>BSBK01001032.1:0-386216 GCA_027943335.1 Chamaecyparis obtusa
CCATTATCCCAATCCTAAGCATGAACCCTAACCCAAATATAAAGCCCTTATAGTCCTAACCATAATACTAATCCTAAATAAGATCAAAAACCAAACCCTAAACCCTAATAAAAACCTTAACCCTAACTATGATTCTAATCCTAAATAAGATCATAACCCAAACCTTACACCCTAATCAAAGCCCTAATTCCAACTATGCTAACCCCAATCTTAAAAATTGAACCATGATCCTCATCCTAAACCCTAATTATAATCATAAACCCTAAACCCTTATCCTAATCCTAAACCCTAATTGTAATCATAAACTCTAAACCCTAATCATATCCCTTAACCCTAAACCTAACAACAATACTAACCATGATGTAAGACATAATCCTAACTATTATCTTAATCTTAAACCATAAACCCTAATCCTAATCCCAACCCTAGTCAAAACGTTAACTCTAACCATGATGTAAACCCTAACCTTAATGATAATTCTAATTGAAAACCCTAAATCATAATCTTAACCCTGAATACTAACCCTAAACATAATACTAACCATGATGTAAACCCTTACCCTAAACCATAATCCTAATTGTAAAAGATCATATTCCAAACCGTAAACCCAACCATAACCCTAGCCATAATTCTAATCCTAAATAAGATCATAGCCAAAACACTAAACCCTAATCCAACCCTAACCATAACCCTAAAACTAACCATGATATATAACCTATACCTAATCATAAACCTTAAACCCTAACCCCATTCATGAACCCTAATCTTAATTATAAACCCTAAACCTTGATCCTAACCTGAAACCTAACAATAATTATACTAATAATGATGTAAACCCTAACAATAATCATTTTCTTAAACCCTTAACCTTGATCTTAATCCTAACCTTAATCAAAACCCTAACTATGATGTAAACTATAACCCTAACAATAATTCTAATCTTAAACCTTAAACCCTAATCCTAACCCCTATCACAAATCCTAACCCTAATCATAATACTAAACATGATGTAAACCCTTACCCCTAACTATGACCCTAATCTAAGAAAGATCATAACACAAAACCTAAAGCCAAACCTAACTCTAGCCATGACATAAAGTTAAAACATTTTCCTAACCCTAACCCTAAATCTAATAGAAACCCTAACCCAACCCTATTTCCAACTATGATATAAACCCTATTAAACATAATCATAGTCCTAAACAAAAACCCTAAACCCTTATCCTAATCATAAACCCTAATCCTAATTCATAATCCTAATCATAACAATAATGATAACCATGATGTAATCCCTAATCCTAACTATAATCCTAATCATAAACCATAAACTCTAATTCTAAGCCTTATCAAAACCCTAATTGTAATCATAATATTAATCATGATATAAATCCTAACACCAATGATAATCTTAATCCTAAACCTTAAACCCTAATCATAATCATAACCCTAACCCTAAACCCCAATCTTAACCATAATACTAACCATGATGTAAATCCTTTCTCTAACCATAATCCTAACCCTAAATCAAAATCAAAACCCTAACCCGAATCAATAATACTAACCATGATGTAAATATTAACCCTAACCTATACCATAACCCTAATTATAATCCTAACCCACTATAATTATATAATTAAATTTATATAATGTCTTCCAAGTTGCCTATATATAAAATATGCCAAGAGATATCCTTCTTAAAACCCTAAACAATAATCATAACCCTAACCCTAAATCATTATCCTAATCCTAACCCTAAACCCTAAACTTAATTAAAAATCCTAACTCTAATACAATCATAACCCTAATAAAAACCCAAACATTAAATCTTAACACAGAATCCTAATCATAATCCTAATCCTAAACAACATGATAACCTAGAATCCAAACACAAACCTAACACTAACCATGGAAAAACATAAACTCTTATCCTAACCCTAACCCTAAATATTAACCCTAATCATAATTACAAACACAATATAACTCTTAAAATTAACCATAATCGTAATCCTTAACCTTGAACCTGACCTTAATGATAACAAGTTAACAATGATGTAAACCTTAACCTAACCATAATCTTAAATATAATCCTAATCCTAAACCCTAAAACATAATCCTAACCCTAACCCTAAACCCTACCCCTAACAATAATTTTAATCCTAAACCTAAACCTAATCTTAAGCCTCACCCTCTTATAGACCCTAACCATAATACTAATTATGATGTAAATCCATAACCTAACCATAATCTTAACCCTAACCCCAATATTAACCCTAATCATAATTATAATCCTAACCCTAAACATAATAAAAATATAATATAATTAATTATTAATTTATTTAATATCTTCTATGTTGCATTGTGACTGCTACTAGCTTATATATATTTATTGTATATAAAATATGTCGAAATATATCCTTCTCAAGGCGCCTATTTTTATCAAATTGTAAGGTGCAATAGGTGCCTCAAGAAGGATATCTCTCACTCTATTTTATATATAAGAAATATATATAAGGTAGTTATATATTATTATTATTTTAATTTAATTTGAAAAGTACAATACATTTTATATGTTACTTTTTCAAAAATTGTGAGGTGTTCTGTCATGGTAGCAAGGAAGTCTCATATTGTTATTGTGCACATAAATATCAAATTATTAATATTTAATAGTAATAAATCGTAATATTTATAATAGTCTAGATGCATAAATTTTATTATATTTATCTTGTTTTTTTATATTTTTCAATAATAAACTTGTTTTATTTGAAATTATTGTTTTAAAAAAGCCAACACTTGCTACTTTTTGTAACTATGATTTTAAGAAATTATTTATTGGCACCTTACATATACATACATATAGCTTTACTTGGCTTGAGGGGTTTCATATACAAAAGCTTGGTTGCTTATGTGGAGAGCCATAGTAGGAAATCTTGTGTGGCTACAGAACAAGTAAAATGTTGATTGTATTATATTATAACTAGTATTTATATATGGATTGTGTATCCAAATGTCACTATATTTAAAAACTTAGCCACCTTTTCAAAATATATAATATGTAACACCATATCATTATTTAAATTTAAAGCTAAATCACCACCTCCATATTCTCACCTTCACTTGATTTTGAGATCTCCCAACAATAATTTCAAATGACCAATCCACATTTATCAATGTCGAAGTTCTAGTTGTAGCCTTCAAAATTTTGATAACCCGCTAATCATTTTACTTTATCATACATTTGCTTTCCCTAATGTCATGATAATGAATTGCATCTAGGACCTAGTGTATGGAGGATTGATCACAAGCCTATTCCTTGAGATATGATAGAAGCCTAAGAAACCAACCACATCTTCCAATATCTACCTTATCGTGCCCCTCCAATGTGACTGTACTAAGGACTCAATCACAATCCTAATGTTCTCCATAGACTCACCCACATTCAAAATGACCACCATTAATTTATTTGAGAGAACTTTGGCCTAGAGGAAGGCTCACCACTAGATGGAGTAACTTGTTTCTCCTTCAAATGAGTTGCATGGTTACATCTTAGTAGTTGTGCGATACAAATTGGGTTCCATTTTTCCTTCGAAACTACTAGAACTAGCATTCATGTTTTTTAAGTTTGTAATTGTAGTTTTTTTTTCTTCAATTTTTGGAGGAAGAGCCACAATAGGTTAGGAAACTAATTTAAATTAAGGAATAACCAAAGGGGAGTCATTTATTTCGTTCTCAACATATTGGAAGCAAAAATAAGCTTGGAAAAATAAGGCACAACATGTGTTGGGGTTGGTGAAAATGTCAAATATGAATATCCACAAACCTTTTTAAATATTTGGAAAGATCAATTTCAATACACACTTGATTCTATGGACGAGCTTGATAGGATGAAAGTGTGTGACTTTCCCAACAGAAGCAACAAGAGTGGTTAAAATTTTCTAACAAGTTAAAGGGTAAACTAGGGAATTTGATTCAACCTAGCACATGAAGCATCTTTTCATTCGAGACAATAAAATCATGTGTACATGTTTGAAAGACTAACATGGGCACACAAGCATACCATGATCCAAATTTGATAATAACCTTAGCATGGCTAGCCTTAGTAAAGTGGAAAAGAAAGAACCCTTTGGTAAAGTTTTGAATACCATCAAACCATACCCCATGTGGAGCCCAATGCTTGTTAACTCATTTGTGAAGTGTGCTTTCTATAGGAGTTCTCCAAGAAAATATCCTATGGAATTAAAATATTTTAAGCATTTGCACGCATTATCAAATTTAGGGATGGATAAAAGTATAGATATGTTAGAGGGTTAGAGAGCTTACCTTATGAAAAATATTTGAGATAACTTTTTAAGATTGATTTTTAGTGGTGTCATTACCTCAAACCAAATCAAATGCAAAATCAAGGCTATGCATTAAGGAGTGGTATCCTAATAGCCAATGCATTTTTTTAACTCATTTTAGTAGACGATCCAACACAATGCTACCATAGCAATCATCACTCATGATAATAAAGGATATATATTCATTTCTTGGGATATGTGGTGTGTTTATAATGGAAACATAAATTATTGTAGTAGTGAATGATTTAGTTGAGTTTTATTAGGCCGATTTAAACATTTTCCTTTACAAACATTTGATTCAATTGAAGAGATTCCATATGCATCTACCAATATGGGTGTACCCAAATGATAGTTGAAAGGAAAACATAATGCAAGAGGATGACTATTTTATGTTTGTGATGAAATTAATAAATCATTGTTCCTAACATACATGGCATACTCACACCTGGATAAATTGACCACTCAATGTCATCATGGTTGAACATAAGGTATGTAACACATTTGAGGGTAAGTGAAAGAATGTGCTTCATGTGGAAGTGGTTTTTCTAAAAATTAATGTTTGTCATACTTGGACTAAAATTTTGTAGCACTTACACATAGAATCTTAAGAAGTTCAATAATATGAAATGTACGATTTTGAGTCTAATTTTCCAATATGTAGTTTGTCATATTTTTATTTCCTTTTAGAAAAATATGTGTATATAATGAAGTTTGATGAGGATATATTTTTATAGTTCTTTTCCTAAATATGTTTTAAAAATAATGTTTTATTAGACCTAATTGTTATTTTGAAAACCCCTTGTTTATAAAAATAATTTGAGCCAAACTAGTCATAAAATCAATACTATTTCCATTGTGTAAAGAATGATGTTTCAATTGATGAAATAAAATTTTCTTTTGAATAAAATAAGAAATTGGAGATTATTAAAAAATACTAATACCTAATATTTTAATTTTATGAACGATTTTCTATAAAGACACAGTTCCACATAAAATAAAATTCTAGGAAAGTTTTCCATAATGTAATGAATAATTTTACAAACACCAAGATGATACATTATATCCAACCATTATGTTGATTACATCAAATAAATGTTACGATGATATTATGACCATTTCGCCTCGTGTAGTCATGAATTTCTCTCCATCTACTAATCCTGAGACAAGAATGGGGTCCCAAGTACTTATCTGTCCAACCACGAACCTTTAGCTTCCACAATGCTCATTATTAAATGAAGAGCTCCTGACTTTGGACAAAGTATCTAGAAATTTGGAACCAACAAGAGAGATGGAATTTAGTGTAATGTAGTGTAACTATCTAACATTTCACATATAACATGTGAAAGCATTTAACACTATGACATGGTAAAGAGTAAATGGAACAATCATTCATCTCATTTGAAAAACAACTTTGGCCAAAACATTTTAGTAGACTGCTTGATAGATAGATCTAATTTGAGACCTACCCTTCAATTTTTCCCCATATTTGACACTTGTCAATAATTATATTGATTACCACATTTCTACATAATTAGAAGAAAAAAAATTGCCCTCCCCATAGTAGGTAAAAATTAAAGAATTTACTAATTCTCTACAACACATGGCATTTTAACTTTTACACAAAAAGTATGAATGTTCTAAAATTTTAGTTTTAACATAACAAGGGTGGCTTCTAGGAACAATTCATTTTTTTTTTCATTTTTTTGTTGTGTTAGGGCTATCCCCGTGACCCATCCCAACGCCCAAACCACCTTACATTGGTCTTACTTACTACCAAGTTGGGGTTTAGGAAGGGTCAAGCCGAGGCAAGACTAATCCCCCAAGGATGCATGCAATAGCTCGCAAATGATGTGCATTAGTTAAGCATGTGCCTCAAAGTCAAACCCGAGACGAATGGGGAGCAAACCCATGACCCAAGCCAACTCCATGCGAGCTAAGAACAATTCATATTTTACTATTTTAACAAATATTAAAAACAAATATAGTAAAGATACATCACATTTTTTTCCTTTTCACTTCTTATCAACATAATAACAAATCCAATTCTATATTTAAATTTAGAACTTGAGCTACATCTTCTCATCAATAAAAGTTATATGTTTTTTATGTATTTACTAACTATATATATACATATAATTTCCTTCTATAGATCCTCTTTCTGGGTGTATGGTTAATATTTTATTTGCCTTTCATTTGTTATGTACCTCTTCATTCATCATTACAATTGTTTCACTAAATTATTCTTTAGGTTTCATTGGAGACACACAATTTAGATTTTCTCTAGAAAATGTTATTAGAATCTAGTATTATCTCAACCTATAGTGAGAAATTGCACTACTTGGTTTGAAGTATCCTAAGCCACACAATTACATAAAGGATTCTTATTAGATTCCTCAAATGCTTATGGTTTTGTGTGGCCAAGGTATTAAAAAATTAATACAAATATAGACCTAGCATATATTTTGATGTGAAACCACATAGAGATGCTTCTTCCATAGAACTGGAAACTGTCACCCCACCTATTGATTGATACTTGATGGGGAAATTTAGAATGTGTTTAACATTACCAACAATAACAAACAATAGATCTTGCAGGGTATCAAACACCATGGTTGAGTGAACATGGTATTATAACATCATAAATTATACGCATTTCTTGAGTGTGTCCAATTCCACGCTTGTGGAGTGTCCATTTTAGTGTGTATTAAATATTCTATATGTTATGGGAGTTTTTTTATCCATTTAAGTATTTTCCCTTCATTTAATTGATATGGTCCCTTAATTATAGGTGTGCCCCCTTTCATTTTTTCATTCAAACTATATCTTTTGTGTACATGGGCCCTATTACCACATGTGGCCTATTTTCATGTTTCCAATTATCACACTTTGAATGAACACAAATTTTGGGATCCTCATATCAAAATTGACCCCTAATTATAATTTGAGTTATTTTTTCCTCGTCAAGGGTGAACCAAGACGAGTAGGTTGTAAACTTTGTGGCCCTAATATTGGGATTTGCCCCTAACACGCTAACTTTGGCCCAAATTTGAATTGGAGACTGGTGTTGTGATTTTGAGAAGGATTTTATATCATAAGTTGACCTCCTTCAAGTTTTGATCCATGTAACATGGCCTAGAGAGGTATACAAGCAATGCTATGTTTCCCCCTTTGGGTAAGTAATAAAAAGGAGAGCATCCATATACAAGCATTCAAACACTAATGCAATCAAGCATCTAAGGAGAATTCAAGCATCATCTCTTCATGGTGGAAAGCCTGGTAATCATTGTGCAAGCATGTCTGTATGATGTCCTTTTAGGTCTTTGTGGAGTCATGTTATTGTATTAACACTTGTGATCTCATTTCAAGAAGCATTTGCATTATCAAGGTATAAGACACTTATCAATCCTCTGCCACTGATGACACACTTCCTTTCCTTTGATGGAATTTCATTTCAATTTTAAAATTAATTCCTAAAAAAGGGTTTGATTAAGGGAAACCCCTATAGATCTCAACATTTTCCTTATATTTGTGTGCATGTGATAGTTGACAAAGTTCTAGATTTTGATTCAAGAAGACATGGTAGTCTACTTCAATCTCAAGTCTTGGCATTCCTTTTTGGCTTAACAAGGGCGACTTGAGCAAACAAGGGTGACTCCAACCACTCCTGACTATCCAAGTCACTCTTGACAGGTAGAATTGGCAATAAATTTCTATGCAAGTCAGTGACTTTGTGTACTTATCAGATCTAGTCTTAGAATTTTCATATTAGTCTGATAACTATCTCTATTTTACAAAAAGATACCTCACTCTCTTCTTATCCTAGATCTTGAATTTCCTTATTCTATTTACACAATTCAACAATCCATAACAATGAAGGGAAGACCTTACACCTATTCAACACTTGAGTCCTCTTAATCTTAGTGGATTATTTCCCTTCTGAATATATTGATTGAGAAATAGGCCTAAGGTTCTAGTTTACCTTTACAAACTAGCATATCTAATCATATTTTTCACCTTATAAGAACAAGGTGATTTTTTTGTTAGAGCATAATATAATATTAAATTTGGCACACAATAACATATGATAATGTTCAAAATCCTAGAGACGATGTTATGTGGTCTGCTCCTCCCTCGGGATGGTTAAAAGGGAACTTTGATGGTTCTGCTAGAGGAAACCCTGGAAGGGATGGAGGGGGAGGCCTCATAAGAGACTGGGTTGGTAATTGCCTATGAGTTATTAATGTTTCATTGGGGATTGAAACAAACCACATGGCAGAGGTTGAGGTGGAACTTTATGTGGTGAAGATGGCTAAAGATATGGGTTGTTCGAAATTATGGCTCGAAGGTGACTCCCTCAACATAATAAAGTGTATCAAAGGGAATTTTGTGAGCTCATGGACTATAGCTCATATAATAAGAAAAATTAAAATGATAATCAACTCATTTGAGGAATGCCATGTCACCCATATATATCGTGAAGGTAGTAAGCCGGCAGACAAGTTGGCAAATGAAGGTACCCAGAGTGACGTCATTAAAATATGGAGAGGGGAAGCAAATATAAATGCCGAGATAATAAGTCTAATCACTTATGATAAAATTAATCACAATGAAGGGAAAATCACTTAAAATTATGATGACAAGGATGAAACAATTATCGAGGAGGGCTACATGTAAGGCGAAGTGTGGGATCCTTATTTCAGTGTTAATGAGACACAGATTCTAGGTTTTTCTAAGTAATCAGAAAAGCAATAGAAAGAAAAGCTATGAGATGAAGATTACTGGTAAGAAACCGAGCCAAAATATAAGCAGAAAGAAAAATATGGGAGGAGGTCTGAGGAGAGAGGAGCCCTTCGACTATGAGAAATGGAGACAAGAAAGGAAAGTCTGGAAGAAGCTAAGAAAAGGAGGGGTCACTTAGTACATGGAAAAGCTTCACGGCTACAATAAACAGGTAACTTCCTTATTTGTTGATGGTTGGGTTAGAGAAAAAGTCAATTTATGGGGTAAATCTTTCCCCCTTACTCTTTCCCTTATGGCCGAAATCACTAGCTTACCCCTGGAGGGAACTCATTTCCATAGAGGCAACCATCGGCTAGGTACTGAAGCTTTTAATCTCTTCACAAAAACTACTAATGAAAAAGCTCTCATGACTAAAGGCAAAGGGGATTATGTGGATATTACTAAAATTAAGGATTTTTGGGCTAAAATACTGAAGGTTATGATCGAGTACTTTACGCTCGATGAGCGCTACTCCAAAATCTACAACTTGCATTTTGTTCTAACTAATCACTTTAGGCACAATAAGAGGATTTCTTTTTCGTACTTTCTTTTGAGCTCTCTGAATAGTAGCATAACAAAGCATAGGAAGAAAGCGAGTAATCCTATGTTGCATGAGGGTTTGATCCTCCTCATTGCTGACTATGCAAGGGATATTATCCTGGACCCAATCCCTAAAAGGGTCAATGGCAAAAGAAAGGAGACCAAAGAGGTTGATAGAAAGGCTGAAACCAGTAAAAAGAGGAAGAAAAACAAGAAAAAAATCTCTGATAGTAGTGATGAAGATGGCAATAAAAGTGACAAGGAGAAATAAATGGTCAGCGGAGATGATGCTAATGAAAATAGCCCTCTTTCTCAAGGAAAGGGAAGTGCCGAGGAAGAAAATGTGGAGGTGGATTCTGGTTATGATGAGGAGAGAGCCCAGGAAAAAGAGGACATGAATCTTCAAGAGAAAGAGCAGGAAGAGGACATGAACAAAATTATGGAAGATGATAAGGAGGAAAAAGGAGGAAAAGAAGAGGATAATCAAGAGGAAGGAGCTGAAGGGGAGGAAGAAGATGCCCAAGAATCCCCTACTGAAGATGATAAGGAAGCTGCTCAGGATTTCCCTACTTAAGAAGAAAAAGTTGAAGATCTTACCAATACTAAGGATGATAAGGACCTGGCTAGCAAATGTGATGGTAAACACCAAAAGGAGGACACCTTAGGCCTCCTTGTGGGTTAGGCTGAAGAGGAAAAGGAGGCTGGTCAGTACTCCCCTGCTGCTGATGAAAAAGAAGAGGAACAAAATGAAACTGATGATGGTATGGACTAGGCTACCATTGAGGAGGGTAATAGCCATAAGGAGGACACCTTAGGCCTCTTGATGGGTGCTACTAATCTGGAAGAGGTTAACAAAGCTGATGGTCAGGGCACTAATTTGGATTGGATCTATTGGACTACAACTGATTTGGAATCTGATTGAAGAAACTGTGATTACAAGATCACTGAGGAGTTGCTGATTAGATATGTAATATGATTAAATCAGTATTATGTTGTCATTGATTTCAACTAGTTTGACAGCACTTATCTTGTAAGTTACTATACCGAGACATCTGAATAAAGGTGAAAGAGATGAAAAATAGAGAAATCTACATGAGGAAAGATGTACATGACAGATGAGGATAAGGAACACATTGAGTAACTTGTTGATGAGTCTATGACTTGATGGTATTGACTTTATTATGTTGCATTCATCTATGATGAAGTATAGAGCTGAAAGACACAAAGCAGTGTTGTCGGTAAATGAAGCAATTCTAGTATACACCGATGAAGTGTAGTGTATATCGATCGTAGTATTAACTGAGCAGTGTTCACCAACGCATTTCTTTGTTAATTGAGTGAAATAGAATGAATTAAATGATTAGTTTAGCCGATAAGATTGATGAGTTGGCAAGAGTATAACATCGAGGTAACAGATAAAGTTTGTTACACAGATCGATGGCTGACGAAATTAAAGGAAGATCTAACGGAGCAGATTGAAACGTGTTATTGACACAAGTGCCGAGAAAGTTTGAAGTGACAAAATCTATGAATGTGGTTAAGCGGCAAAATCTGATGGTGGAAAAGAAAATGATTTACCCATCTATATAAGAGAACATAATTTTTTTATAGATAGACGCCGAAAGAAGTAGAAGCTGCAGGAATATCGCGTGAACAAGGTTTTCATGCATTCTGATCATACTGGTTAGTAAGAACCGAGCTGCTAAATAATTACTGAGCTACAGAGAGCAATTATCGACGGACAATAAATTGATACAGTATTGAATCTAAAGTGAAATATTGATCAGAAGGATTTGTATGGACTAAATATTGATCTGTAATCTGCAATTGAAGTTGTATTAAGGCAGGTCATTTACTGTTACATATTTAACCATTGTATACAATCAAAATCTCTTAACTGAGTCGACTCTCAAAGTCTTATGATGTATCATTCATAGAATGAACATTGTTATCCTGTCAACCCCATAGTGAATGCTGGTTGGACGATAACTTCTAGTCTAAAATCCTCTAACAAGGTCACACCTGACAATGTGTTTGTAAACCTTTAACAGGGTTGGGTCTTAACCGACCTCACTTCAGAAGAGTGAACAATTTTGGGTTGCCAGTCCTAGGTGGTTTTTCCCTTTACAGGGTTTCCATGTTAAATCTCTTGTGTTATGTGTTGATTGTGATATTTGTTTGTTATCATTCTTTACATGTTACATGTTAGATTTGATTGGTAATTGTTATAGCATTTGACTGGTAATCGGTAAAAAGCATAGACAATGAAAGTATTTATTGTTTACCGAGGAGCAAAAATTATAGAAGTTGTTTTGAATTATACATTTTGTTTTGGGACACTGGATAACTGATTCACCCCCCTCTCAGTTATTCTAACAATTGGTATCAGAGCATTGGTTGCTTGGAACGAAGTTTTAAGGACTTAAGCATAAAGGTCTCAAGATGTATAAGAGGGAAGTACCAAAACTAAACAAGGAGAATTTTGTAGTATGGCAAAGTAGAATGAAGCTGCACATATCTGGAATTGGGAACTCTGCACTAGATCTGATGGAGAATGGCTACATACAACCGCCCACTGGTCCCTTAACTCTTGATCAATTGAAGGACAAGAATGAACACAATGTTACTATGATGGAACTTGTTGCTACCTGTACCGATGCTGAATTTGAAGATATTAAGACATGCACGACTGCCAAAGCAATGTGGGATAAGTTAACACTAATATGCAGTGGAGATCTGAATGTTAAAAGAGCCCGAGCTGAAAGCCTGAGAGGTAGATTTGATGATATGAGAATAAAAGAAGGTGAGAACATTATCCAATAGTCAAATAGACTAAAAGAGGTAGTACATGCTATTAGAGCATCTGATGGAGTAATTGATGATGAAATAGTGATAAGCAAGATTCTCATAACTTTGCTACCAGTTTATGCAATCAGGATTTCTGCAATTCATGAAACAAGAGCTACATCCAACCTTACTCTCGACACTCTGATTGGTGAACTTACAACCTTTGAATTAAACCAACTTTGATAACAATGTTGTTCCTTCTGTTGAATCCGCTTTCATGTCTTCTTTGAATATTGGAAAGTCTAGCAGGAATAGTAAGAATTGTGATAGTGATGACAATACCGATGATGAACTTGATGAGCTTGAAGCTCTTATGGCCAGAAGATTTCCCAAAGGAAAAGGAAGGTATAGAGGTAAGCTACCTTTAGCATGCTTTAATTGTAGAGAAGTTGGTCACATCACTGCTAGATGTCCTCAAAAGAAAGATGATGATAGATCCAAGGACCGATCTGAAGGAAGCTATGGGAGAAGAGTCAACAGAGGCTACCGACACTACAACAGAGACAACTGAGATGAAAAAGGCAAAAAGGTATGTTACATAGCTGAAGATATTGAAATTGAATATGATTCTGAAGATGACATAGAAGTTGTATTTGTTGCTATGAAAGATGACTCAGAGGAAGAAGAGAAACATGAAGAGACAACACTGATCTCTAAACTAAGCAGAAATGATACATGGATCATAGACAATGGTTGTACACATCATATGACTAGTGATGTAGAGAAGTTTGATCATCTTGTTGAATATAATGGAGGATCTGTGAGAATGGGAAATGATGCACCTTGTATGGTAAGAGGTAAAGGCTCACTAATGATCAATGATAGAATACAATGTGAAAATGTATACTGGGTAGATGGATTGAACTATAATTTGTTAAGTGTGGCTCAGCTGAACAATTCAGGCCACTGACTGGCTTTTGAGAGCAAAAAGGTGAAGATCTATGATGATGGAGGAAGACTTGTCGGAACTGGTACACAATCCAAAAGTAATTTATTCTATCTTGATATGGATTAGTCTTCTTGTTTGTTAATAAAGGATGAAGATTCTTGGTTGTGGCACAGACGGTTATGCCATGTGAACTTTGACAACATGATCAAGATTAGTAGGAAGAAAAGAGTTAGAGGATTGCCTAACTTAACAAAACCTGATCATGCCATGTGTCATGAATGTCAAAAAGGTAAGATGACTAAATCTAGTTTTAAAAGCAAAGACTATTCAACAAAGAAGATACTTGAGTTGGTTCATACTGACCTATGTCATCCTATGAGAACTCAGAGTTGTTCTGGTGATAGATATTTTATTCTTTTTGTTGATGATTATACTAGATTGATGACTGTTATGTTTCTAAAAGAGAAATTTGAAGCTTTCAAAATGTTTAAGTGGTATAAAGCTAAGGTAGAAAAAGAAACTGGAAAGGAAATAAAATGTTTAAGATCTGATAGAGGAGGTGAATTTATCTCTAATGAATTTACTAATTTCTATAATGAGCATGGAATTAAAAGACAGGTCTCAGCACTGAGGACACCTCAGCAAAATGACATTGCTGAAAAAAGGAATAGGTCTATAATTGACTGTGCTAGAACATTGATGATACAAAAGAATGTTGCTCAGACATATTGGAGGGAAGCTATCAGTACAGCTGTGTATGTTCTTAACCGAGTACAACTAAAGAAGGACACCAACCGAACACCTTATGAGCTATGGTTTGGACACAAACCTACTGTAAGTTATTTCAGAATTTTTGGAAGTAAATGCTTTATTTTGAAAGATGAGAGAAATGGAAAATTTGATTCTAAAGGAGATGAAGGGATATTTCTAGGATATTCCACTACAAGTAAAGCATATAAATGTTTGAATAAGGTTACAAAAAGGATAGTTGAAAGTACTAATGTCCGTGTTGATGAGTTTGATGACAAGTACATAGAAGAAAGTACAAAGGAACCAGAAGACTATGGTAGATTCACTTACATTAAACATCCAGAGTATCTACCGATGCCGCAAGTTGTGACAATTGGTTAGCAGGGAAACAATGCAGGACAACAGGCAATACAAACCGATGAACTTGATGGAGCTACTGAGCAAGAAAATGACCCTGAACAGGATGAGCAAGAAAGGAGAAACTGAGTTCTGGCTAGTTTTGTTAGAAGACATCATCCTGAAACACAAATCATTGGAGACAAACATGCTGGAATTCATACTAGAAGCAAAACAAGACAAGGTACATGTCTAATTTGTGAATTTGAACCTAAAACTGTGAAAGTTGCATTAGAGAATGAAGAATGGGTTAATGCAATGAAGGAGGAAATAGAGCAAATAGAGAAGAACAAAACCTAGTCCTTAGTACCCCGACCAAAAGATAAGAATGTTATCAGTACTAAGTGGATATACAGGAATAAATTGAATGAAAATGGTGAAGTCACAAGAAATAAAGCTAGATTGGTATGCAAGGGATATGCACAGGAAGAAGGCATTGACTATGGTGAAACATTTGCACCTATTGCTAGATTGGAAGGAGTTAGAATGCTACTTGCATATGCTACACACAAGAAATTCAAAGTCTATCAAATGGATGTGAAGTCAACATTTTTAAATGGTATACTTGAAGAAGAGGTCTACATCGAACAACCTGAAGGATTTGTTGATCCCGACAATAAAGACATGGTATGTAGATTACATAAAGCTTTATATGGTTTGAAGCAAGCACCGAGAGCATGGTATGAAAGACTGCATACTTACTTGTTAAGTATTGGATTTGTTAGAACAAGTGAAAACAACAATCTATATGTGAAAGGTGATACTGATGATACTATTATCATTGCTGAAATATTTATTGATGACATTATTTTTGGAGGCTCAGATCTTGTCTACAAGGCATTTGCTGATGAAATTGACAAAGGAGGATGAAACTATAGAGGTAAATCAGACACTTTACCGATCCATGATTGGTAAATTAATGTACGTAGTTCACAGTAGACCAGCTATAGCACATGTTGTGGGTATTGTTGCAAGATTTTCTACTAACCCTAGAGAATCACACATGATAGCTACTAAAAGGATCTTAAGATACCTAAAGAAAATAGAGAATTATGGATTATGGTATCCTAAGGAAGGGAAGTTTGAACTAAAAGTTTACACCGATGTTGATTGGGTTGGAAATGTGGATGATAGAAAAAGCACTACCGGAGGAGCATTTTTCTTTGGTGAAAGGCTTATAACCTGGACAAGTAAAAAGTAGGCTTGTATTTTTTAGTCTACAGCTAAAGTAGAGTATGTTGCTGCTGCTACTAACTATTCAAACATTGCATATATCAAACAAGTGTTGGAAGGGATGAATGAGGTAATCACTGACTCAGTGATTATATATTGTGACAACACTAGTGTTATTAATATTTCAAAGAATCCTGTGATGCACTCTAAGACAAAGCATATATCTATTAAGTATCATTACTTAAGAGAATAAGTGCAAGAGAAGCAAGTGAAGTTAGAATTTGTCACATCTAAAGAACAACTTGCAGATATTTTTATAAAGCCTCTACCGAAGGACACATTTAAATACTTGAGGACTAGACTTGGGGTCCGTCCCCTATCTATCAGTCACTAAGGTGATTTGGTTGTTGCATCAGCCTACTTTTATCAGAAGATCATTCATGTTGATGCAGCATAGTTCACACTTTGAATCATGTTCAAGGTTGTGATTGAGATTGAAGAACTTGCACCGATTGGGATTTCAGTATTCAGAGATACAGAGGAAGACATAATTGTTTGTTTATTTGTTTCTTTGGCATTGTTGTCAAAGGGAGAGATAAATAATATGAAAAGGAACAAGAAATAAGCACCAACGAGAATTATCTAAGGGAGAGACAATCTGAATCAGACAGACTATTGAAGATTAGTTACAAAGAACAAAAGCAGGAACAGGAGAAACAAGAGAACTGAAAAGAACACAACTACAGAATGGTAAAGCTGTATTATCTAATGTTGTTTAGTAACATAGTGATTAAACATATTAAGTCTATTTGACTTACATAATTTTGTTCACAAAGTTGTAGAATATACATTTGGTATGTGTATGGTACATTTCATATTACTTGAGTTGCCATCAATGCCAAAGGGAGAGATTGTTGGACCACAACTGATTTGGAATCTGATTGAAGAAACTGTGATTACAAGATCACTGAGGATTTGTTGATTAGATATGTAATATGATTAAATCAGTATTATGTTGTCATTGATGTTAACTAGTTTGACAACACTTATCTTGTAAGTTACTATACCGAGACATCTGAAGAAAGGTGAAAGAGATGAAAAACAAAGAAATCTACGTGAGGAAAGATGTACATGACAGATGAGGATAAGGAACACATTGAGTAACTTGTTGACGAGTCTATGACTTGATGGTATTGACTTTATTATGTTGCATTCATCTATGATGAAGTATAGAGCTGAAAGACACAAAGTAGTGTTGTCGATAAATGAAGCAATTCTAGTATACATCGACGAAGTGTAGTGTATACCGATCGCAATATTAACCGAGCAGTGTTCACCAACACATTTTTTTTTGTTAATCGAGTGAAATAGAATGAATTAAATGATTAGTTTAGCCGATAAGATTGATGAGCTGGCAAGAGTATAACATCGAGGTAATAGATAAAGTTTGTTACATAGATCGACGAATGACGAAATTAAAGGAAGATCTAACGGAGTAGATTGAAACATTTTATTGACACAAGTGTTGAGAAAGTTTGAAGCAGCAAAATCTATGAATGTGGTTAAGCAACAAAATCTAATGGTGGAAAAGAAAATGATTTACTCGTTTATATAAGAGAACAAAATTTCTTTATAGATAGATGCCAGAAGAAGTAGAAGCTGTAGGAATATCACGTGAACAAGGTTTTCATGCATTCTGATCATACTGGTTAGTAAGAACCGAGCTGTAGAACAATTACTAAGCTACAAAGAGCAATTATCGATGGACAGTAAGTTGATACAATATTGAATCTGAAGTGAAATATTGAACAAAAGGATTTGTATGGACTAAATATTGATTTGTAATCTGCAATTGAAGTTGTATTAAGGTAGGTCATTTACTATTACATATTTAACCATTGTATACAGTCAAAATCTCTTAACCGAGTGGACTCTGAAAGTCTTATGATGTATCATTCATAGAATGAACATTGTTATCCTGTCAACCCCATGGTGAATGCTAGTTGGACGATAAATTCTAGTCTAAAATCCTCTAACAAGGTCACACCTGACAGTGTGTTTGTAAACCTTTAATAGGGTTAGGTCTTAACTGACCTCACTTCAAAAGAGTGAACAATTTTGGCTTGCCGGTCCCAGGTGGTTTTTCCCTTTACAAGGTTTCCATGTTAAATCTCTTGTGTTATGTGTTGATTGTGATATTTGTTTGTTATCATTCTTTACATGTTACATGTTAGATTTGATCGGTAACTGTTATAGCATTTGACTGGTAATCGGTAAAATACACAGACAATGAAAGTATTTATTGTTTACCGAGGAGCAGAAATTATAGAAGTTGTTTTGAATTATACATTTTGTTTTGGGACACTGAATAACTAATTCACCCCCCTCTCACTTATTCTAACAGGATCAAGCAGGAGATGCAGGAGATGAAGCTCCACCTTCAGGCCATGGAAAAAACTACGAATACCCTGACTACTAAGCTAGAGAAGCTGGAGAATAAGGTTTTGGATAAGGTAAAAAATAAAAATTGGAATGAGGATATAGTTGTTGAAATCAATAAGATAGATGACAACAAGATTAAAGATATTAAGGCTAAAATCAGTAACAACAGGAACATGATAAATGAGGTCCTAAGTCACAGCAATGAGGGACTTAGTGCAACTGTCATGAACCTGAATATGCTGCACAACTATTTGGAAAAAAGCTAGCTGGAAAAAAATGACCATAACAATTGATGATGATGTTGGGAATGCTAGTCTTGGAACGAGAACTAGAGGGTGCACTCAGAGGAAGATCTCTGAAAAGCCAAAGGAACTGAAGGACCTGAAATATGCTATCCAGAAGATGGAGGACCTACAGATGAAGGCGAAGAAAATGATAAAAAATTAAATAATCTGGTCTGGTTGGCAGCTGGGTGTTGCTGGTAGTTTTGCTAGTAGCTATTTTTTTAGTTTTTGTTGTCGTTTCTAGGGTTGTTTTGGGTCCTGCTTTTTTTTTTCTTTTTTTTTTCTCCAGTAGGCATCTCTTTTTGAAAGACTTTAATTCTATATCTTTAAGCTTTAATGTAAATGGTTTCAAGTTCCATTCAAAACCTATTTTTACCTTAATCAAAAACATATGATAATGTTCTTTGTGATAATATTAAGCAGTGTTAGTATTAAGTTTTGACAAAAATCCATCTCGTCATGCTTTGTCAATGTCCATGACTTGTTCCAATGTCTTCATCCTTAATGCAGAAGGAAGCATGTTGGTTTTCCTTGATAGACATACATGCAAAATGCTAAATAAAAAACAAAAGTGTGGCACATTAACTATTTGATAAATCTTACAGAATATGATTTTTTATATTGTAAAAATTGCATAATATGCATAGTAGGTTTTGTAGAAGATTAAGACATAACTTTCAAGGAGATATACATGCAAGAGGAAAAATATTTTAAAAAAGTTGCGAGTCACTTCTATTTTTTCTCTCACAACTTTGGAGTATGGTTGAGAACTATCAAATCACAAATGTGTATTTTTTGTTGGCTCTATAGCTATTCTAATGAATATAAATGTCAACATCTAAAAATATAACAAAAAAGAGTAAAATAAACCATTCTCGTTGAAAATAATTCTAGAAGGGTGATACGGTTTACCTACTAATGGATACACCTGGTAATTATTTTCTTAGAAATTTTCTTAAAACAATATTTTGTCTACTATACATTGATGTGAATCGTTGTCCTCAAATTTGAATTCTCAAAATTAAGACAACCAATGAAAAATTCAATCCAAAATCATGGTTTTCCCTTTAAGATAAATGGTTTGAGATCAAATTTTGAAGGAAATTGGGTACACCATGCCTTGGCCTTAATTTTTCATCCTTCAGGTGTCATTTTCAAAGGTTTTTGTCGAGTTTTTCTTTGTCTTTCTTGCAAAAATGAGTTTTTATTTCTTGACTGTAGGTAGTCAATTTTTAGTAACCTTCAAGTCCTTAATTGATTTTTCTTGGTTGATTTGTTTGATTTTGGTTTTGTTTTCATCCTAAGTTTGTTTCTTTTTGAATTTTTCTCATTTTGAGCTATTGTAGGCCTAATTCAGAGCTATATTCTAAGAGATAATAAGGAATTAAGCTACTTGTGGGATTTTAAAGAATGACTGCATGTCCTTGTTCTTTGTTTAAATGCATGTGATGTGGAATCAAAAGTCCACTAAGGCCTTTTATGTCATGTAATGCGGGCTTTTTGTGAGTCATTGCAACTTGCCTTGGGTGTCATTCACTTGCATTAAGGAAAATAAAGTCCACCATTACATATTTGAAAGGAAATTTATAAACTCTAGTGGAATTTAAAGATGTAAGTGGGATTTTTAAGCCTAATTGCATTACTCCTCTTTAACTCAAAAAGCTTGTAGAGATGCATTTAAAACCCACCATTACATTTTTAATAATATTTTTTAAAATAAAGTTGATGTTTTAAATTATACATGTAAGTGGGTTATTTGAGCATAATTGCAAAACTTCATTTAAAACATAAAACTTGCAAAGTATTATTGAAAACATATTTTTCCTCTACATCTTCATTTTGGGTTTTGAAATACAAGTATTTACTTGCAAAGAGGTTCTAAAAGCTCGTCATTGTTATCAAGCACTTGCATTTTGAATTAAAAAACCCATCTAAGGCATTACAAGTCTTCATTTAAAAAAAAGTTTAAATGATGTAGGTGGGCTTCTAAAGCCCATTTGCAACTCATTATGACTTTATAACCATATGTTTATTATACAAGACTTGTAAGTTGGTGAAAAAAGTTTGTCTTTCTGTCTCATCCATATTGATAAACTTCCATTGCTTGCAATCACATGTAAAAAGCCCATTTTCATCAAACAACTTGCATATCATCATTAAAAATGTGCCTTGACTTGCATCATGGCTTTAAAAGCCCGTCTTCATAACTTTATTGCATTGACATGCTTGCAATGAGTCTAAAAAAGCTCATCTACATGTTATGTTATTAAAATAAATTCTTTACTACTTGCAAACACATGGAAAAAGCTCGTTGGTATGTATAGTGTTATTTTTTTTAATAAACAAGAGGCATTTTTTACTTGCTCGCGCAATTAAAAAAACTCGTCTAGGGTAAGTGCAAGTGATTTTAAAAAAGAAGGGTGTTTTTAGCTCTTGCAATGGCATTCTAAAAGCCCACCTAAGGCATTTGGAGCAATTTTAAAAGACAAAGAAATATCTAGTACTTGTAACGTCATTAGTAAAGCCCATCTAGGGCATTTACTTGTGTATTTGCAAGAGAAAAGATCATTCCAAGGTTGCAGCAGTGATTGTAAATCTCGTCCCAAGGCATTTGATGCAAGTTTCAATACATTTGTAGCTTGTGTTGATCAATACAAACCATGTTTTAACCCCTTGGATGTCATTTTTAACCTCTATTGCAAGTTTTTTTGCAATCATCAGTTGCAAACCCATTTTTTATGTTTGAAAGAGTCTTTGAGCTTCTATTTTTTGACATTATAGTTTACAT
Source organism: Chamaecyparis obtusa (assembly GCA_027943335.1). Classification (NCBI taxonomy): domain Eukaryota; kingdom Viridiplantae; phylum Streptophyta; class Pinopsida; order Cupressales; family Cupressaceae; genus Chamaecyparis; species Chamaecyparis obtusa. The sequence goes on from BSBK01001032.1 coordinate 21,226, forward strand.
TCATGGCCATTTGTCAAGGAATAATCAAAGACTGCAAAATTTTAATGATGGAGAAGAGTAATAAATTTTGGCTTGTATTGCTCCAAAAACATCTATATAGAGCCACAAGTTGAAAGATCTTCATCCAGATTTAGAGCATCAATTTTGGTTCTAAGTGGTGCAAGTTGCTTTTGTTTCAGCTACCTTGATATCATGTTTTTGAGCAATTTTTCTACATTTTTGCTGATTCAAAAGAGGATTCTTGGCTTTGAAAGTTTGAATATATTATTTTCATAACAATACATGTTCTTCCCCAAAATGATGCAAGTTGAAATGTAAAGATCTTCCCCTTAAGAAAGAAATTCAAGAGTGCATATTTTCCCCACTTGCAAATGGAATTAAAACCCCCATTATAAGTTTATTTTTCCAAAAAGAGCTAACTATTTCCATGCCTGCAATTAGAATTAAAAAGCCCACTTGCAAGTATTTTCCAAGCGCATATGAAGTCTCTTTCTAACTTGCAAGTGGACTTTAAAAACCCATTTGAAGGCAGCAAACTCCCTCCAAATGGCTTGTAATTAGAATTAAAAACCCCAATTATGAGTAAGAAGTAACCATGCTTGTATATATATGCACTTGCATCTCATTTCCATACCAAATTCTTACATTTCATCCACCTACAATGCTCTAGAAAAAGCCCATTTTTCATCTTTATTTCCATTTAAAAAGTTGATTTGATCATCTTTTCTCCATCCTTTGCTGCTCAAATGCCTTCCACTCATATCCTATACACATACTCTTCTAAATCTACAAATTTATAGCTTGAAAGATTGTGTTATGACTTTTTTGGTAACTAAAGAATGACACGAGGCAAGAACGACCACATGACAGAACCATACAAGGGTTGAATGAGTGATAAGAGTAAAGGAGAGAATAGAATTATTTCAAGACAGAGATGGAAAGAAACAAAGATGCTTTCCTAGTAACCACCAATACGATGCAAAATAATCAAGGATGCAAATTCATATTCTGAATTAAGATGTTTTCACCAAACCTGAACACATCAATCAAGGAGCATCATGTAGCAGCATGAAGACTAACAAAGGATGATGTAGTAGAAGTCGTGTCTTTTCAGACACTTAATTTATTTTTTATCGCGCAGTTTGTAATTTTTTTATTGAAAAATTACATGTAATTGGGAACAAGTTGTAATTACAAGGGGATTTTTACCTGTAAAGTGATTGCATGTAATCCAATTGTAGGTCAAGTTAGTTAGGACTTGCAGTTTGAATAAGTCAACTATAGATAATTAGTTATTGAATAAGTCTTGGTTAGTTGGGTTTCTCCCACTTTTCACTCTTAGCCCCTCACCTATAAATAAAGGAGGGTGCTCATTATAATGATCATCTTTTGGAAATGCAAGAAAACTCTGCCAATTTCTATATGAAATCTAAGACTTTGTGCTTGGATGTAGATTAAATTACTTTGAGTAAAAGAGGCAACTTTCTTTCAAACTTTGTGTTGATTCAAGGTGTTATGTGACAAAATTTTCTGAATATTGATTGTGATTTTTATGCTTTGTTCATGAGGGATTTGAATTCAATCTTTCAGAATTTGAGCTATATATTTCATTCAGAGTTATAATTCAATTTGAAATTTTGGAGACTCTGTGTTGCATAAGGGAAAATTGATAAAGTTGATAGTGGCTTCAAATACTTAAGGCTGGAAGATTTTGTGCTTCAATGTTAAGTACTTTCACAGAAATTAGTGAATATTCAGTAAGAGACTTTGAGCCTTACTATTTGTTTAGGTTATTAAATCTTCATTTAGGATAAGTGCAGAAATATTTGGGTTTTATAACTATTCCACCCATATAAAGTAGATTGGTGTCTTTTGTGTTGTTCTTACGTCAACACACGAGTCATCAATATTATTGTAGCAATAAGTGTTTTTTGTTAAATTTTAGAGTTGTTCATAAGTTGTTTGCAAAATCATTCCTAAAAAAAGAGGAATGGATTAAGAGAACTGCCCTATTTTGTAATTTCCAGTTAAGTCTTTATTGGAGCCACGTACAGTAAGAAGGGAGCCTCCCCTATTGCTGAGAGGAGAGAGTAATCTCATGTGACATTTCCTAAAGTTAAATTTTTGCAAAGTTGTGGTCATAGTGACTTACAAAACTTTTAGCCAACAATAATGACAAGAGTTTAACTAGTTGTAAAATTGTTTTTTAAAAGGAATTTAAGAAAAAATGATGGTTTTTGAACCTAGCTTCCTTTTCCCTTATGTTTTTCCTTTGTTTAATATATCTCCAAGAGCCTATTTTCCCATGCTATTTTTATTTTTTGACCTCCCTCTTTTTTTTGACAGACTTTTTCTTCTTAAGTTTCTCTATCTATTTGTCTCCAAATTCAATGCATTAAAATTATCTCCCACTAATTAAGCACATGAGATTTCAAAAAATCTTATTATCCTATTGAACTTCTTGACCAATTTTGAGTTTTTCATTTAGTTTAGCCACATGTTTCCCCTAATTCAGGGACTCCATATTTGGATGCATGTGTAAATGGGTGGCAGTCAAATATTAAATATATTGAAATCTCTACCTTTTCAAATGATCCATATTAAATTAGGGAGGGTTCCTACGAGAGTTTAAGCTCTATTTTCTAAGATTAGAAAGTCTCTTTATATTTTTTTGTTTAGCTAAAAGATTATTTAGAATTTTTTGTTGGAAAATAGGAGCTGGTAATTTTAAGGTCTCTGAAATCAAGCGCGTGAAAATGGGGTTGGGCTAGAAATTGCTCCACCAACTTATGACTATTTTCTACCACATGTCAATCTTCTACTGGTTTGATCTCTCACCCAAAATAACTATATCCTACAAAAATAATTGAGAGGGAATCTGAAATTTTCTGCCCATTTTTTATATCTTCTTGCGCTCGACAAAGACTGCACATAATAAAGAAACTAGAAGAGGACCAACGACAAAATACAGGTATATACTTATACAAGTTACATCTTTATAATTTATTTTATATATTTTTAAGTGGTTATTTTTATTATAAATATGTATCAAAGATTTCAATATTCAGACATTTTTAGTTTTACTATTATGATTTTCTTGGATACCATGTTTAAAAATATTCTTTTCTTGCATTGTTCTTTGATGTTTTCTCAGACTAGTTCAAATAAAAGCATTTGCAAAAAGAATTCACATAAAGTTATATAATTTTTAGCATGGAAAAACATGTAAAATCTTGTGATGTTCTATATCATTTATCGATTTTTTTTCTAAGAGGCATAGAAAAGATTTTAATTGACTAGGATTTCATTTTGGTAACTTCAATGAAACTTTTTAATTCTTTGCAATCTAAATTGAATGGAATTTTTTGTCTTTGTCATAGATCTCAGCTTTCAGTGATTTAGGGAGTGGTAGTAATATGGGTATATGTGTGATTGAAAAAATGTCAAATGGAGTATCTCCTTGGAGTTTCAAACAATAAATTTGCTTTGTTGAAAATTTATGGTTTAACTAAGGAACTATTTTAGGGTTGTGAAGAAGCTCATAACTTTGAATCCATATAGATGGAAATTCAGTCATATAGTACACTCTTTCAATGAAGAATTACAACACTTTTTATTAGCCTACCAAAGGGGTATGAGTACATTTCGAAGTTATAATCTTATAGAAGAATACTTTATCAGTTGGATTGTTCCAAAAGAATCACAAGTGCTTGTCGCATCCTAGTTTTTCCCCTATTACAATGACGTGAGATTGAAGTTTAAATCAATTTATGTTGGATTTGTGTTTTTAATGGGGAGAGATGAAAGAGACGTCTCAAGTTAGTTTAGATTACATACCTCATAACAAATTCAAACCGAACTTGGAAAATCTAAGAAGTAAGAAAGATAGAAAGGAAAAAGTATCTATAAGTACAATGTTGAAAGGATAGTGATATATCTATTGAGAAAGGGTGTTTCCATGAAAATGACTCAAGTCAACACCTCAATTGGCTCACCTAATGTGTGTACAAGGTTGTTTTTTATGAGCTAGAGTTTTAGAACTCGGTTAGTAATAATATTACACAAAAAAACTATAACTAGCAATTACACCTCAACAAGGTATAATGGTTACGCTAATTGGAACATATACCTAGGTAAACTATAAAAGGGTGGGGATAAAATTTTAAGTAATTTTAGTCCAATGTAAAAGGAAAATTAAATTAAATCTAATGAGATGTGTGTTAATCATTAGTCTGATACATTGGTCATGTATAATATATTTGTTGGTGTTTGTTATTTTCAAGACCTAAATTACAATAGAAAAAATGATGTATTCATATTCTTGAGTCAAGTCCAAGCAATGTTGTTGATCAATATACATGTTGGATTCTTGAAATTAATTTATTTTAGTTAATTTTTTCATGGGTTGGAGTAGTTTTTTACATAAGAGAAATTTGTAACAATGGAATTAACGCTTCAAGATTAATTGATCCTCTTGTTCCATATGATCCTCTTGTTCTAGCATGGGATGAATGGGTTGACTATTATTTAATGGCTTCCACACATGATCTTTAGGTTTATAATTACAATCCATCTATATACATGTACCAATAGAAACCTTCAGTACAAAATTTTAATAATTGAAGAGATTGTGATTAATTTTTTTTTAAATGATGACTTGATTCACTCACCACTAGATACTTGATACAGGATATATGTATTCACTCAACTGTTATTGTTCCAACCTATTTTTTCTCGAAGCTATACATCGGTTATATTTATTAGTCCAAGCAATGCTTTATGTTTGTGAACTCCATCAGATATATCTATTTCATATCAATTTCTTTTCTCTAGGCTATGACTAAAATTTGCAACATCTAATACATTGACAATTGCTTCAATGTCGAAACTCCACCGTACATAAATTTTATTACATTTGAACTTAATCAGACAACCATGGTTTAGGGATCTTGAGTTGTCATTCATAAATGATATCCAATCCAATACATTGGATAATAAAGACTAATGATGCCACAATACTTATTTCTTTGAATTACATATGTTTAGTTTCTATGAGAATTCTAAGACACTAAATATGTAATAATATAGCCAATCATTTTAATGGAGTATGAATTCCAATGATACCCAAATATATTTTTTCCTACAAAAGAATCATATCAAGAGACATATTATCCAAATTAAGAACACATAAATATTGTATTGGACTTAGGGGAGAAATATGCATCTAAAATTAATTAATTATAATCACTCCTAACTTATTGTAAATATCTATAATTCACCCCCAAAAATTTTTATGTCTTATTGTGAAGCTCTTATAATCAATCTTTTTTTTCTCATTAAATCACACTACATTAGCATTTTTTCAGTTATTTCATTTCTTATTAATTATATCACAAAAAATTAATCAACTTGAGTCAACAATAAGCCTAATTGAGCTTTATCCTAGAATGGTCATCTTGTACTTGATTCATAGCACTAAGTCTAACCCTAGTTGAGCTCTTATACTAACTTTAATTTAAGCTTTATTTACAATAGAAATTTTACTTTAAACCAACCCTTAACCCTGATCTTAAGTTGGCATTAACCCTAACCCTAACTATAATAAAGGAATGATACCTATTATTTAAGTTTGGTATATTTTACTTACAATATGCATTAGATTGAGGATAGTAATTCAATTCGTAAAAGATAATACTTTCCATATTATAATAAAATAATTTTTAATACATTTTCTAACAATTTTATGTTACAAAATAATTTTTAAATTATTTAAAATTTTAAATAATTCTTTTCAATTTTATAATGATCTAAAATGACAATAAATACCAAAGGGAGACCAATAAAATTAAAACTATTATTAATATGTCTATATTGAATTTCAACATAAAACTAACTCTAACCCTAATTATTTTCTCATGCTAACCCTAACATAAGCTTTATCTTAGAATGTACACATTATTTTTATTAGCCCCTAACACTAACATTAAGCTAAACTTAACCCTATCACCCACTATAATTAAAAGATGGGCCATATTTAATTTTGGTACATATTATTTAATTTTTAATATTAAATAATTTCTCTCATCTAGATATTCTGTACACTTTGAATACCATCATGAAAATTTTCTTTACATAAAATTGTTCTCAAATTTAGATCTTTTAGTGATTTAGAGCACAATATCTCTATTTGCAATACCTAAAAAAGTGTAACTAAGTATATTTAACCTTGCTTCAACAATACAAAACATATTACCTCCATTTACAATACAAAAATTTATGGTCAAATTACACATACATTTGAGCTAAATATTTGATTATAAAATTGCTTTAAAGATAGTTAGAGTCAAATTTAGTTTTGGCAATACCCTAATTAAATAGTAATCCTAAATGAAATAGAGCTCTAATGCTATACCTAAATTGAATTTTAATGTAAAACTTAACCCTAATTGTAATGTTAATTGAATTATAATCATAATCCTAACTTAGTGTTTGGATTAATGTTATAGATATAACTATAGTTAAAGATATAGATAGAGATAGAATTACAACCATGATTTGAGTTTAGGCTTATGGTTTGAGATAAAATTATAGTTATAGATATCTATTGGTATGTATTATATATTTTTTATGTATATTATTAAATATAACTTTACCCCAACCTCAAATAGATCCCTAATCAAAAACTATAACCCTAAATTCTAACCATCATAAACCATGACATGTTCTTAATTATAATTTTAACCTAACCCTTCTATCTCTTACCTTATTTAAACACTAGCATTAAATGAACCCTAACCCTAATTGAATCTTAACATTAAACTTACTTTAACCCTAATTAAATTATATCCCATATCCTCAATAATGATCGTAATTGAATCCTTACCATTACCTTAACTATATCCCACATCCAAATCATTTTCTCATAGCCCTAACCCTAGCCCTAATCATAATTATAATACAAACATACTAAAATATTAACTCTATTAAAGCTAAATCTAACCTCAAAGATAACCCTTATTGATCCATAATCCAAATCATCATCCTAATTGAATCCCAAACTTAAACTTGAATAGTATTAAAGTAATGTAAATAATTGAACCCTTATGTGAGCCCTAATTAAACCTTAATTGTAATTGTAGCTCTAACTCTAACCTTACTTCAAGAGTAATAAAATCTAGCCATAAATGAAGCTTAACCCTACTTGTAATCTAACCATAGCAATAACAATTAAATAGCAAATGTAATTGAATTCAAGCCCTAAAGATAACCCTGAGTAAATTTTAACATCAATCTTACCAATAACAATAATCTTAATTATGTCATAATCATAATCCTAACCTAATTAAATCCTAATTATGCACTAACTGTAACCATAAATGAGCTCTACTTAAACTAAAACCTTAACCTTAATATTGACTTAATTAAAGCCTAAATCTAGCCTTAAAGATAACCCTTATTGATCTCTAGCCCAAATCATTATCATAATTGAACCCTAAACTTAAACTTGAGTAGTATTAAAATTTTGTAAATAGTTAAACCCTTATGTGAGCCCTGATTAAAACTTAATTGTAGTTGTAACTCTAACTCTAACCTTACTTTGAGTGTAATAAAACCTCATTAAAAATGAAGCTTAACTCTACTTCTAATCCTATCCATATCAATAATTAAATAGTAGTCATAATTGAGTTTACCGCTAAATATAATCTGAATTGGATTTTAATGGTAATCTTACCAATTACTCTAACCTTAATTAGGTGATAATCATAACCCTAAAATAATCATAATCCTAAATGTGCACTAACCATAAATGAGCTCTACTTAAATTGTAACCTTAACCTTGAGCTTATATAAAATCTAACTCTAATGCTAACACTAATTGAACCCTAACCTTAATTTTTATCACAAATCTAACCTAGTCCTACTATCTCTAACTAAATTTCAATGAATGTTGATACTAATTAAACCTTTAACTCCAATCTAATGGTGATCCTAATTGAGCCTCAAACATAGGTTTCCATAATTAAACCCTATCCTTAATCTTAAATGTAATCCTATTTAAACACTAACCCTAATCAAAAGTTGTATTGAATAGAACCATAAACCTTAATCAAACCCTAATTGAGCACATATTTACCCTTTACTCTAACAAAAACTTAATTTAACCCTAATTAAACCATAACCTTAAATGAATCCCAACCTGAATGTTAGCCCGTTCATGAGAGACAAATTCTAGACATATAGAGTGAAGGGATGCTAATTGTACTTATAATTCTTATTCTAAACATAATCATAATTATCATAACATAGACTCAACCATGTCATAACTTTAATGTTATCTTTGTAAATCTTTTATGAAAATTAATGAATTTATTTAAGGTGGATTTAATTTTATTTACATAAATATATATTTTTTAAATTTAAAATGATACTTGTAAGTTACCAAATACATTCATAACTATTATGATTAATATAATTTTATTTAAATCTAAAGAAAAGAAAACATAAACATACTTTTATTTAAATTGATCTTTAAATAAGGTTAATTTGTTTTATTCAAATTGTTCCTTACATAAGAGTTAATAAATACAATCATAAATATATTATTGATTGTAGTTTTTTTAATTGAAAGCATGTAACCTTTGTTAATGTAGTCTTATTTTCACAATATTTATGTTAGGTCTCTGATCTCTTTTATTTACGCAAGCAAAAAGGAACCTTTAAAGATAGATAAAATTATTTTCTTAATAAATGTATTTGAATTATCTTCATTGGTGTGCCACTATATTAATGTAGATTCTAGGAGCTATTTTCTACCAACTAAAGGAAATTATTTTAGAGAGTATAAAAATGCAATGCAAAGATATTTCACAAAATATTAGATGGTCCCATAATAATAAAGTAAATTCTCTTTTCTTTAGTTAACATTTTTATTTAAAATAATATAAGATGATCCTTTTAAAAAATTAAGAGCAATTAAAAAGCTATTCAAATAGTCTAATAGTGTAATAAAATAAAAAATTAATGAACGGATGAAAGAAAAACCCAAATGTTGTAGAGATACTCTTCAAATGTTCCACATGATAAAGAATGTGAAACCAACAACTATTTAAAGTAAAACCAAAGGCTAATTAAGTGTAATGTTGAAAGATTGAATGAGAAGATCGAGAAAGTGAACAAATCATTTTAAGAAATTGAAATTATTATAAAAAAAAATTTGTTGTAATTCATGAATATTTAATTGTCCTTGATTACATTCAGATAAATTTACTCATTGTTTCTAGCATTTCCATTCACCTTCAAAATACAAAATGAACTAAAACAATCGTTAAATAATTCACTCCATTCTTTTGCTTTTGAAGAAATATGTAAATTTTTCAATTTGCAGTTGAAACACCTCACTTCCTTCAATGTATTTTATTTTAAGAGAATTTCAATATGTGCACATTCTAGCTGAAGATTCAACAACCAATTGACAAATCGCTGAGCTTTTCCCAAATGAATCAACTTGAAATTTTAAAACTAATCCCAACATAAGAGAAATATCCCCAAACTCCTATAAGTATAACATCAAATTTGATATGATAGAAATTGGTTATTAAGGAAGGTTGATGTTCTAATCGCGAAAGTTCACAGGTGATGCCTTGCTAGAAAACTGCGAGTTTCAGACTTGGACTCAACTGCTGAAGGAAAACGATGCCAGTATACAGGAAATTCAATTGCCAATGCTAAGTAACAATCCAGTAAAAGAGAGATTGATATTGCAAGAGGATCGATCATTACCAGCAGATCCATATTACAGAGTGAGATACACAATACACGGTCCGTGATATATATATATTGCAAATAGATTCATATTGATATAGATATACACATAGTGCAATATACATTCACAGGCAGTTATATATTAACAGGCAGTCCGATATATACTCAGGAAAATATATCTATACATACAGTCAGATCAATTATATAGACAGATATGAACAAATAATTACATTACGGAAGTTGATACGGAAGCGCTTCCATTGCCCAATTTAGCAGCAGAACTAGGGCTGTATTCGCACCTTTAAATCCGGTCATTAGATATCGTTCCAAGTTCGTCGTCTATCAAAAAGTCGCAAAGGCGGATTCCAAGAGCATTGGACTTTGATAGCAAGTATATTTCAGAATTGGCGACATCAAAACTCCAGATCGAACATTGAAACAAGTCCAGATTTCATCACAACCAGTCAATCCTAAACATTCGAGCATCAAATGTGTATTGAAATCCCTTAATTCTGGAAATAAATCAGATCATATAGAAGCTCGAAACACCCCAGATCTAGGTTAGGAAATTCAGAATTTTCGTCATTGTCAAAAAGGGTTTTAAGTGTGGATGAAATTCTGATGATCAACACATACACAGGCCGACAGTCGACAGCTTGCAGGGTACTCGGCGGTACCACCCAAACAGATAAGATCATCAATTACAGAATTAAAAGCAATCTTGCAGGGTGCCCTGTTTATGAATATACCAGAATAAGGTTTGAATTAGAAAATGGTGCAGTCTCAACAGTTTGATGGCGACATGCCTAGCAAGGCTTTGAAAGAGGATACCAGCAATACTGGTTATTCCGGCTACTGCTTTAATTGTTGGTTTTATGGACACCAAGCTGTGGATTGCCGGCAAAAGAATGTAAGTTCTCCAAGCCCTAACTACGATCATCTTAAAGCTTTTATCGCCAAGCAAAAATAGAAAAGTTTGGATGAAAGCAGGGATTCAAAAGAGATTTTGAACCATAAAGAGACAGATCCCTTGGTAAATAAACCTACCCCGGGATCTAGGGTTTGCATGAACAAGAAATCTAGAAAATGCACTACTACTCAGCTTCCAAAAGTCTTCACTGTAAAGGATTTAGATAGCCAGTTGATTCGTTTTGCCAAAATGAAGTATGCACTGCAGAATTCAAGCAACCCCGGGGTTGTGGGGGCCCTAAAACCCAGAGCTGAACCAGCTAAGCAATCCAATGATCCCCATTCTGCCTTGGGGAGAGGGGGTTTTTCAGTGGCCCAGGCGGATCCCGGGGTTGCTAGGTTGAAAGAATATGAATGGCAAGAGGTAAAAAGTAAGAAGAAGGTAAGATCACATTTTATGGAGAGAGTGGAGATTCCTCTGAGTAATCCTTTTGATTCACTGAGATTAGAGAAGATCTCTCCAAACATCAGCTCTTATTCTCCCCCCCACATTCGTAATGGGGTTTTGGGAAGGAAAGGAAACTTTATGGATGAGCATCACAAACATACCAAGCCAACTGGATCAAATCCAGTTCACATCCCCCCTTCCTTTACTAAAACCCTAAGTATCGGATCAGGGTATGCTGCGGCTAGGGAGAATGTTGAGAATCTTTCTTCAGAGCCTCATTCACATAAAGACAGGTTTTACTCTCCCCCTCACCGTCGACTGGCTGGTAAGCATCCAATTCATAAACCCAATCTCATGAATGGTGAACAATTAAAGGTATCTAACTCTGTTTATACACCACCACATAGGAGGAATAGTAAGCATTTTTTTGATTATATTAGAGATAGAACAATTTCTAATTACAAATCTAACAAAGTAGTCCTAGAAACCGAATCTATAGTACAGAATCAGAACTATTTTGCAGAAACAGGTCTTATTGTGCACTGGAAAGGAGTTGGAGTGATTTTACTGGACATCACAGAAGCCTTAAAAGCAATGCTCCCATGTGAGGTAAGTATCGTCACCCTCATAGATTTCTTTTTCCTAATAGATTGTATAAATTCAGAAACCAAAAAGGTAGTATTAGATAGTTTAAATTTAAAATTCAGGCATGAATCCTTTTTTGTAACCAATTGGATGCCTTTATTCAATCCCTTACACATAGAAAACTTTGTAGTAGAAAAAGCTATTTCTCTTAGGAATTTACCAATAGAACTTGCTTGCTTAGATTCGATTACCAAAATTGGCAACAAAATAGGTAAATTTATTAAAATTTGTGAAACTTTGCCAAACAAATCTGAGAAAATTATCATTGTGAAGATGAATATACATCAGCATTACATACCTCATATTAGTTTATGTTTTAATTCGAATACAATTATCATTAATCCAATTATTATGGAAAATTTCTTAGAAACTAATCTTAACACTATGAAACCTGGAAAACTAACTAATCTCCTAGATAGGAGCTTAGATGTAAACATTAACTTTCATTCGAGTAAAGGGGGCTTCACAATTACAAATGTAAAGGAAAGTTCCATGGACAATCTACCTCCCCCACAAATAGTTGAACCCCCTTGCAAGCCTAATAAGGCAGTTGAGGTAATTGACAATCAAGTTTTTATCGCTGAGGAACCTCCATTTTTTTTGGCGAATCTTAACCCCCATAATATACCTGCTGAAATCAGTAGACATGATCCTTTGGTTGATAACCAAGTCAACCTAAATTTTGCAAGGATTGAAACACAATCAGAAATTAAAGATAGGCTCCAGTCACCCAGATCGGTAGCCCAGCCTGTTCCTACTAGCCATCCTACACAGTCTCCTAACTACATAGAGAACAATCCAGCATCCTCTCAAAATTATGATCTTTCAGTTGCATCACCACAAGGTAACCCCTCTGAGGATGAAAAATACACCAAAGAAGTTACAATGGATTGTATAGGGGAAGCCTTAACTAATGAACTACTGGACCTATTTACAAATGAAATCTGTGATGAAGAGGAGCTTAGAAATCAAAAGGATATCCTAATCAAAGAAATTTTGTTGCTTAGAAATTCTGCAGAGGATAATGATGCCTCATTAGTAAGTCAACATGTGGTTGAGGAACCAGTAAATAAGACCCCTATGAAAGCCCACCTTAATGATCTAGACATGATGATTGAATCCTATGGACAAGAGAACATTGATGTTGAAGATTCACTCATCGTTCCAGGAAGAGGGTATGGAAATGAAGTTCCTACAGAGGCCCCAGGTTCCTCTCCTCAACTTAAAGATTATGTAGAAATCAGCACTGAAAACATTGATGCTATTTTTGGTATTACAAATGAAGATAGAGAACTGGGTATTGCCACTAATTTAGAAGGATTATCTTCCCCCAATATAGACAAGATTAAAAAGAAAAGGGGTAGGAAATCTTTCATAGAGCTTAGAAACATAGCTGGCAATGCTGATAACCAAATAAAGATCTCTGACATTCTAAATAGCGGGAAGGGGAAGTGCCTTCCCAAGGGTCAATGAGAGTCACATCCTGGAATGTTAGGGGCTTAAACGCCCCTAACAAACAAAGACTCGTTAAGAGTTATCTAAAAAACTTTGATTCGAAAATTATAATCTTACAAGAAACTAAACTAAGTACAGATGAAAGCATAAAATTAAATAATAAATTTGGCATATGGAAATCAGAATTTGAACCAGCAACAGGGGCATCAGGAGGCCTAGCAGTCTTATGGGACCCTCGGAAAGTTTCTTCCCGAGTCCTGTCTAGCAATAGCAACTGGATGGTCCTTAGAATTTGCAGCCTAAAATCTAACCTAAAATTCAATTTGATTAATATTTATGGTCCTACACTAAACATAGAAAAGAGAAGGGTTTGGCAAGAAATCCAGTCTATACTACAATCAAACAAAATAGAGACGCATATCCTAGGTGGAGATTTTAATGCTATTTTGAACATCAATGAGAAATTTGGTGGGTCCAAGTACATTTCACAATCTCAAAAAGATTTCAGGCAATGGGTTACGGATAACAATCTGATTAATATTGAAACCATCAATGGGTCATTCACTTGGAATAACAGAAGATCGGGCTTTAGTCATATCGCAGAAAAATTAGACAGATTTTTGTTTTTTGGAGAAATGGATAGTTTTGACCAACTCTTAACTGCAGAGATTCTTCCAGAGGCTGGATCAGATCATTTCCCCATTAGATTGACCATTACTGAGGATTGTAAACCTAATAGGAACCCGTTTAAATTCGAATTTATGTGGTTCCAGGACCAAGAACTTCTCAACCTTTTGGAGCAATGGTGGAACCAAACATCAGTTGAGGGTTCCAAGATGTATAGTCTAGTTAGTAAACTCAAAATTATAAAAAATAAAGTCTTGGAATGGAACAAAAACAAATTTAATAACATCTTCGAAGAAAAAATTCAGACCGAATGAGAATTAGAGAATCTTAATAACATAGTCATAGCCCAAGGCATGAACGAAGCAAGATATCTAAAAGAAAAGGAACTCATGGCTAAATATAATTCAATTTTACTTAAAGAGGAAATTTATTGGAAATAGAAATCCAGGGAAACCTGGCTTAAAGAAGGGGACAATAACACCAAATTCTTTCATAAATCAACCAACCTAAAGAGGAATATTAACAGGATTTCCAAGATTAAAGATGACAGGGGGCAACTCTTGGAAAATCCCAAAGATATTGCTACTCATATCACCAAATTTTATAACACTCTCCTTAATAATTTGGAAGCGGCTAATCTTCAAGCACAAAATGAAATGTTAGAGGCCATACCCAAACTGATCACGGATGAGGATAACATCATGATGAACAACAGATTCACCTTGGAAGAAGTCAAGACTGCATTATTCCAAATGCAGCCGGACAAAGCCCCGGGGCCTGATGGTTTCCAAGCGGGTTTCTTCCAAAAATGTTGGCACTTTATGGGAGCGGACATTTAGCAAGCGGTGGAGGCTACTAGGAACTCGGGTACTATCTTGTCGAAAATCAACAATACCTTCTTCACTCTTATTCCCAAGAAAAATGATTGCATTGAACCAGGAGACTTTCAACCTATATCACTTTGCAGCACTATTTACAAGATATTATCTAAGTGTCTGGCAAATAGACTTAAAACTCTTTTGCCGATTTTAATCTCAGAAGAGCAAACATGTTTCATAGCCAATAGATCGATCCTAGATGGCATTGTCATCACCCAAGAATTAGTCCATACTGCACAAGCAACCAAGGAACCAAGTATGTTTATTAAAATTGATATTCAAAAGGCGTATGACAAGGTGGATTGGAGATTTCTTTGCAAATGTCTGGAGGCCTTTGGCTTTTCCAAGCAATGGATCAATCTCATCTTCAAATGTATCTCTACCCCTAAGATCTCGGTCCTCGTTAATGGTACTCCAGAAGGTTTTTTTGGTATATCGCAAGGCATCAGACAAGGCGACCCGTTGTCGCCCTTTCTATATGTTATCATGGCGGAAGCCCTGGGGAGAACTATCACAAGGAAACAATCAGAAGGTAAGATTACAGGTTTAAAAGTCGCGGATAACATTCCGTACATTACGCACCAACAATTCGCAGATGATACAATCCTCCCTGGATCCGCCAACTGTCAAGAGGTGAAGGCCCTCAAAGATGTCCTTAACCTTTATATGAAGGCCTCTGGTCAATAAGTCAACTCTGAAAAATCGAAGATCTTCTATATTAATACCTCACCTAATTTGGAAAAGAAAATCTGTGATATCTTTGGTTTTAAACTGGGTAGATTCCCTTGTAAATATCTAGGTATCGAGTTAGATAAAGGTCTACAATCCTCCAAACTTTGGAAACAAGTACTAGCAAAGGTCCAAGATAAGAAGAGTTCTTGGAAAGGTAAGTGGCTCACTAAGCCAGGAAGAACCATAATGATTAAATCAGTTTTATCTGCCATACCAACTTATCAAATGTCTATTCTCCCACTACCTACTACCATCAAGCACGACTTAGATAGGATGTTGAGAGAATTTTATTGGCAAGGCTCATCCGAGGAAAAGAAACTTGCCTTAATTAAGTGGGATAACCTTTGTAAACCTATTTCTATGGGTGGGCTAGGGATTAAGAATCTACTGTGGCAAAATCAAGCCCTAGGTGCCAAGCTAGTTTGGCGACTCTTCAAGGAGCCTAACACTAAATGGGCTTCTATTTTGCTTCACAAGTATATTCCTCAGGCCGACCCCATTAATATCTTTAGGGCTCAATCCCATGTTAAAGGATCGCGTGTCTGGAATTTCATTAAGGACTCTATTGGCTTAATCAATAAGTACCTCACTTGGAATGTGGGTCTTGGGGACCAAGCTTTGTTTTGGGAGGACTCTTGGGCAGGTTTCCCCTCACTTCTCAAGGAAGGTTTCTCGCCCAATTTCATAGAAACTTGTAAAGATAGATTCGGGATTTACCTTAACGACTATATTAAATTAAATGAAAATGATGTATTAAACTCAAGAGGTCTTCCTTCAGATCTACAAAATCAGAAATTACTCAATATTATAAAGGATAGAAGCATCACTATCAAAAATAGGTCGGATTCCCTTATATGGGCCAGATCCAATAATGGGGAGTACTTAGTTAAGGATGGATATAAAACCATAATTCACGAGAATCATATGGATCATTTAGACATTCCCCTTAATCTCTGTTGGAACAAAGCTTGCCTTCCCAAGGCTGGGATGTTTCTTTGGGCAGCTTTGCAGGACAGAATCTTAACCGCTGATAGGATTCGTAAACTAGGCTTCGAGGGGCCTTCTAGGTGTCCCTTATGTGAAAACCAGGAAGAGGATGTGAATCATCTCCTATTAAATTGCCCCTACACCCAGAAGTGTTGGAATTGGCTACATCAGTCACTCGAATGGAAGTCTGCTCTTCCTGCGGACCTATTGGGCCACCTCAAAGCCTGGCCAGCTTTGCACAAAGACAACCTATTTAAGGACATTTGGATTATATCACCCTCCATCCTAGTTTGGGAAGTCTGGAAGGAACGTAACAGAAGAATCTTTACGAACCAGAAATTAGACTTAACTTGCATCACTAATAAAATCGAAGCTTCAATAGCGGAAAAGATCAATAGCAAACTGCGAGACACTACATGCTATGAAGACTCTTTCAGAACTTGGGACAACAAGATCAGACTAAAATGGCCCTCTTTGATCATTCCGATACTTTTTGGTAGAGGAGGTAACAAATCAAAATCAGATAGGTCTAATTGCATCTGGATCCCACCGGAAGAGGGTTGGGTCAAGTTAAATTTCAATGGGGCCTCCAGAGGCAACCCTGGGGTTGCAGGTATTGGTGGGATTATTAGGAATTGGAAGGGAGAAACTATCTCTAAATTCTCTCAACCCATCAAACCCACTACAAATAACATGGCAGAATGCCTGGCAGCACTAGAAGGCCTTAAAATTTGCAAAAGACTTAATTTTCCAAAATTAATTATTGAAGGCGATTCTCAAATTATCATTAACGCCATCAGAACTAAAACAACGCCAAATTGGATACTGAATTCTAAAATTGAAGAAATTAATCACATTCTAGAGTCCTTCCCTGAGATTCTTGTAAAACATACCTATTGGGAGGGCAATTCTGATGCAGACAATCTAGCTAATTTAGGTGCAAATGGTATATCCATTTTGGAATAATCCAATTTTGATACCTGGTCTTGATAACTTATATTCATTAGGTCCTCTACTAACGTTTAACTGCACAATGATATCTAGATTATTTCTTGTAGTTTTAATTTATTTATTTAGGTAGATTAGGTAGATGTCACTAATGTTTATATATAAGATTACATGTATTTTTGTATTTTTATCTTACCATTATGTATCCCACTCCTTTTAGTCTGTTTAGGATGATTATTTATGCTTCATATTGCTAACCATGATTTCTTATGAGGTACTCTCGGAACAAGGTCTCACTACTTAAGGTAAATTATTCTTAAAGTTGATAAGTTAACCATTGGTTGTCGAGGAAACTGTTATGCATTTCAGGAGGAAGGACTCAACTCGGCACCAAGTATAAACTCCCTCTGAAGCTATAGGACCACAGAATGTTATCTCGAAATGATATCTCAAAGTGTAACTATCATGGTCATTAAAATTTGTTAATTATAAAATTTTAATTGTTAATTTTTTCGGTAGTGGGTATGCCCACGGACCTATGTATTTATGAAATCTCGACAAAGCTCGAGTCGTGGGAATGCCCACGTATATTTCTATATTAGGTATAGGACTTTTGTCCCGAGCAAGGCTGGAGGTTTTCTCGACCCCACTCTTTCCTACCAGCGCCCGCAGCGAGTGGGGTTTTACTGTAAAATTTATTTTTAATATTAATAAAATTCTGGCTCTGGCCTTTTACCAATAAAAATAAAAATAAAAATTAAAACAAAAAAAAAAAACAAAAAAAAAAAACATCAAATTTGATATTATAAAATTTCTTAGTAGGTGTATAAGTCCCAAATCCCAATTTAAATGACAAGTTTTTTTAAGATGTCTCAACATTGCTCTAGCAAAACAAGAACTAGAGATGGGCATTGCTAGCAATAATATTTTCTTTACATAAATTTCTCACTAAGGGGAAATAACCCACATAAAATCACTCAGCTAGTGCCTCAAGATAAGTCTATTTACTTCATTCCATATAAAAATGTATCACTTAAAAGAAATAATGGCACATTATCAAGGTTCAAGCACTGTAATCAGATTCAAGTGTGCGAACATAACATGCTATATGATCATCTAAGTGCATTGACAGATGATACTTTTCTTTGACTCTCTCGTTGGCAAAAGAAAGTTTGAGATTTCTAAGCTTGATGACAATCCTCCACGAATAACAATGAAAAATATGCCTACATTAAAATGATCTAGCAATAAATAATTTTACAATATTAGGGTTCAAAGATTATAAAACTAAAAAAAATGATAGCTCAAACATAATACATAAATCAAACATACAATTTGTGCACCGTAACTCCACAAGAGAAATAGCTTATATGGTCCTAATGATGATAAATTCTAGTTGGGGCTTTGCATTTTATCACATCACTATTTGACATGGATGATGGCTTTTTTCTACAATGTTTTCACACTTCTATTGATTTCCTACATAGCATACTAGTTGTTCAAACCATTTGAAGATTTGAACAATACAAAAAACCTTGTAAATAGTTGTGCCCACAAATAAATAGGTTAATGCAAGACAATAATTTTTTGATACTACATACATAGAAAAAGACATAATAAGTATAGTCTACCTATTAGCTATTTATTGTGCGACATATGTCTCTCATCACAATCTTCTTACTAAAAATTATAATTTTTTAATGTTTATTTGTAGTGCAAAGAAAGATATATTTAAAAAATCCTACAACAACAAAGGCTAAAAATGCATGTGTAACATTAAATAATCTAAATACCACTTTGACAAAGACATAAACATAAGATCTACTAACTCTTCATGAATAACATCTAATATTTACTCATTGTTAGCATTTTCTACAATATGATTATGAACATTATACTCGTGTTAAATATGTCAATTAACTAAAAAAACCATGATCAACTAAACCTTGGAAAACCTCTTCCTTTATCTATAGCTATCTTGTTTAAATTTTTTACTAATATTATCTCTTCTATAAAATTCAAGGGACCACTAGCTTCCTTTAATTTAGGAGCTTAAACTTTTAAGCTAAAATGCACTACAAATTTCATGGGACCACTAACCTTTAAATATTCCTAAAAAATCTCAGTAGCCACAACTCTATTTTTAAGGAAGCCTCCCTCTAAGGGACCCCAAGCTTAGGCAAGGGTCCCATGGGGGGGCTTAAGCTCTATTTATTAGGAACAATAGGTCCCGTGAGATTTTTTTTTGCTACAAGATTATTTAGAATCTTTTGTAGGAAAATAGGAGCTCCCAAGTCTCTAAACATTGAGCAGGTGAAAATGGAGTGGGGCTAGAAGTTGCTCCACTAGCTTAGGAGTAATTTTTTCCACATGCCAATCTTCCATTGGTTTGATTTCCACCAAAAACAATTGAATCTTGCAAAAAAAAGAAGAGAGAAAATAATTTGTTTACATCTTCATGTGCTCAAGAGAGGTTGCATAGAATAAAAAACTAGAAGAGGACCAACGGAAAAATACAAATCTGTATTTATACAAGCTACACTTTTTTAATTTATTTTATGTAATTTTGAATGGTTAAATATTTTTTATAAATTAGCGTCAAATATTTTAGTATTCAGGCATTTTTAGTTTTACTATTCTAAGTTTCTTGGCTACCATGTTTAATACTCCTTTGTTTCCTTGTTCTTTGATGTTTGCTTGGACTAGTTCAGATAAAAGCATTCACAAAAATAGTTCACATAAGGTTACATAATTTTTAGCTTGTCAAAACACATAAAATCTTGTGATTTTTAGTATCATTTATTGATTTTTTTTTCTGAGAAGCACGAAACTAGATTTTATTTGACTAGGATTTCATTTTGGCAACTTCAATAAAACATTTTAACTCTTTGCAATGTAAATTAATTGAAATTCATTGTCTTTATCTTAGATCCCTCTTTTAGTGATTTAGGGAGTGGTAACAAAATGGGTATATGTGTGATAAAAAAAAAATGTCATATGTACCATGTCCTTGGAGTTCCAAATTGCAAATTTAATTTGTTAAAAAGTTATGGTTTAACCAGGGAATTGTTTTAGGGTTGTGAAGAAGCTCATAGTTGAATTCATACAGGTGAGAATTCTAGTCTTGTAGTACCCTTTTTCAATGAATAATTACAACAAATTTAATTAACCTACCAAATCTCTCTAGTGAGGGTTACAAGTACAATTCCTATTTATAAGCTTATAGAAGAATACTTTATCAGTTGGACTGTTCCAAAAGAATTACAAGTGCTTTTTATTTCCTAATTTCTCCCCTACTACAATGACACAAAATTGAAGTTCAAATCAATTTATGTTGGATTTGAGATTTTAATGAGGGATGAAAGAGAGGTAAGAATGTTAGTTTAGATTACATACATCTCATAACAATAATTTGAACCAAACTTGGAAAATATAAGAAGCAAGAAAGACAAAAAGGCAAAACTATCTACAAGTATGATGCTGAAAGGCTAGTGATCTAGTTATTGAGTAAGGGTGTTGCCACAAAAACAACTTAAGTTACCACCTTGGTTGGCTCACCTAATTTGTATACAAGGTTGGTTTTTTATGACCTAGAGTTTTAGAAATCAATCAATAACATTTTTACACAATAAACCTAAAATTTAATACAATTACAAGTTTATAATATGTTATCTACAACATATAAAAGGGTTACTTATGAATAATATTTCCCTGTTTGGGAAAGAAAAATCTATGAAATATTTATCAACATAATCTTATAGCAAACAAAACGGTATGTATCTCTTAATAGCTCACCAAAAATTAAACACATCAAAATCCCTTGCTTACTGTTACAAAACCAAAAGAGGCTAAAAATATACACATTAGATTACATAAAAGAACAATATATACCACTACTCACCAAAATTGAAAATAAAAAACTATATAATTCTAATGCACAACCGAAACACACACTTGTGCAGATTCAGAGCACACATGTGTAGAACAATAATAATATGTAAAATCTACACATATATGTGCAATAGTTGTACATACATGTATCAAAACTGTGCATATATGCGACACAACTGCGCATCTATTTGTCCTAAATTTTGGCTACCTAAAAACACACAAAAAATAATCAAAATGAGAAAAAATTACAAGGGAGGTTGTCAAAATACCGACTCACCATACTTGGCTGGCCTTTGGAATCGTTAACTTGCTCAAACTGATGGTGGTGTAACAAAAATGGAATTTTCTCTAGATTTTAGATGTATTTCTCCTTCTTCTCCACTATCCAATCTCCAACTTCTAAGTGTTCAAATAAGCTCCATTTGACCTTTCCTTCCTATTTATAGCTTATGCAACCCTAATTAGGCATGTATGTTGCATGTGTAACCCCTTGTGACTTCTGCAAGCCATATTTTATCCATTTTTTTTTTATTATGATTAGCTTTGTTTTTGTCATGAGATTGATTGAGCTAAAAAAAATGTCGATTAGTCTCCCGAGGGGGCATGCTCATCACGTTTGCTGAGATAGGGGCAAGATGTTGAGACTGAATTTTCTTTGAAACAATGCGACAAGTGCACTATTTCAAATAGGGGCAAAATCTATACACCAAAAATGACTTGAGGAATTAACTAAATATTTATTATTTAATTAATGATCTTTTCTACTACTACTACTAAATAAGTTATTTAGTTTATTTAGCTAATTCACTTTGTCTTATTCTTCTAATCCTCAGTCTTCTAATTTACCCTTATTAAACAATTTTCTAAAATTGCCTAATATCCCTCCCATCACACGAATAGGTCTATGCTTTCACCTTATGTGCCACCTCACTCTAGGATAAGATAATTAATTTATTTTATTTTATAATTAGTCTATTTATCCCCAACCATGAGTTTTATTCCTATGTGGTTCAAAGGGGCATGTGACCTAAAAAGACTTAGTCTCATGGCTACATTTCCTCATAGGACTTGGTCTTTGCCACCTTGCCTACAAAGTAGTGGCTTGTTTCTCCACCTCACTTGGTCAAGGATGATTCATAGGGACACTTGTGTAAAGAGTCCTATTAGGGAAAATGTCCTACCTTCTTCCTCTCAAGAGTCATGGAGAGACACTCCTTCCCACATGACCCTCCACCTTGTCATTGTGGGAGTAACATTCCTCCTATTCTCCCTCTCACATTCCAACTACTCCCTGCCTTTTCTCACTCTCTTCAACCAAGTCTATTTCAGCCATTTGTCTTTCCACCTTTCAATCTTATTCGTTTGATATTTCCACATAGGTTTGAGGGTTGCAAAATCCTATAAAAGGGTCACTTTATCACCATTTGAAGCTAATTAACATCTTGGGAGAATTAGTATCCTTGTTATCATCTTGAGCCTTTTAGTTTTACAAGCATTTTGTGAGCATTTGTGAGCAATAACATAATCATATCACATTATCCATTTGCAATCATCATAGTCATTATCTAATCATAGCTATCCAAATCTTGCATCTGCCATTTAGAACATCTCAAGAATTTCTCCTAATGACATTGTATAAACCACTATTCCAAACTTTGAAAGCATCTTGGGAAGTTGATTTGAAGTTTGAGAGCTCAATAATAACCAATAATTCAACGCAAGGAAAATAATGGGATCAAGCTATAAAGAGTAGGTATAAAGGTAAACTTTGTTTATTTTACTTTCATATTTCATTATGTGTGCATAGTAGGTAGAAGTTTAAGATAATTAGTGGGTTAGTATCTGAATTCTATAGTTAGACATCTAAATTTCATAATACACTAATGCACTCCCTAAGTAATAATGCTCTCAAGAATCAAAGGGTTTTCATCCTTTAATTCCATCAACCAATGGTTTTTCCTACTGAATATAGTCTCTTATGGGTTTTTGTCCATATAAAGACTTGAACACAAAGTATATAACAAATAGAATGACATAATATGGATGCCCACGAAATAACAAATATTTTCCTAGTTTAATATTCTACCCCAAAATAGCACCAAGGCCCAAATTTTAATTGTTTATGTTACATCATAGGTTGTGCTTATTGGCCTTAAAAACTTCTCCATAAGAGGTTTTAGAGTTTCCCCTTCCTCCTAACTTAGCATAGGTTGGCGGTAGCTTTAAACCTCAATCCTTGATGTGTCACTAAGACAATGCCTTATTTTTGCTTTGACATTTGTCAGGCTATAACCCAAACCTCAATCTGATAGTTCTTTGACATGTATCAAGCCACAACCTCAAACCTTGGTCTCTAATAGATCTTTGATGCTCATCAAGCTACAACCCAAAATCCTTATCTCAAATGGCTCTGTTAGATCACTTGAAAATTCCCTTTTAAAATCTTGGGAAAGTATCACATTTCTATATTTGGTGAAGGAGAGATCTTATATTTGAAAACTTATGATGAAAATCCTTTTAAAAATGAGTCAAAAGGGGCATTTTTTGCTATTTCGTGGGTCCTCATAACATCAACCACAAGAAAAAAAATTCCACCATTACGTTGGATTAGAAAGTAAGGGGGGAGAAACAATGATATTCTGCCATTTCGTAAGGTACTAGATAAGGATGTGCGAGATAATGATTTTTTGCTATTTCACGGGCCGCATTAAAAACAATTGAGAAGTATCAAAATTTTGCCATTTCGTGAGGGACCAAAAAGAGACTTGTGAATTGGAAAAAGGTGTAGAAAAAAATTAAAAGGATGGACATTAATGAGAATGTGGCCAGTTTGATAACTTAGAATGTACATCTTGGATGTCAAAAGGATCTATCAAAAGATTTGAAGTTAATGCTTGAAAAGATAAATTGGCATAAGAATGATTAAAGGTCACATTAATTCTTGGTGTGAAAAAACAACTAGGAAACAATTACATTCCCAAGGGAATGTATGAGGTGTGAGATCAGGTTGTCAAGAATGTGATTTCTTTCATCCACAAGCGTCATTAAGTTTAAAATGACCAAAAGTAAAAATTTTAGTTAGGTTTCTAAAGGCGGTTAAAACTAGATTTAATGAGTGGTAACATGCAATCTTTCTATAAAAAAAAAGGCCAGGATTAACCCAAAATGCATATTGTGTGATTAAGACATAAGTATCCATTATAAAGATGGGCTTGCCAACCATTTTTTATCCTTTGAATGAGGACCCAGGGCTTCAACTAGTATTGTTGCTTGACTTAATAAGCTTAGAGGAGGGCCAACGGGATGTGCTAAACAGTTTGATGGATGCGGCTTGGAAACATCGTACTAGTTACGTTGCGTACCAGAGTGACATGTTTGAGTTAGAGGCCAAACAGGACAGGGCAAAATTGGCTGACATGATGTGAGCCATACAGATGAACGACGATGGATGGGTTCCAGATGACATGGAAAATGAATTGTTGGAGATGTTGCGCTTAATCTGCATTTGATGATACTGTCTTCTTGATGCATGTGTTCATTTTATAAAATTGTACGTAATGCTAAAAATAATTAGTTATTAGTTAGGAAACATTATGATGGTTTGAAGCTTGTTCGCATCCTTTCATTTTGTATAAGAAGGATACCATTCGCTAGGGGATATCTATAAAATAGAATAGAGAAAATAGATGATAGATTTAGATTTAGATGAAAGCATTACTTTTTGAAGATGATTATATAGGACAATGCGACTAAAGCACAAATCAATTGTACCTATTTTTTCAAATTAATACAAAGACCCTCTTTTTGTCCAAATTGAAGATTGTAAGTTCATTTACCATTGATAATGCTAGTCCTCTGTGATTATTGATTTTAAAATCAATTACTGCCATTTAAATATTCAGAAAAAGATTGGATTGTAATTTTAATCTTGGATCTTCAGAGATTACATATGAAGCATTGTTTGTGTAACTCTGTCTAATTGGTTTTCTTAGTGAAATTAAATTCAATTAGACTAAGATTATTTCTACAAAGATATTTTATATCATTTAGGTAGTGGATGGTGTATAATTCACTATTCCATAGAGTTGTACATGAGGGTATAATCAAGGATTGACTCTATCTATCCAATTTGGGATAAAGGATTGGTCTAAAGATTGTTTCATAATTTAGAGAATATTCATCAAACTACAAAGTTCACTGTTCCATCAGTCATATTTATAATTCATAAACAATAATATTTTCTTACACTAGCATTCAATTCACGAAATTCATATACTTAATTTTGATTAATCTCAAGGATCAATTTCCACCTTGGGAAATCATAAGGTTTAAATTTTTTTATAGAAAAGACTTTGACCAATTGATTAGGGTTTGAGGTGAAGGTCTTCCCACCTAGGTTTAGTGAAGCCTAAAGTGCGGGAGAATTGTATCAGGATATCATTCTCATTACTTGGCCAAAACTGATTGAGTAATCTTGCTAGATAATTGGCAAAGCTCTTGGATTTCCAATCTGTGGTTTTGGGAACCAGTAGATTGGTGACTCTGCTGAGGAACTATCTATAAGACAATTCGAGAAGCATTCAAAATTTTTGGTATTTGTTATTGAAGATTTGAAATTTAAGAAGATTTTTAGAATTATTCATAATATACACATAGGCTCTATTGGAAGAAAAAGAACTCATTAAAAATAATAATTATTCCTCAAAGGTGAGGTGGTGACTCTATTATTCAAAAAGGCATTTCAATTAGTGACTCTGTTGCAGGAAAAGACTCAAAAGGATATACAAATTTTCTTTTTTGAGAAAATAATAATTCTATTTCAATATGTACCAAAATAAATAGTCATTTCAAAGATAGTTGTTTATTCTTGATGGTATCACGTCGTTGGATCTTAGAAGATTTCGATGCATCCCTAATAAGCTATTCCCAAAGATTTCATAGATTGTGCCAAAATTTCATGGAGAATATGATGAATCGACACTAGAGCATTTGGATGCATTTTATACATTTGTAGGATATTATGAGATTTGTGTAGAGGATAAGGTGATGAAGCTATTTATCAAAAAATTGAAGGATAATGCAAGAGAAGCATATGAATCATTATATACACAAATCATCTCATCATGGAGGGAATTTGAGCAATGGTTTCTTTATATGTTTCATGATATAGGTGCATGAGAAGAAGAAGAAGAAGAAGAAGAAAACACATGTATTATGAAGAAATCCAGGATTACACTATGGAGGAAGAATATTACATGTCTCCCTTAGATGCATTTTTCAATTCAAAAAGATATGAGGGTGAATCTCTGGTGCATTTGTGCATAAGGTTGATAGATATTTATCAGGAAATACCTCCAGATATCAAGCCTCTATATAGAGAATTAGCAAATAAACTTCGTGAGTTAGGAATCTATCATGATTCTCAAGTAAGAGTTTTGTGAAATCATGTATATGAAGATTTGATGGTAGAAAATGATGAATACATGAAAAAATTCACAAGTGCCCCAAATTTGAATGCAACTGAAGTCTGTGATTAGGTTGAAAAGGCTCCCACACATGAAAAAGGTGTTCACATTTGTGATAAAGATGAAAGGAATGATGACATGGAGGAGGAAATTTTGGATCAGATTGAAGAAGAATCCAATCATGATGAGTATCTTGATGACATAAAAGTATGTACATGACCTAAGAAAAATTGTCAGATTTGTTCAAATCTATTATGTGAAGAAATTGTAGATGATCAAGAAAGGTTTCAAATATTTAATAGCTTCTATGAAGGTGAAGGATATGTTGATCATAAAAGAAGAGATAGTTGTGAACAAATAAATGATTCATCCATTCTTGGAAACCATGATGAAACCATTGGTGAGGTGGAACCAAATACCATTGACAAAGGAGATGAGAAGAAATTTTTTATCAACAGTGAACAAATTTCAAATTTATTAGACAAATAATATCTTAGGCATGTGCATAAAAATGGTCCTCATTTTTCTCATGCTTACATGGATGAACACGAGGAAGATCCATTCATATATAGAGATCACAATAACCCTAATGAAAGTGAGGCCTATATATTAATGAGGTAGAAACATTAAATAGATCTCAGGAAGATGATAAATCCAGTAAAGGAGTTCAATATGAGCATGAGGTAGAATAAAATATCTATGGAAATAACTCCAAATATTTTTCAAATCCCTTATACGATGAGACAATGGAAAATAGTTATAAAAATTATGATGATGTAGTCAAAGGTGATTTCTATGCATTCTCAAATCCATTACATGAGTAAGAGAAAACCATTTCATGTGACCAAGATGACTTATGTAAAGATGAAATGAAGTTTTTTGCATCGTGTGATGATAAAATTAAAGTCATATGTAATATTTTAAATCAAAGAACTCTAGATGATAACACTAGAACTCCTCCTATAGAAGCATGTAAGTCACAAACACAAGGAACTCATTCAAGTAATGGTACTAATCATTCTCCTCCACTCATAGGTCATACCTTTAATATAAAAAATAGTGTGGACACATGTCTAATGATGAATGAGAAAACAAAAGGCTACAATGATTTGAACACTATTGATATTGTGTACTAAAATGTTGACACACTTCTACGAGTCATTAAATCCAAGATTGCTCAAGAATGAGGTCTCAAATGGTGACTCATAGCTCTCTATTCATGGAGTGCAAGGGTTTATGATGGAGGCCCTCAGTTTAGACCTAGTTTATGCCCATGCAAGTACACCATAAAATGAGAGATTCAAAGAGGAAAAGCAAGAAAGCTAGTCTCCATGATCATCAAGTATGCATGCAAATGAAAATAGAAGCTATTCTAAATGATAACAATGCATAAAGACAAACTAATCTATGAAAGGAAATGCTTATGCAATATTATTCTATGAAAGTAAATATGAATCTAATCAAATATACAAGTGTAATATTAATCTAAATGGATTGCCATGGAGGCATGAGAGAAGAAGACAAGAAAAGAGAAGTTTCAATATTCAAGCTCAAGTGCTCCAAGCTCTTCTCCAAAATCGCTCTCCAAACTTGCATAACAATAACATAAATCTTGATTTCTAAAATCTCCATGCATAAATGAGAAGGAGAGGGCTCCTTATAAAGGATTTTAGAAATGAATGGATGGTCAAGATTAAGAGGCGAAAAGAAATGAGCAATGGTGGAGATTAAATCTTGGTTGATCCATGTGCTCAAGATTCAAGAGGCAAAATCAATGGACATGGTTAAGAGGCAAAAATATGTGTGGAAGAGATTAAGAGGCAAAAGGAGATTCCACTCATCTTGGAAAGTGTACATTCAATGTGTAGACAAAAAGTATTTTTATTTTATTATTTATTTATTATTTTTAGCAAAGTGGTTTCCATTATTTAATTAAAAGATTTTTTATTTATTTAAAAGAGATTTGTTCTTTTAATTAAATGTGTCTTAGGATAAAGTGATTTTATTATTTAATTTAATTTTTTTTTGTTATTTAATTAAAAGGGAACATGTTCTCTTAATTAAATAAAACTTGAGATAAAATGATCAAACCTTAGGAAATATTGAAATATTTGAATTAATTATGATTTGATCAAGGAAACTGATTTAAATTAAAAATATTGCAAGGTATTGATTCAAAAAATTGATAAATTGATGAATGGGGGCCCAAAGTCTAGGCGACCATTTTAGGGTGCATACATTTGCCCCTCTTTAACTAATGCATGATCTTCATGGAAACACATGTAGTCAAAGAATGAAGTTGAAGTGTGAGATCAACTTGGGATCACAAAATAACCCAGACGTGTGATCGATGGATGGGAACACATCAGGACAAAGATAAGCTGATTGAAAAAGACAAGGCCAACACCCTTGTAAATAGGTAATTGTCAAGTCTCAAGCAAGGTTTGATTGATAGGTTTGATAAAGCTGAATCAAGGATTGAAGTTTGATAGGTACTTCCCCCTCATGATTAAAATCAAAATGAGATAGAGGAGAAACAATAAATTTATAAATTTGATCAAATCGAACTAAAAATAAGGTTCTTGATGTAAGATGAAAGATATAAGGATCACATAACCAATGTAGATCATCAAACATGAAAGATTATGCCCCAAGGTTTAATTAGAAGAAAAGAAGTGGGGTGAAAGCGAATGGAAGACAAAAGTTCAGAAGAGGTGGAAAGAAATGGAGAGAAGAAAGAGGATGTGCCTCAAGAAAGAGAATGCCTCAAAATCAATCAACTGTTTAAGATAGAAAATTTCGATTGAGATCACAAAAGAAAATAAGGAAATGAAGATCAAAACGTGACCACGGTTGATTAAAAGTCCAAAAGAAAGATAAAGGAAACCCTCTCAAACACATAATGTAGCCTAAAAATGCAAATTAACATGAAGTCTAACAATGCAAGCTACATGAAAATGCAAAGGTGTACTTGCAATAGAGCAACTATAACATAGGATTTCATGTTCATCATTCATTAGAGAATGTTAAAGAACTTATTTTCATCATTGGGCCATTATTAACGGACATCGAAAAATCACACAATCATCACTAGTCACAAGCGCAACTATGAAGATATGAATGTGATTTATATCGGATTGGAATGTGGAAAGATTCTAACATAAGCATCAAAGACATAAAGGTCAAGATGACTTTGATGTTAGCTTACCCAACTTAATGTAGCAAAACCACACTCGCATCAAGGCATAGATGCCAGGATGACCACAAGAACAGTTGTGCAAAAATAGTCAAGGATGATGTCTCAAATCTCCTAAGTGTCCCTAAGATGATACTCCAAAAGATGATGTTCCAGTGGTCCCTCATGGTCTACAACAACAAGAACAACAAATAACACAAACTCCAATGAATGTCAGACGATAAATAAGGCTAAGTAGACATCCTGAAATGTTTTCTCCCTCTTTGTATTCTACTTTATTAATAGATGCTGGTGAACCAAAAGGATATGATCAAGTTGTGTAGGAGGATACAAAGGTTTAGTGGGAGATTGTCATGGAAGAAGAAATGGACTCCTTGTTGAAAAATCAGACTTGGGAATAATGTAAGTTGCTTGTAGGTAAAAAGGCTTTGCCAAATAAATGGGTTTATAGGTTGAAAGAGGAGGATGAAGGTAAGAAAAGATCTAAAGCCAGGTTAGTTGTAAAGGGATTTGCATAGAAAAAGGGTATTGATTTTGATGAGATCTTTTCTCAAGTTGTAAAAATGACTTCTATATGCACTATTTTAGGGTTTTTTTGGTTGTTGGAACTAAATAATGCTGGAATTGTCAAATTCTAGTATTTGACAATTCTAAAAGTTTTAAATCCAAAAAATAGTTTTTGGAATATGGATGGAACCATTTAGTTCACCTGGAATTCATAATGAGAAGATGGAAAATGTTGTTTGCATATGGATTTCAAAATATTATAAATTTTACTTTACCCCCAATTCCCATTTAAGTAAAATTAGAATTGATTTTCCAATTCTACCTATTTAGATGGAAGATTCAAATGCTGGTTTTAGGGGTAAATGAGAATTAACAAATGCCTATTCCAGTTTCATGTTTTGAACACAAACATAAAAAATGTCAATTTTGGGATTTGACAATCTCAATTCCAGTCTAATTATAGCAAACACACATGCCTTTAAGTATTATGGCTATTGAAGATTTGCATTGGGAACAACTTGATGTTAAAATAACCTTTCTCCATAGTGATTTAGAATAAGAAATATATATACAACAACCATAAGCATTTGAGGTCAAAGGTAAGGATAACTTAGTGTGCAAATTAAAGAAAAGTTTATATGGCTTGAAGCAAGCACTCTAACAATGGTATATTAAATTTGATAGCTTTATGACTGAACATGGGTATAGTTGGTGTAATTCAAACTATTGTGTTTATTTTTAGAGGCTGGATGATGACAACTACATTCTTTTATGTTTATATGTTGATGATATGCTTGTAGAAGGGTCTATCAAGGATCACATTAAGGGGTTCAAATAACAGTTAGCACATTCTTTTTCTATGAAGGATTTGGAGGCAACAAAACAAATCCTTGGTATGAAAATTTGTAGAGATAGGAAGAATAAGAAAATGACTCTATCTCAGGTTGATTATGTTGAAAAGGTGTTGCAAAGATTCCATATGGAGAATGCAAAATCTATCAACACACCTTTGTCTGGTCATTTGAAATTGACTAAGGAGATGTGTCCAAAGACACAAGAGGATGAATACAAAATGTCCAAGGTAACATATGCTTTGGTTGTAGCTAGTTTAATGTATGTCATGATATGCACTAGACCAGATATTGTACATGCCGTAGGATTTGTTAGCAGGTATATGAGTCATCTTGGAGTTGAGCATTGGAATGCAGTAAAGTGGATTATCAGATATTTGAGAGGTACATTAAATAAATGTTTATGTTTTGGGAGCTCTAATACTAATTTTAAAGGCTAAGTTGACTTAGATTTGGCAAGGGATTTAGATACTAGGCATAGAACCATATCTTATGTATTTACTTTTGGTGGGACAGAAATGAGTTGGATTTCTCGATTGAAAAAGGTGATTAGTTTATCTACTATAGAGACATAGTATGTTGCTGCTCCAAAGGTAGCTAAGGAGATGATATGATTGCAATTTTTCATGGAAGAGCCGAAAATATCATAGACTGAAAATTATCTGTTTACATATAGCCATAGTGTCATCAATCTTGCAAAGAATTCTACCTTACAATCAAAGACCAAATACGTACAATTGAGGTATCACTTCATTTGGTCGGTGTTGGATAATGGACAATTAAAACTGAAAAGATACCTACAAATTAAATTTTAGCGGATATGTTTACAAAGGAAGTGACAAGGGAGAATTTGAACTCTTCTTCAGCTTCGGTTGGTCTTCAAGACTAAAAATAATAAAAAGAACAACAGAGTCCAAGGTGTGTCAATCTAGTGGGAGCTTCACGGGTAGCGGTGTTGCTACAGGATTAGTCTCCAAGTGGGAGATTGTTTAGTGTGGATCCTGATCAGTCCCCAAGTTGGAGATTATTGGTTTGTGGTGACTCATCAGGCAAGTAAGTTATACACTCGCCATGTATTGTGGGGTTTGGGGAAATGACCCTTTTTTTTTGTTGGGGGGGGGGGGGGGTGGGGGGGTGTTAACTCATCAATATTTTTAAGGTTAAATTGTTAACCAACATAAGTCTTATGAAAATTGTATTGCCCCAACAGGGAACCCAAGATAATTTAACCTAAAACATGTTGCTATATTTACAATTTTTTTTTCTTTCTTAAATGTTTACAAATAATAATGAATAACAAAGCGGAAGTAATATAACACAAGACAATACATACTTACAAATGTAACTCATTTATAGATTACAAATCTCAAGGGTTCCATGCCGTAGAATTATGCAAATTAATTAATCTACTAAATATAACAAATTTAATATACAATCTCCATATAATGCAAATGAATAACAAGTAAAACCTTGTATAAATGAATGCATACATACAACTAAAATATCAAGGTACACATAATGAAACAACATCCACTGCACAAGTCACAAGGTATGTAACAATAATTAAGTACAAAGTATAGTACAATATCCTAAAAGAATCACATTTGAAATACTAATACAAGGTACAAATATAACACCATAAGATAGATATGAACAAGCCTCCAATGAAGAGCAAGAAGAAGGTAACTGATACAAGCAGCATTCAACACCATCACGAATGTCAGAATCTTAATTATAATAGAATTACTACACCCGCCAACATGGAACCAAAGGTCTAGTCCCATCACATTGAGGAGATAACAACACACCCCACTCAGATAATAATCACAAAATCCAACACACCAAAATAACTAAGAAATGGATCTTGAAGGTTCTTTATCTCAAAAGGTACCTCCAACTAATGATAAAAAAATATAGTAAATATCTAAATACCAACAAGTACCAAAACACTGAATACTAAATACCAAAGACATACCACTAGAGGAAAATGCAAAAACTATGGAGGAGACTTAGGCTACATACTATAAGTGTCATCACATGGACAACTACTTGAGTTACCCTAGATTGGTCTCTCTAGACCCCAGACCGTCAAGTGTTTATCAGGTTGAGTTACGTTGGACTGGTCACTCTGAACCCTGGACCCTCAACATGACCCATGTGGAACTAGAATACCCTCTCATGAAGACAAGAAATTCTAATCATACCTACTCTTTAGGTATCATCTCATTCCCATCCTTAGCCTATACAAGCACTTAAGGCATGAGCAAGGCATATAATTATCTTATTAATATTTGTCTAATAAATTTATTAAGTTATCACTTATTACACAACTTACGATAGGTTACCCTGGTACTGACCACTTTGGGTCCCAGAACCCTATTGTAAGCCACTCTCCTAAGATGCACCTATTTAACCTCCCCTAGGCTCATGAGTCATAATTAGATCTCACAAATCATATGAAGCATGATAATCAATTTTAGTTCAATAAAAGATAATTGGAACTCACATTGGTCCTCAAACCATAATCTCATAATTACACACTGGTCCTCAAAATATAACATCATAAAAACATACTCTCTCAAAGAGTTCAACAACTGATAAGATTAAAATAAATAAATATTGGGTAAAAAGATCGAAACCATTATCACATTACAAAAATTGCAAATACCTATGCCATAGTAAAAAGGTAAAACCCCAAGCCTCTGGTAACAATTCCTAAAGATGGAGCAGACTAAAGGCGAGAAGGAGGCGAAGGATTTGAAGGAGCCTACGGGACCTGGAAAGCGCACTCGGGCAAGCACTAGGAAGACTAAGACCAAAGAAGACAAGGAGATGAAAGAGCTCAAGAAATCTACTGATCATATGCAGTTAATGGTGGTCTAGGCTGGGGACCTTATGAAATGTATTTAGCTGTCTCTTTATGTTGTCCTATCTTTTTGTTGTGCTATCCTGTTCCATTTCTTTTGGTGCAACCTTTTGTATATCGGTAGCTGCTGTGTATTTTTTTACTACTTTTATTCTTGGGTGTTGTGGCACAGACTTTGTGAAGCTTTTAATGGTTATTTTTGAGCACTTTGTAAAAGGTTTTGGGTCCTTTCAAAACCTGCTTTTACTTAATCAAAACAATTCCTAAAAGCCAACTTAATGCTACTCATACCGATAATCAAACACAACAACCAAAAGCTCTAATAATAAACACATCAATATTAAACTCTCATAAAATAATATTTAATTATATATCATTATTATTCTTAAAAAAATAAATTCTTGTGTATGAATTTTATTTTCTAAAAATAGAATACCACTGCATACAAATAAATATATCTTTCTCAAATAACATGCAACTGAATATATCTTTCATTAACAACATTCAATTGAATATATCCTCATTAAATAACATGCAACTGAATATGTCTTTCTTAAATAACATGCAACTAAATATGTCTTTCCTAAATAACATACAATTGAATATATCTTCCCTAAATAACATGCAACTGAATATATATTCCTTAAATAACATAAAACTCTATATTTCTATTTCAAAAGCATGCATTTTCTCAAAAAAATGAACTCTTTCAAAACCCTCAAAAGCATGGAATGTTATAATTGAAAACAAAACAAGTCAAAACAAAACTTTTAAAGAAAATCCTAATCGAATTTTCCTTCCAAAAGATTCCCTAACATTCTGGATTATCCAAGAAGCACACCTTTTCAACAAATACTCATCATTTACACACAAGATCTCATCAAACATGAAGAAGACAATGATTTTAATGGACAAATTTTAAGGATTTTAAAAGCCTATCTCAATACACAATGTTGAATCAAAAATCAATTTTAAATCTTGAAAACTCAAAACTTTCGAAAACACCAAAAATTTAATCCTCCTAAAATTTTCCAAGAGACAATTCTTTAAAACTTGATTGAATTATTTCTCTAAATGGTCTCCTAACTCTCTTATATAGAAAACCCAGATACCAGAGTTGAAAGAATGAAACTAAAAAAATAAGACAATCTCAACTTTAAAAATAATAAAATAATTACTTAACTCAAAATATCAAAAATAAGAACTCAACTCCAACATTGTTTTTATCAACTTTAATTTATTAAAATAATTATTTATTTAATTTTCCTCAACTTTAAGTCACTTTAACTCAACTTGATTTTAAAAGGTTAAGTTCTACTTTTATAATAAAGTGTTTTTTAAGTTGCATTATTTAATTTTATTTAATTAAAAATATACAACTCAACTAATAACCACTTAACTCAAATTGCACATTTAAATTTAATTTTTATCTAATAATTATTAAAATTTTTAATTAATTAATTTTTAAAAATTTCAATTAATTAATTTTGACTTTGCAATTAAATTATTTATTAAACATAGGTAATTAATTAATTTTCATTAATTAATTAACTTTATATTTAATATTTAATGTATCATAAGGTGTAATTATTTAATCTCATTTAATTAATCTTAATTAATTTCTCAATCTATTTTAATATCAAACTACATGACATTCAAGCATGAAGCAAAATTGACTAAACCAAAATGCAACAATCAAGCCTAAAAGAAGAGTTCACAAATTTACGTCATCTGGATGAATTCAAATAGGTAGAAAATCAGATACTTGTCCAAGTTATTTTAGGACAATTAATGGCTTAGGTTGAGATTGGACCTGTATGTTATCTCCCCTCTCTTACCATTGAGATATTGTGATATGACACACTCATCCTAACAATTTAGGGAAATCGATGCTAGGTACTTGAAATCCTACATAAAAGATGAGAATATACATACATGTATAAATATATAACATACAATGGTGGGGATTGATCGATCATGTGGATCTCACAAGCAAGTAACTACGACTCTGTCTCTCAACCATATTAGACACATCAAACATAAATATAAAACATACATGCCAACCATACACATGCAGGTATGGGCTCAGTAAAACCATAAATATAAATAACATCAAATCTATCTGAGGATCTAATACACACATGAAAAATGGCCAAAAGAGTTTAGCCAATTAAACTGAAAAGCAAACTATGGGAGATGTATTACAAAAATGGCATAAGGTTAGGGTTTTCATATGGGAATTTTTGGTAGCTTCTTGCAACGATATTGAGTAGCAAAGGGTTGTAGATTGTAACAACTTAAAATTACTGGATAATAAGATTGGACTCTCTGTTTAGTGACCATAGCCCAAGATTGGGTGAATCACGTTAAATCATTGTGTCTTCTTGTTTTACTTATGTGTGCTTTATTCATTTCATTATTGGTTATATTTGCATGTAACTGTTAGATTTTTGTCTTCTAATCCTAACAACTTCGTGATCCATAATCATGATGAGAGAGAGTGCATGATATATAAAAGCATAAGATATGCATGCATTTTAATTTTTACTACAAAGTTAGATAAGAATATTCTTAAATAAAAGTAACACAAATTTAATATCAAATAATTGATAGACACAAATATTTATAATACAAGACTAGAAAACATAAATATACAATAATTAATCAACAAAATTTTAAATATTTATACTCACTATGTAAAATTATGAAAAACTCCTAAGTTTTATAGTAACACATCTTAACCCCATAAAACTATAGCCTTAAAAAATCAAGCAAAGTATAATGCCTTAAATTTGTCTTCACAAAAAGGGGCTGAAATAACAAGACACAACACTTCAATGTATGAAATTTCTAGGGTCCATCATAAAATAAGTTACTAATTTTTAAATTTGACAACACATTTGGTTTTTTAATAATATTTAAAATCATTGTGATATTGCTATCAAGGTTCAACTGTGTAGTTTTTTGAGTCAAAGTCATTGATCCATGTTTCATGAGTAGTGGTTCACAAGAACCCATCTCCCATAAGAATGAATGGAACATTTAGCACTTGTTGAATCCAGGTGATGCTCACAAAGGTGAAGCATTGAGACTTCCCGAGAGGCCACCCATCCTAATGCTACTCCAACTCAAACACACTTAACCACAAAGTTTCCTCCAAGGTTAAGCTCACTTTGCTTGCAACCTCATTTGCAAAACGTTCAACAAGTGTTGTGCCTTATGAACCAATCATTATAAAGCTCCTTAAGCTCATCAATTGATAAGTAGGAGACATTTTCCATAGCAAGTCAAATTGTGATATTACTATCGGGATTCAACTGTGTAGTTTTTGAGTTAAACACATTGACCCCTGTTTCATGAGTAGTGGTTCACAAGAATCCATCTCTCATAAGAATGAATGGAACACTTAGCACTCATTGTAACTAGGTGATGCTCACAATAGCACCAAAACTTCCTCGGAAGTTACTCATCTTAATGTCAGAAGAACTCATCTCCTATGAAAATGAATAGAAAACTTATTACATCTAGGATCATGCTCATGCTCATATGATCTATGATGGGAACGACAATAATTTTGAATAAACAAACACAATGAGGGGACCTAATAGAAAATTCAAAACTCAGTCAAACCAATGGTCGTACTGTTCTCCAAAGGCCTTGAAAAGGAATTTTAGGTATTTCTGACTCGTAGAATCACCTCCAATAGGGAAGCGGGCTGAGAAAATGGAGTGTAACGGGTACCCAGAATGCGTACTGAGTCTGGCAGTGAACGAGACATTTGATTTAGAGAAGGCTGTTTGCAGCTATGGCTTCTTCATGATGCCACCCAATCTTTGGCTCTCTTCCTCTTCCACCCTTCAGCGCCCTCTCAGACTATCAGATGCTACCACACGCATAGTCTGCATCTCGCAACAAAAATCACCCTCTTCTTCTCTTCTAATAAGGGTAATGGACACGAGTTACCTCACCGCTCAAGACCAACAATATTTGCTGGTATGCATTTCCCATTATATTAACTAACTTTCATTTTCCAGCAAGTTCAGTTCAATTTTAAAATATTATTGGTGTTTTAAGAAAATGCAATTACACTTGCTTTGAATTATGTGTTTCAGTCATTTGTTGAAAAGTGATAAATACTTCATATTCCAAATAGTCATTTTAAATACTTCATATTCCAAGTTGTCATTTTGCCGAAACATACTCACGGAGAGCCTGAGCTAGCTAAGGTTTGCTATTTTTACAATAAATTCTGGCAATGGGTTGAGAAATGTTGCTCTAAACATCAATATTCATGGATTCTTTTTAGGCAGTTTTACACAGAAGCTTTCTTTCAACATTTAGTGGAGTGGAAATTTCAAAAAGATAATTTTCCCATTTTATTCAATCTGCCAGGATCAAGTGGTTCGAATGTTGAGGCTATCAGAAATACAGGAGTCTGCAGTTAGAGGTTTCCATGCTCTGCATCCCGAGGCCGAGGCTAAAGGTTTTGGTAGGCTTTTTCGGTCACCGACCTTGTTTGAGGACATGGTCAAAAGCATGCTTTTATGCAATTGTGGGTGAGGGCCTCTACTTTGCTCTTGTTTCTTCACACTAAATCTCTAATTTTGGAGATGGTCGAGCACAAGTGCTTTTGTTTTATATTTCTTTGCTGCTGTTCCAGCTGCAACAAATAGTTTTCTGGCCGGTTTTTAACCATGAAAATCAATCCAGAACCCTCACAGGTACTTAAATCAAATCACATTGTATTACCTCAGCTAATAAGACCTTCTAGGTTGCATGACCTTACAGCAACCATCTGGCAATATGGAATTGTTTACACTATCTGCTTCTGTTTCTAGAATTGGACAGCCTTCCTGCATCCAACCAACCTTGTTTCCAAGCCTTGAATCTCCTGGCCAATTCTTCGAAGAACGCCATATTCCTTTTACAAAACATTTTCACCAACTCCGGTGATGATGGGTCGATAAATATTGCTCTTAACTTCAATATTCATGGATTAGTTTTAGGTAGTTTTTATATGGAAGCCTTCGTGTAACATTTTATGGACTGGATTTTTTTTTCTTTTACCATTTGATTCAATATGCCAGGATGAAGTGCTTCTGATGCTGATGCTATCAGAAATGAAGGAATCTGCAGTTAGAGGGTTCCATGCTCTGCATCCAAAACCCAATGCTAAAGTTTTTGGTCAGCTTTTTCAGTCATCAACATGTTTGAGGACATGGTCAAAACCATCCTTTTATGCAATTGTGGGTGAGAGCCTCTACTTTGTTCTTGTTTCTTTACATGAAATCACCTATTTTGCAGATGGTTGAGCAGTAATGCACACAAATGTTTTTGTTTTATGCTTTTTTGCTGCTTTTCCACCAGCAACAAATAATTTTCTTAACTGTTTTTCAACCATGAAAAACAATCCAGAACTCTTACAGGTACTTAAATCAACCAACATCATATTACAACTTAGCTAATAAGACCTTCTAGCCTTCTAGGTTGTGTGGCCCTACAGCAACCATCTGGTGGTCTGGAATTGTTGATAATATATACTTCTTTTTCTAGTATTGGGCAGTGTTCGTGCATCAAACCAACTTTGTTTGCAAGCTTTGAATCTCCTCACTCATTTTCTGAAGAACACTACATTCTTTTTACAAAATATTTTCACCAATCAGTTGCAAGTGTCTGTGGTTCCAGCTCCATTGCATATATGGTCATTCCGATTTACTATTTATGATTCCTTCAGTTGGTACCATGGAGGCAATGTTTTACCTGCATTCCCAAGGTTTCTTCTATACATTCATTAGGGTTTTAGAGAAAATATTTTAAACAGGCTTCTGTTGTGCCCCTTGTATGTCACCTTAGTGCAAATTTGTATTCCCTGCATAACAATCATGACTAGTAACCATGACAAGAGAAGTAACACTGTGGATTAGGAAACCAATATTCTGGTAAATGAACTTTAATCTGTTACCCACATGGTACTTTTTTTTCTTTTCCCTCTCTTATTCAAATTTCATACCATCTGTCCCTTGCAACCCTCATTTATGTTTTTGAATATTTTTCTTGAACTCCCATATCTCTTCCCCTTACTATTTGACATTAACAAGAATTTGAGTTGTGATATTGCTATCAGGATTCAACTGTGTAGTTTTCGAGTCAAACTTATTGACCCATGTTTCATGAGTAGTGGTTCACAAGAACCCATCTCTCATGAGAATGAATGGAGCACTTAGCACTCATTGCATCTAGGTGATGCTCATAGGGGTAAAGCATTGGGCCTTCCCAGGAGGTCACCCATCCCAGTATTGCTCCAACTCAAGCGCATTTAACCATGAAGTTTCCTTCAAGGTTAAGCTCACTTAGCTTGATACCTCATTTGCAAAACCTTCAGCAAGTGTTGTGCCTTATGAACCATTCATTATAGAGCCCCTTTAGCTCATCAATTGAGTCTAATTGTATTTGATGCAATTCTGTCATACCTCTCAGAGACTGTCCATAAATATTTGCAAAGGTTTATAACTAGTGCTACAATTGGAAGAATTGACAGCCTTAGCTGAAGAATGCCCGAGTCATTTTGCTTTGGTTGGCCTTGGACGACAGTTTGCAGCAAATTTGGAGTTATTGATTTACTACTTTGGTTTGTTCTGTTGTGTGGCGATCCTTGATCAAATTTGAAAGTTCTTTCTGTTCCGTGGTCCCTTGAAATAAAACTAGCAATCATTGTAAAATATATGGATACCTGCACCTACACGGTCGAGACTCTAAATGTAATGTCCCCTTTTTGCCTAGCACGTCAATAGATAAATAAATACTTAATGCTTTAGCCTATGGAGAGAATAGATAATAGGCTAGCATTAGTATTTATTTATTGACCTGCTAGGCAAAAAGGGGACACTAAAATATCCCACACTAGAATGTTCTCTCAAATCTGATTTGGGTTTTCAATCTTTGCCATGTTTTGCTTCATTTCATTGCAAAATAACAACACACAAACATGTAAACTAAACATGCAAAGGAAACGATATAGATTTCCAAGGAAATAAGCAATTACAAACACAAATCTATTGATAATGATTGTGATATTAAACATGCATGGCTGTTACATCAAATATACTGTTGTTACAATGCTAGAACATGCATAAATTTTCCTCCAAATCCTGTTTAAACAATGGAAATCTGCTCAATGATGAACCCGGAGTGAGTCTTCCTCTCAAGTAGTGTTGGGTTTCCGTCCAGCCTGCAAATATCCAATGGTTTCCGTCCTCAGATATGGCTGCTACTGTCAAACCAGCAGCGATGGAGAAATTATCAAGTAACAAATCAAAATCTCATAACATAATGTGACTCAAATACCCAATTGAACCTTTTATAAAAATCCCTAGCCAAAAAACTATCAATATCCTTGTTCTAATTCTTTTATTTAGCAATTTAGGCAAATAATAATATTTGCCTTATTTAATAATTCACCCCCATGACGTAGGAAAAACTTAAGTCATAACTTAAGTCATAACTTAAGTTGGCCCTTTTTTAATAATTGCCAATGAATAATTAAATTCATATTAGGAATAACTATAGCTTTTTCCTCCTTTTATTTAATTAAACACTTAACTGTAATGGACACCCCTGAATGCCCCAAAAAACTAAACCCACTGCTGAAAGGAATTATGTCAAACAGTTTGCATGCAACTTCTTATTTCTCCATTTAATGTTTTAAACCCCTTATAACACTGGAAATCAAACATTTATTTGTTTGTTGTGTTTTGTGCATGGAATAGGAATCATACAACATAAACAAGAAATAAACTACAATAATATGCAAAGTGGACAATGAACTGCTGCTGATAAAATGTTATTTTCAGAATTAATAAAACCAAATACATGGCAGATTTATCAACTCACTAATTACTCCAGCATTAATGAAATAATACTCCAGCCCATGCTTTCGAACTTGTTGCTACAGTGACGTGAATAGTACCACGTGAATAGTGTCGCGTGAATAGTGCTGCATGAATAGTGCCACGTGAATAGTGCCGCATGAATAGTGCCGCTACAGTACTTTGTCCTTCAATCATTCCACTACCTTCATAAAATCATTCCCTCAAAGCGGCATAAGCATTGGACAAGTAGTGAAGAAGATATGAGTAAAATACCAAATCTGCCTGTAGCTGGAAATGCAACTAAACTGCCTGATAATGAAACTGATAACAATGGATTCCAAAGGCCAAACCCCAAGGGAATGACGTCTAGAATGTCACAAGAGAGGATAAACGCCCTCAAATGCCAAGAACGGATCTGCAACTCACACACCAATTTCTTCTCCTATTCAACTTCCTCTAATGAAGCCACAAACGCTTCCTTTTATTCTATTTCCAAGGGTCGGTTCAACTCTCATGGGCAATGTGGGATAAAAGATGAGCAATATAAAACATATATTAAAATATCCCCTTATGTCTCCCTTGGGTACACATCCCTATAAAATAAATATTAAAGTAACACTTTAATACTTTACAATTAAATTAAATGTTACTTTAATAAAACTTCAGGCATTAAAATGTATTAGCAATTGGACTCCGAATAATGCAAGTGATAGCTCGTCGGAAAGCTCTCACCGAAGAGTATCAAATCCAATCACCAAAACTGGCCTCCACTGTGTCCTGTTGACTTACTAAAAATAGTAAGTATGCCTGAAACTGAGTAAATCAACTTCATTTTGGCCCAAACTGGAAATGACTAGGCCAAAACACTCCAGGATCCCCTTAAACCCTTCGTTAGCCCTCGGGACCATGTAGAACAAGGCTAACGCACACACGCTTGGTCAACTGCTAAAGTGGGGACATTACATTAACCCCCTTTATTAACTTAATGCTTTAGCCTATGGAGAGAATAGATAATAGGCTAGAATTAGTATTTATTTATTTATTGACGTGCTAGGCAAAAAGGGGACATTACACTAAAATAAACTCATATTAGAAAAAATTAGAAAGAATTGAAATCTATGCTATATAAACATAGAAACAACAAATAAATAACAATTATAAAAATTTTAAAAAACTCATTAAAAGTTGAATAACATTCTGTAAAACTTGAAAAAATCTTGGCAGCTTGGAAACATAAATTAAAAAACTTACAAAAAGGTGAAAAATATCTTACTTGAATGATGAATGTCCTTGATGCAAGCTAACATAGCCTTGTAGCTCTTACCAAAGATGTCTTTGCAATCCATCAACACTAAAAACACCAGCAACTTTGAACAATGACAAACAAAAAAATTTGGAAGTTTGGAGTGACTGAGAAGTTGGAAGTGCATTTTTGTTGCATTGAGTATATACACTAATATTTTAGTTTTTATTAATTTTAAAGTATGCTTTTAACAAAACATTTATTAGTGTATTTTGGGCTGCCTGCCTTGTGGGTTCCTCAAGTATGCCCAAGTTTACTTAGGGCGTTGCTTGAGTCTCCTAGCTAGACACATAGCGTAGGTGGGCTACACCTGGGGTGCCTTGACTGTGCTCTGTGTGAATCTCCTGGGTACATGAGCCTAGATCTATTCAGTCTGGGTACTAGGGGCTACTTGGATGAACCGGACAACATGGATTGATTATAAAGGTGGCTGTCCTATATTTATTAAATGATCAATTAACTAAATAAAACATGTAGCTATTGTTATTTTGTTAACTTTTGTGTTGTCACCTACTTCATTTTTTTCAATAGTTCTAGCAGGAACTTGAATTTCCCATATTTCTTATTTGTCTAAGTATGTTTCTTTAGGATATTGGGATTCTTGCTGTTGTTTTGCAATGACCAATTCTTCAATATCTATCACAACTTCTATCTGGGCATAGATTGGTTCTTTTAGTTGTTTGACAACTCCTATTTCTTGTAATCAATCAATTTCTTCTTCTTTGGCAACCCTTATCTGGAACTCTTCAAACATATATTTATGCTCTTTTTGAGGACTTGGTTTAATATCTTCCAACGTTTGAGAAGAAAAAGCAACCAATCTTTCTTCAGGTTGTTTGATTTTCATTTTTCCAACGTGTTCTGTAATCTTTACTAATTTCAAGTATACATGAGAAATCATAGCCTTATGATCACCCGTACTAGACAGGATTGTTTTTTGATCAGTACTGGTGGAAAAGCATTTCATAAACTTTAGCTTGATGATCTTTCAGATTGTTTATTGAAGCCTTGATAATTTTTGGTCATGTGAAATTTGTAAAACTTAGGCCAACGTGTTTAATGTTTGTCCTTTTAAGGTTTTCATACCTTTGGCATTTTCATCTTTACTTTCAGTTCTACCTTTTCTAAAATGGTTGCAACATCACAAGCCATATCATCTATGTTTTCTTGTGCAGAGAGATCCCACTAAACAAGCCAATTTCATTGTGCTCTAGAATTCTTTTAAGCCTTGCCTACCTCAGTATGCAACCTAGCATTTTAGCTACTCCACAGAGTGTCTATATTCAACATCATAAAGGTCTTAACAGTAGGTCATCTGCCCAGGTTCTAATTAACTATTTTTTCATTCTCAGTATTTATTTGAATTTTATATTATACCTTTTCTCAGCATTCATTCCAGGCAACTTTTCTTTAATAATTACTACTGAATTCTTTATTTTTTTGATTTATATCTTCTTTTTTTGTTCCTATTTGTGCTTAGGGTTTAAAGCTAACTTTATAAACT
Source organism: Chamaecyparis obtusa (assembly GCA_027943335.1). Classification (NCBI taxonomy): domain Eukaryota; kingdom Viridiplantae; phylum Streptophyta; class Pinopsida; order Cupressales; family Cupressaceae; genus Chamaecyparis; species Chamaecyparis obtusa. The sequence continues at coordinate 66,068 of BSBK01001032.1, forward strand.
GACCTATCTGGCAAGCATTTCTACAAGCTGAAGATCATAACTCATGTTTGTGATTGCAGCCATTGAAATTGACTAATATAAATTCACAAAGAAATTTCTTATATTGGTGTTCAAAGCAATTGAATAATCAAAATCAATAAATGGCTTGTTGATGCTTGGATGTTGGGATTACACGAATTTAGTAGATTTGGATGTAGAGGGTTGGGAATATGTAATGGCTTTTGGGATTTCTTCAAGAGTTCTGATCTAGGAGAGGGAAGATCAACACTAGATACCCTCCTTGTGGGATTTGGTCTACTAGTTTCAAATAAGAGGTGGACGAGGTACCTCTGTTAATATTATAAGGCACTGAGAGGGGGGAGGGGGGGGTGAATCAGTGCATCCACAAATCTGAAACTTTTAACAATAATCTTCCACAAGATCCAACATGCAAATGATATTATAATATAGAAGCATAACAAGTAAAAAACATTCACACACATTGAACACAAGACACAAGATTTTTCCCATGGAAACCCTTGTTAGAGGGAGAAAACCACGTGTGGGGATGATGCCCACAAATTCCACTAGTTCACTAATGAAATCTGCCTTGTTAGGAGCAATTAGAAAAACCTTTTTGAGGTTATACCTGGTTAAGAGTACTTAGCCTTATTAGAAGCTACAAAAGTCCTGTTAAAGACTACCCTATCAAGGGATTTAAAACCCCTTCTGAGAGTTCACCTTGTTAGAGGATTTATGCTTCAGATCCTGTTAAAGATCCCACTCACATTGTTAGAAGTGACCTTGTTAAAGGATTTTACCTGCAAACCTGTTAGGACTTGCCTTGAGATAGTCTCAAGAATAAACTGATCTAATAATGATACTTCCTGTCTAACAGATCCACTTCAGTTTTGATCACAACACCACCTAAACACCAACAACTTCTTCCTTCAGCTTCGCACAATCAAAACCTCCTATCACATCATTGCATCATTACCCTAAAACTTGATTTCATCCTTTTTATACAAAAACTTTTCCAAGTCGGCCTTGTGTCAAAAAAACGTTTTATCCACCAACATAAAATTCAAAGCCGATCGTGCCAAAATGCATTGGTCAACCCAACAAAGTCAACACAACATTAATTAAGTCATAAATAAAATATTTATTAACTAAAAAATGGCCAGTTGACTGATCTAATCAAACTCACTTTGTCTGTCCTCTGTTCTTACTGCCAGTGTCACTTCAATCCTCAATAACTTATTGAATTCTTCAAACTAATTGATGCGATCATAGAAGTAATCAAATATGCCTCTGTAAATAATGTTTGTACAATCGCACACCTTAACTCGATCTCCAACTCCAGATCTGGTCGCCTGTACCCTGCATACTGTCTTCTTACCGATTGGATGAACACTTAGTTGATTTGCCAATTTGATCCTTCAACACCATCGATAAATTTGATCTCTTGTCATCAACAAGTCATGTTGCTAGCAATGACAACACTACAATACAATCATGTGACCAAAACACATGTCACCTACATCAAATTCCAACAACCTCTACTTCAATAAATCTAGGAACATTATTACTCATTAACCTTTCTATTAAAGGAGATCCTATCTGAAAACCTTCATAGTTAATATGTCTGTTACAATCTATCAAATCTTGAAACTTTTTGGGTAACTTACTTGAGCAAAATTAGAAGGAAGAAAATAATGTAGTCTGAATATGCATCTTTCTTATTCTATTGCGTAAACTGAATAGGGGCTAGATCAAGAACTTTGATTTGTAAATAAAGAAAGAAAGCAAAACATATGTGTTCTGCTACTCCTAAGGGTCCAAAATTACTGAGGGGGGGGGGGGGGGATGAATCAATAATTTAAGATATCTGATACTTTTTATTTCTTTAACACAAAGATAACATTCACTGGTTCACCGATTGATAAGCAAATGAAACTTAACCAAATAAACACAACCACCACAAAGCATGCAACACTTAATACAAAGATTTTTCCCATGGATACCCAAATGGCTGAAAACCATGTGTTAGATGAAACTCACAAATTATGTACTCTTCTGAAGTACGCCCTATTAGGAGCTTAATCCTGTTAGGAGTTTTACAAAGACACTGTTAGGTGCCACCCAGTTATGGGATTTACCTCTAGCCTTGTTAGGAGCTTTACCTTGTTAGGAGTAGCCTTGTTAGAGGACTTCAGACACTAGCTAAAGTGCCACCCTATTAAGGATTTACAAATAAGATCTGTTAGGATCTACCCGGTTAAGGGATTTACATATAAGAAACCTGTTAGGATCTTGTGATCTGGAAATAGCAACTCCTTTGCTTGATCAGATCCTTTGTAACACATTCATTCTTTCATCAGACAACTCTGGAATACCCTAGCTTGATCGCACCATCACAATCATGATCTGCACGCACAAATCTTCGATTTCATGATATATAAATATCATTGATCAACCCCTAATCTTGCCATCGACCTAAAATCTCATCCAACACATTTGAAATCACTTTTCCAATCTTTGTGCTCAGAGAGATCGCGCCAAAACACACATCCCAATGTAACAACCATCTTCACCAAACAAGTCGGCCAGAGGATAAAGCCTTACAATTTATTTTATCAAGAACAGTCAAACATGTTTTGACCAACTCAGCCTTCATCTTGATAAAATGTCTACCTCAATCAATGTAATGTCAACACATCACCTCAAATGAATTGAGACACGTAAGCATGATAGCTGGAACACAAATAATTCATCACAACTCAATCACCGGTCGCCAATAGAAGATCTACCATTGGTAGCTTAGGAACATAGTCACCTTTCACAAAAACAACTTCTGTAACCACAAAACATGCTTACCGGTCAACCAAATTAGTCGCGGTCAAAACCATGAGCTCAACACAACATCAACAACATAATTCTATGATTGTGCCACCTAACTCACAATAGATTTGATGAACCAATCAAATCACTCATTGCCAATCACAGACTGTTCTAGCAGTTGCCCTATCATACTTCAATCAATCATAACTCACACAAATCATACATTCAACAGTTGCAATCATATAGTTATCATCTAGAGACATTCCCAAGTCTCACTAAAGAATTGCGACCATTGGAATCACTTACAACACACTGCTCATCCTTCTCACATACTTGGCAACACACTAAGAACACTAGGTCAATACTTGACATCAATGACAACACAATAACTGATCATCACAATCACCAAATCTGTATCATCACATCACTTACCATCACTGCATCAGTTATGCCAACATGTTCATCATCTAAAGGCATTAAAATTGGACAAACAACAAATTTCCCATCAGTAGTAAGTTTTCTTCTATACTAAGAAACAACGGCTTGTTACCAAGTTAGACATCGGGTATCAATGGGGCAAGCAAAATTTTCAGCTCTAAAATCATAGTTGAGCTGAGGATGTACTATGATATCAATGTTTTTTTATATTGCTAATTGTTTACAAATATTGTGCTTATACGAGCATCAACATGAGACCAATACATGCTCTTGCGAGCATAACCCACTAGGCTGATGTTAGCTCCTTTTGAACAACCACAATTGAAACCACCTCCATACTAGAAGCCGACAATGGAAGACTGTGAGTCACAACATAGAATTCCCCATTGGATATCCCTTTGGGATTTGAACTTGAGTCTCCACAATGAGAACTCAATGTTTTAACCAGCTAAACTCAACCCCTTAGACTATGATATCAATGTTAGAGAAATATGCATGTAAAAATCCTTTGCTCTTCCATCTTCTCAGTTCTTTCAACATAATGAAAGACAAATATACAGGTCTAATCCCTAAACCTTTTTATTATCAAATTAACTTCATTTTGCTATATAGTTTTCAACATTTTAGCTTTAAAACTTTTCTCAAGATATAAACCACTCAGAAATATTAGGAAACTTAACACCATTTTCGAAAACATTGATTTATTCATTTTCACTAAACTTGATCTTAGGAAACTTAAAAGAACCATCTTCAAAAACGAAGATTTATTCATCTTCACTAAACTTGATATCAGGAAACTTAAAAGAGCCATCTTCAAAAACAAGGATTTATTCATCTTCAATAAACTTGTGTGAAACCCTTGGATATTTGGTGAACAAGAAGCAACTGTAGTTTTTCTATCCATGATAGTTGGAGCCTGAGGAACTTGCTTGAAATTCTATGAAGTGATTTGTAAATTAAAATTCTTCAAATGTACTTGCACATCAACTTGTTTTTGCAGTCTTTCATTACTTCACTTAACAGATCAAGAACACTTGGCTCTGATACCATTTCAAGGATTGTCACTAAAAGCATTCATTAGTCTCTTATTTGAAAGAAAAGCCTCTTTTGTAGGAAGGAGGACGAGACCTCTACTGGGAAAGACGGAAAGTAATCCTCCTTTGTTCTCCTTTCTTTTGCTTTTTTGATTTGATTTGTTCACTTAGTTTCTTTTGTCTCTTTTTGTTCTGTTTGGGTGCATTTGTTTGATGTATTTTGTGAGTTAGTAGGAGCATGCTTTGATTTTTTTGTCAAATTACTGGCTATTTTTAGCTGTTTTATTTTTATTTCTTTTTTCTTTGTTCTTGCCCATGTCTTATCCTTGTGCTATGTAGGAATTTAGGGCTTTTTTCTTGGTATGTAGTACTCTTGCAATTTTTGAAGGTGGTTGTATGCAATTTTGTTAGCATTTTTGGAGCTGGCTGTATGCAATTTTGTTAGCATTTTTGGAGCTGGTTGTATGCAATTTTGTTGGATTCAATGAAGTCAGTAAATGATGGGTGTAAAACTGACATTGGAGATGTTGTTAAGTCATGGGAAGAGTTGTTGGTTTCTAGAAAGAAGATTGTTGTTGGTAAGGCAGCCAAGTTTCTTTTTGAAATCAATGGAGGGTCCAACTTTGTTTTACGATGACCTTGTTCCTTGGTGAGGAGATACTTTGAGTTATTGATAACGAGGAAGCGAGGTAAAATTTGTGGGCATTTGTTTTGTTTTGTTTTACTCCAATTTCTTTGTTTGCAAGGAATTTTTTTGATGACTAGCTGGCTTCTGTCTAGGGGAAAAACTTGGGATCATATGTAATGTTTTGTCAAATGCTCTTAAAAAGTTTTTTTTGTTGTTTGAAGAGTAATAATATGCAGAAGAGAATCATTTCTAAGTTTTTTTGGAATGTGGGAAAGTTTTTATTTAGAGCATTTGCTTGGTATCCTATTATAAGTCTTGAGGACTTTGTTTGCTGATCTCTTACTAAATGGGTTGAAATATGTGATGTTGCGCCAAATTCATGGTTGTTGCTTCCACAAGTTATCAAGCTTTTAGGAGAAGTTATTAAGATGGAAGATACAAGATCTTTCTTTCCCCATAAGAATGCTTGTGTATTGGTTTCTGTAAAGTTTGATATAGTCTTCCTAACCACATAGCTGTTCCATTACATGGCTTTGTAAGCAAAATCAATGAATTAGGTGTGCTAAATGCACATTGTCTTAAAAAAAAGATGTTCAACTGAAAATGAATTGGCCATTGCTAAATAAGAGTTCAAAAGAGCAGAATATTAATTGTGATGCTATTAATTAGTGGTAAAATAAATATTGATGTAGGCTCAAAAAGGATAAATAGACAGAGGATTGAGCCTCTCAAGATATTGTAGAATCTCGGGAAAATTTATAATTATTCAAGCAAATAGTGGTAAACAGGATAATGAGAATGAGGGTCTTGTTGAATCAAGCCCTTTTTCACGGTGTGTTCATGTGAATGATGATAATAAAATACCTCTTGAATGTTTTAAAGTGTCTAATTGCCTTGATGTTAAGTCTAACAAAACCAGGCCTCCCTTGCAAAATAAGAAAAGGGTTGGGCGGGAAAAGTAATGATTCTGTTTCTAAAGGCTTACAAAGGAGTTCTAAAAGGTAGAAGACTGTTCCTTAAATCGAGAATGTAGGGTTAGGTGGTATTATGTCTGGTATTGATAATGTGGGTGCAAGGTCAGGATGTGTTGATAATTCTGTTGATAAATAGGATAAATTGGATAAATTGCAATGCTTTCCTCCCTATTTCGAAAGGTTATGCAAGGGGAGAGATACCTCCCCTATATGTCAGTAATTTGGTTACTTCTTACTTTCTTGCTTTGGTTGAAAATCATAAATTGGCATGTGCAAGGGCTTGAAGCCCATGATAGAAAATATTTTGTTAAATTAATATCTAAATTCAGGTTGGTGTTGGATTATGTTATGTTGGAAGGGATTAAGACAACGAGATTAGATTTAGAATCTGTTATTGTTGTATTTAGAGATGTATTTGTTTAGGCATGTATAAATGATGAGTTATCAAGTTTGTTACCTTTGCAGAGGTCTATAAGAAAATGCTTCTCTTTGCACCTTATTTTTCTAATCATTGTTGCTGAAAATGTTCACTATTTGCTTAGGGATTGTTCGTTAGGTCTTCCAGTTAAGGGTTTGAGCCTTCCCATTGGGGGAGTCTTTGGTTAAATTATAATTTATTGATGATACTACTCTTTTCCTTTGAAATAAAAGTAGATAATTTTATTGATCTTAACAGAAGGTTTGTATTTATTGCATTGCATCAGGTTCTAAAATTGTTGTTCATAAATCCAATGTTCTAATTTGGTTTGATGAGTGTTCAAATTGGTTTCTTTAAAGGATGGAAATGTTGAGGGCCTAATGACATTGTCAGGTGTCTTGGGATTCCCTTTGCCCTTAATCCATCTTTTAAGGAGATGTGGAAGTGGGTTGAGGACAAAGTCAATAATAATATATATAAATGGCAAGGTAACTTGCTTCCCCTTGCAAGAAGGTTCCAAGTGTGTTTCTTCGTGTTGGTTGGTTTATTCTTGATATTTAAATCAAATGAATAAATTAATCAAAATTTTTCTTTGGTCAGCTATGTAAAGCAGCTAGAAAAGACATGCTGTTTTTTGAAAATGGTGCATTAAACCTAGAGAAATTATGGTATGGGAGACAGATTGTTCAAGAAGGGTATTTTTCATTAGCTAATAAATGGATTATGAAATATTTACATGGTGATGAACTTTGGGAACAACTGATCAGGTATAACTTGGTTAACGATGTTCCAGAGAATTGTTGTAATTGCAATAGTTTGCATATATGAGATTTTTTATTTGGTAATTTTAAAATTTGACATGCTTGACCCCTTGTATTTTGTTCCATATGGAAGGCTTGGAGTTTTGTTAAGTCTTCTGCTCAAGGGCATAAGGTGGTTTCAAACATTAAATAACAGGTTTTAATTTTCAAACCTAAATGGCAGAATTTACAATGCAAAAACTCACTTCTGTTTTCTAGAGGGTGTTCAGCTAAATCTTGGAACAATTGTGTTTAAATTTATAGAAAATATACTTGACAAAGAGGGCTTGTTACAGAGGAAGCTTATTCAGCAAAAGTATAAGGTGTCAAAGGAGCACAAAAGCACTTGTACTATGATAAAAAATGCTTGTTTGGAGGGTTGTTTCAAGTGGGTTCCTTGGCATGATCACTTATGAAAGGATGTTGAATGGAATAAGGGTAAAAAGACTGTTGCACGTTACTTCTAAGTATGTTTATGCTCCATTATCATTTTGAGAATTGTCTTGTTGAATTGAACTCCTTGTGAGGGTTGCACGATCCAAGTAACATTTGGTCCAGTAGGTTAAAAATGATTTGATCTAGGCATTTTGAACCACAAACTCTTTTTAGATGGTTATTGTTAAATTAGAAGCTTGCTGTAGGTGTTAATCCCTTTGTTCCTTTGTCTAAAGCCTGTCTTTTATGTGGCATAGATGAGTGCACATTTTATCTTTTTTTGACTGCCCTTGTCAATGTTGTTTAAAATTATTTTTCGTTTTGTGTGGGCTGGGCTTCTATTGTGTGGTTTGATATTATTTTTGGGAAAATTAAATAGCTCGCCTTTGTCTTAATTAATGGAATCATTATGGTTTATGTATGGAAGCTAAGGCAGTGGAACCAATTCCTACGCTTATCTTGAGAGGAGGGTTATGCAAAACTTTTTAGATCCTTGCAACAAATATAAGAAATAAATAAAAATAAACATAAATGTCATTTTTACCACAATATAGTGATTTACATAGAGAGAATCATTTCAAGAGAAAAACTGCACACTCCAAAAGCTATCCAATATATTATTCAAAAATTAACAAGATTACAATATACTGGTAGAGCAAGCTTTTACAAGATTATCACCAACAATAACTACAGATTCAAAGTCAACTCAACATCTATTAGACTCACACACAATACAACAATACAATGCACAAAAGGCATTGAATTCTTTTTCCCGCTCTACAACTTTTTCAAAATCTTGTGTTTTCATGGTGGATGATAGTGATGGGGGGCAAACCATTGTTGGTGAGCCCCCATCGTCAGCTATAAAACTTGTGCATGAGGGGTCCGGTGGTCATACTAGTCAGGATCCAGCTATTGTTAGAGAGACGACATGGGAGAAACACAGTGGTAATGTGCCCAAGGATGATTGTGTCAACTTGAGTATAGTTCTTGACAAGGAAGACAAGGCAAAGACCTAGAGTGGTGCTTTGTTTGAGGGATGGAAGCAAGTCCTGGTGGGTGACTGCCAAAAGGAGGTGGAGCTGAGGTGGTACTAGAGTATGCACAAATGGAGAAGGGAATGGCGATCAAGGTTCTTGATGCGGTGGTTGACCATATTGTCTCCTCCATGAATAATGCTTTGGTAGGCGCTTCTCCTTTTGACCAACCATTGATATGGTCAAGCAGTGGGTTTCTCAGAGATGGAAGCTCAAAAGAAGTGTTATGACTAGTGCAATGCCCAGGGCTCTATTTCTGTTCAAATTTACGATAAGGGAGGATATGACCTCTGTTCTGTCCAGTTCATGGACTTATGGGAAACGTCATCTTTCCCTCAGTTGATTGAAGTTAGGGTTTGATCTTGCGGTTGATTTAGAGTTGTATAGCCCTTGTGTGGGTTTGATTGCCAAGTCTCCCACTCGAATTTTAGGATGAGTAGATCTTCGCTTGGATTGACTGTAATGTCCCCTTTTTGGGGCACATTATTTCGTGTCGCATCGTTAGCCTTTTCATCATGGTCCGGTGGGCTAACCGAGGCTTGGCAGTGATCAGAGGGGTGTTTGGCCTAGGAGATTTCAGTTTCAGGCCAATCACATGGGTTTCCACAAGGTTTCTAGGGTACTTACTATTTATAGTAAGTCGACAGAACTCAGTTTTCCTGGCATTTCAGTAGTGGACTTGGAGCATCTCACTGAGAGCTTTCCGGCAAGCTATTACACGTCATCATCCGAGTTCGTTTGGTTCTCCGTTTTAATGCCAGAAGATTCCTTACTTTATTTATTATGTCACTTTATAACTTAACGGTTATATTTATTTAAAAAGTGACTTTAAGTGGAATATGAAGAGACAAAGTGGGGAAACTGAAGAGTCACAACTGCAGCTTTAAAAGAAGGCTTGGAGTCTCATTCGAACATGCTCAGTTTAAGAATTTATTTCTCTTGGAGAATCCAGGAAGCTTCAGCTTTTGATCCTGAAACCTAAGGATGGAAACCTTCAGGCTTTTCGGTGGATTGGACGGAAACCCAGTTCATCTCCGGTGCGGATTCACAACAGAGTTCGCCATTGGTTTACAGGTTCTTGGTCATCCAATCTTGCTGTAGCATTCTGTATTTCAGATTGGAATATTTGTAATTCATGGTTATTGTATTGCTGTTGTATAATACGATAACATTTTTATGAGAAGTTATTGGGATATATTTGTTGGTTATTTCTGTCAAATCAGTATTATATTGTATGTGAATGTTAGTTTATATTTCTGAGTTTTATTCGAGGGGTTTTTGAGATAATATCCAGCCAGGGATATTACACTGGTATCAGAGCCAAACATCTTGCCAGCCTGTGAGGTTTTTCTTCAGAAAATTTGCAGAGATAAGATTAAGAGGAGTGTTTCTCAGCTCTTTTATGTTGTAGAGCTTTATTGAAGACCAGCGTATTGGTTGTAATGAAATAATGATTTTTGGAATTGTATTGGAATAACAGTTTGAAGTTTCTATTTGATTTGGAGGAGCCGAATGTGAAAGAGTTTATATTTATTATTTGCTACTTGGCGACATTGTGACAGGCGGAGAGCCCCAGCATTAGCTCACAGTTCTAGCTCAACAAGAAGACATCACCCGTGATACACAGGGAGTCTCACGTTGTGGCCAGGTGATTGCATATATATGTTAGCAATACACCACTGGAATTGCAAGAGCCACATACGCTCCTTTTCCTGTCACCTATCGGGAGTTAGACGCTATGTGCGTTGAGCTGTAACGTTGCTCGGAAGTGCCCAGGCAGTCACACGACATCTCCTCTTGGTCCGCGATACAAATGGTGGTTTAATTGCTAGATGGTAATAACGTGAAAAAGGAGGTGGGTTGGCAGGAATAATAAAAAATCGTGGGCTCCAGTTATTTGGTTGTAGTGAATGGAATATCAAAGACTTTGAATATATTCGGCCGAGCTTATAAATATAATCGCATTTATTTTGTCGGGCTTGGTTGCATATTACCTGGTCTCTGTGTGAGTTTTAATTTATTAAAATTGGTGAAATGTTGATTTGCGTCTGAAGCGATTTTTTGTTTTGGCACAAATATTATAAGAAGCCGTAAGTTTATGTGGGACCCCTTTTAATATCATTTGGTTTCATTGCTATTAAAGTGTTTATTTGGCTATTGCCGTGGTTATAACAATCAATTAGTGAATTGTTGGGCTCAGAGTAAGGAAAATTTTCATTGGCTAAACTTGGTGATTATTAATTTCTTATGATCGATAAAGTGATGAATAAATCCGCATAGAATTTGGGATTGCTTGACTGGGAGGAGCTATTCCACCAAGTTAACACTCTACACACGGAGATACCTGCTAATCATCTAGCGACAACATTTGTGGTTCAGTGCAATCATCGCCTTGTGTTACTGGTTATCAAAAATCAGTAGCAAGCAATCATTGTCTCTTGATGAACTGCATGATTAAATAAATCTGTATCATTGGTTCAATAAATATTGCAATGTGCGTTCCTCGTCCACGGGAAATTTGAGTTTGTGAGCAATGCTTCTACTCCACATAGTAGACTAGTGTATTCTCGAGCAAGCACAGTTAAACTGCACATATACATCACTTGATATATAACTAAACAGAATAGCTTCCCAAGAACTAGTGACTCGTAGACATTTCATTCAATAGCCATCAGCAAGGATATTTCCAGAAATGTGCCAGTTGTGACTAGTTCGTTGACAGGGCATTGCAGAGGATAACGTAAGGTGTTTGACTTCATTTTTGGGACTGATTATTGTTCGGGAAAATTCTATTGGGAAAGATACATGTTCTATGATGTAATGACAGTCCATTGAAGACCATGTTTAATGACAGTGAAGTTTAAATTTGGTGAAAGAAGACAATCGAATGATGTTTTAAGTTTCAGATATTAAGCCTACCAATATTGTGTGTTCCTGGGTACTGATGCATGAGACCAGACTGAAATTTGGTGTTGGAAATTAGGAGTCTACATTGCCTATAAATGTGAGAGTTCTTCAATTAATCAAATAAGGTTAGCATCCTCTTTCATTTTGCAGTATTTGACCGATCTGTATTTGCCTGAGGCACATGCTCTACATCCAATATTTTAACAACACCAAATATTGGTTCTTATTAGTAATTAAGTTATGCAAATTTGAGCAACAGTTAAGCACATTTTGCCTATGCAAACTGTTTGACATCACGTCTGAAAACTAAGCATTTTGAAAGGTGAATTTGAGAGGCAACCAAAGGTACCACATTATATTGTTGAACAAACTCTTAGGAAACTATGGAAACTTTGGAAAGCCTAGTGTTCTCGAAGGAATTCAATGGCATGTTTTACGGTGTGCAACTAAGGGACATTCGGAAAGAAATGGAAATTGGAAATGAGTTATGTTGCCTTGGATGGCAATTGGAGGATCATAAATTTAGGGAAGGTATGTTGGCCAAATTAGATAAAATAAATTTGTATCTAGCTAGGATAGTTCAATCTGATTGCAGGCTTTTCAATTGGGCCATGCATCCCTCAATGGTTGCCTTGGTATAACGCAGATTTATGAATCATCCACATTGAGATGTTAGGCTTGTAGTTGCCTCATGTCTCAGTGAGGTCACTCGGATTACAGCTCCTATTTCTCCTTATACCAAGCACATTTGGAGACAGGTATTACAACTGATTGTAGAGAGTTTAGGTGGACTGAGATATGACAGAGATTCTACCTTTGGTAAGCAGGTAAAAATCTTGGAGTTAATGGCAAGCACTAGAATTTTCAGTCACATGTTGAATCTAGGCTGTGATAAAATGGTTCAACAATTATTTCAGTGCCTCCTAAGTAATTTCAGGGAGTGTCATCCAGATGAGGTGAAGACGTGCATAAAGACTATCCTATCCTTGATCTTAGATGAGGACTATGACATATGCAAACAATTGCAATCAGAACTGTTGGCAGTTTGGAGAGGAGGAATAAAGTACTCATCCATGGCATGTGAGCTCTCAGCTGAATTAATTAAGCTTTAGGCTGGAAAATTCAAGAGTTCATTGACTGAAAGTGAGCAAGTATCAAGAGGGCTGGTTCCAGGGGCATGTTTGCAATATTAATCAGGGGGAAGATAAATTGCAGCCTAGTGATAGAGAAAATACAGTTGTGACTACACCTCTTTCGGGACTTAGTGGAGAGTGTTCAAAATTTTACTTTGGTGACTGAGTTTGACAAATCCATGGTTATAGGTTGTGGTAACCAGTTGGAGACCTTTAGCGATCCATGTAATTAGGAATTGTGTGACTTCTTTAGCAACACCTCACTCATGCATCATGTTGATATGGATGACCCATTTTGTAGTACATCCCAAGATAACATTGATGAGAATCGTGCCTTAAAAAGCCAGCTGAAAGTCAGTGACGATGCCATTATTGCAGCTCTTGTTCACCATGATAGCACTCACCAGATTATTGATGATCTATATAGGACAACTTAGAGGGATAGAGGGCAAGACGGTATAAGGATTGGATCCTATGTTGTAGATTTACAGGGGATCAGAACAACATTTGAGGATTGGAAATTAGAATATTTGAGTTTACTTACAGATTGTGACCACCTGTTACAAATTGCTGGGAAGTATGCTGAGTAGTTGAGGGAAAAGGAGGATGAGGTCAATAAGCTCAATAGGGAGCTTAGTGCTACTCAGGGCACTTTGGAGCATACAAGTATTGCTCTACAAGAGGCGAGAAATCAAATTGTTGCCTCTAGCTAGTACAGGGAACAGGACAACAAGGAAATGTTTGAATTCTTTCAGGAGGTGATTCAGGAGCTCGATAGCATACGACAAACCTATGACTTGGATAGTTGTCCAAAAAGATCTTTGGGTCACCCAAAGTCTCTTTATGAGTTAGACCACTTTCAGGCAATCGATAATTCCTTGTTTGAGATGGGTGCTGAATTGACTTTTGATAATCCCCTCTTCGAGCTAGATGAGGAAAATATTTTCGACTCCCATGATGAGAATGAGATTGGCTGCAGGATTTGGGACCCAGGGTCAGTTACTAGAGAGGAGACTTCAGCACCAGATTGGAGTAGCAGGGTGAGCTTAGTTGTTGATCAGTTTAGTTTCTACATCAGCAGTTTAGGATGGGTGGTTATGTCTTATGGCATGATGGGTGATATGCCTTTCCTTGCACTACCTCTCACTGATGGTGAGATGTCTCGTGTTGGCAAGCATCCCTTGATTCATTCCTCTCTTCACGCAGCTGTGGCTCCACTACATCATCATGCCTATTCATCCAGTGCTTATGGTAAGTCTATCACCACATATTTTAGGCATGATGATGATGATTGGGTAGAATTTATTCAGTATGGGGTTATCGAGCTTGGTATGATGATTATGCTTGTTGGGGTGAATTTTTCACACCATGGTGTGCATTGTATGACTCCGGGTCTTGAGAGACAGTTATGGAATCCTTATGCTGATTCAGGATTTCCAGTAGAGTTAGTTAGTGCATCACATGTTGGCTACATTGTATGGGATACATTTTGTTTTCCATTCAGCCCACCTACGGAGGACTTTCTTTTCCAATTATTGTAGAGGTGTGGGGTGAGTGATTGGTTTGGTACGCTTCCCTTCTTGTAGGAGGAAGCCTTGTCCTATAGTCTTGATTGTTTGCCTCTTCAGCATAGTTTCCGGTTTGGGCTACAAATCAGAGGGGCAGTGTTATGGCAGTTGGACATTTCTGGTGATTCACTCAGTATGGGCATAGAGCGTCAGGATATTTCAACCAGTTGGGGAGATGGATGGCCCTTCTGCTTATGGGGTCCAAGAGGGACATACTTGCGGTTGGTATTTATTCAGGGAGCCGATTGGTATGAGGTTTGGATCCCCCCTGCATCTGACTGTAAGGTTCTGTTGATCTCAGTTGGAGTGAGGTTCTCAGGTGGGTTGAGGACTTTCTCACAGATGATGGCAGCACAGGGTAGATTGGTACGACTGATCCTGCAGTGATTTGGGATCTTGGCATCAGATTGGTTGCTGTATTGTTGCTGTGTGAATGGCTTCACAGGTCAGGGCATAATGTTTGTTTCAGTTTTACACGACAGATTGGTGGAGCAACTTCCTTGAGGTTGGTTTGGGATCTAGGTATTATGATCACAGCATGCAGATACTAATTGCTTGAGGGCAAGCAATCTCCGAGAAGGGATGATTTGTAATGTCCCCTTTTCAGGGCACATTATTTCGTGCCGTGTCGTTAGCCTTTTCATCATGGTCCAGTGGGCTGACCGAGGCTTGACAGTGATCAGAGGGGTGTTTGGCCTAGGAGATTTCAGTTTCAGGCCAATCAGAGCGGTTTCCACAGGGTTTCTAGGGTACTTACTATTTATAGTAAGTCGACAAAACTCAGTTTTCCTGGCATTTCAGTAGTGGACTTGGAGCGTCTCGCAGAAAGCTTTCCGGCAAGCTATCACATGTCATCATCCGAGTTTATTTGGTCCTCCATTTTAATGCCAGAAAATTCCTTTATTTATTATCTCACTTTATAACTTAACAGTTATATTTATTTAAAAAGTGACTTTAAGTGGAATATGAAGAGACAAAGTGGGGAAACTGAAGAGTCACAGCTGCAGCTTTAAAAGAAGGGCTTGGAGTCTCATTTGAACATGCTCAGTTTATGAATTTATTTCTCTTGGAGAATCCAGGAAGCTTCAGCTTTTGATTTTGAAACCTGAGGATGGAAACCTTCAGGCTTTCTCGGTGGATTGGACGGAAACCCAGTTCATCTCTGGTGCGGATTCACAGCAGAGTTCGCTATTGGTTTATAGGTTCTTGGTCATTCAATCTTGTTGTAGCATTCTGTATTTCAGATTGGAATATTTGTAATTCATGGTTATAGTATTGTTGTTGTATAATACGATAACATTTCTATGAGAAGTTATTGGGATATATTTGCTGGTTATTTCTGTCGAATCAATATTATATTGCATGTGAATGTTAGTTTATATTTTTGAGTTTTATTCGAGGGGTTTTCGAGATAATATCCAGCTAGGGATATTACATTGACAACACTTTTGGCAACTATGTTTCAATGGACGAGGTCATCGAGGCAAAGTCCACGTTAGTATTTGCCCGTTTTTGTGTCAATGTGGCTGTTAGTAAGACTTTGCCCAATTTTATTACCTTACAATCCAAACTGGAGAAGTGGACACAAGCATTGGTATATGAGAATGCCACGGTCTTCTGCCAAAGGTGTAACAAATTGGGCCATGTGATTTTTGACTGCAAGGCCCCATAGAAGGAACAACAAAAACTAAAGGGTATCTCTACCCCCCCTTTGAGGGTCACAGTGCGCCTCCAGAGAGTGTGGGTTCAGATTCTGATAGTGACAAATACCCCTTCACGAACAAGCTTCTCAAGCTTGTGGAAACCCCCAAGAAACCTAATCAGGACTTGAATCCAACAAGTACTTTTGATCAGGACACTTCTAAAGTTAGTAAGGGGAAGAACCTGACTACTGCTTTAGTTTAGACTATTGCCTTGGAGGAAGGTGAAATATTACCCACTATACCCCAAACGGGGGTTGCATCTGTTGCCCCTAGTGACAATGGTGTTTTAACCAAGCCATTGCTCACCCCCCATCCATGAGTAAGAGTTTCTCATCACCAAGAGCTTCTACTAGTTCTATGGTGGCCAACGATGGTTGGATGGTCTAGAAAAAGAAAAACAAAAACAAGAAGGCTGATGTCAGCTCTGACATGAAGGATGGTCAACCATTACAATGTGTTACAAGGCAAAGGGAGGTCACAAGGGAAATCACCAATAGAAGACAAAGGACCCTAGATTCTGCTACTAAGGTGAAGAAATGAGGTTCCTTTCATTGAACATGAGGGGGCTGAATGGCCCCCAAAAACAATTTGCTCTTAAGAATTGTATTTTGGAAAATGGTATTGATATCCTTCTCCTTTAGGAGGTAAAGATGACATAATCCTCTTTCAATGCCCTTGCAAGGGTTTTGTGGCCAGGATCAAAATATTGCATTATGGAAGCAATTGGTTCCTTTGGTGGTATTGTTACCATGTCGAATCCGCAAAAGGTTGAAGGGGCTTGGACCTTTTCCAATCAGAATGTTCTGGTTACCAAGCTTAGTTCTAGAGGTATGACTTGGTTCATTGTTAATGTTTATGCACCCAATTCACACAATGACAGAAAAAAGGTTTGGAATGATATCACATCCCTTATGCAACATTCCATCACCTCGCATGGGCTCCTTGTGAGCGACTTCAACTCACCTCTTTGCTCATATGAAAAGATGGGTAGTCTTGAAGACTATACAGATAGTATGGTGGGTTTATTTGAATTCATTAATGAAGCGGGTTTGGTCGACATTGATCCCATGAGACATTTGTTCACCTGGTCTAACCATAGGAAGTGTGTGTACCTCATTCAGGTGAGACTTGATAGATTCCTTTGCTCTTCCAACTGGGATATAGGATTAATTCCTTCCTCATTGCTCTCCCTTGAACAGTGTCTAATCATAATCTGCTCGTATAAGATTGGAAAAACTGGCTGTAGAAAGGACATAGTCCCTTTCACTATGAATTTATGTGGGACACTCACTTCGATTTCCATTCTCGTGTCAAAGCATGGTGGGACTCACCTATGATAGGAACTCCTATGTTTCGGGTGATTCAAAAACTAAATATTATCAAAATAAATGTAAAGGGATGGAACAAGCTCACATTTGGGAATATTTTTGAGCAAAAAAAATAAATTAGCACGAGGCTGGCTTCTATTTAGGACCAAATGGCTAGGGGCGACCTCTTTGCTACAACACATGCTAAAGAAGAGTCCCTGAGGTCTAATTGGAAAAACGTCCTATATAGGCAGAAAACTTTTTGGAAATAGAGATTTAGAGTCCAATGGTTAAAGGAAGGGGACAAAAACTCGGCCTTCACCACTCAACTTGTACCCGTAAGGAAAGAAACACAATCCTTCACCTCAAAGATGAACATGATGGGGTCGTTATTGAGGATGCACAACTGGGTCTCCTGGCCTCACACTTATTCAACAAAGCCTTTAGGGATGATGGCTGTGTTAATATTTTAGACTTTTAAAGGAAATACCAATCTATAGATGATCTTTTAAAACTAAGATTTAGGCCCTATTCAAAATATAGATAAATAAAGGAATAGATAATACCCGGTTTTGATTCTACTGTAGAGTCTCCTTGATGATGCCTTCTAATCTGCTACGATATTTCAACCTCTATGTCTGCTCCAATTCTGCTATATTTCGTCCTTTAAATCTGCTATGTTTTGTCCTCAAATCTGCTTTGTATTGTTCTTCAAGTTCACTATTTATTGCATCTTAGGTCTGCTATTCTTCCTCTAGGAATGGCTGTAACTTTAGCATGAGATGTTACTGCTATGGATCAGATTAGAGTGGATCTGCTTATCTGCTGTTATGGTGCAAATTAGGCAGACATGTTATGTTTTTGATGCATTCCTAATTCGCACCATAACTTCACTTATATATGTATCCAAGAAGTGTCTTCTCAACAAGGTAAGGTAGCCGACTTGCATAAGCAAGTCGGTTTTTAATAATTATTGATTATCCATAGCAGGTCGGTCCTTGTTACCATTTCAACATTAAGACATGCAAGTCGTCCCTCTTTGTTTAATATGCAAAATGTCTCTCTTTATTAAATACAATATTTAATAAGCAAGTCATCCCACTTCATAACAAATATTAAATCCAATTTTAAGTTGTCCCTCTGAGATGTATTATTTATTATTATTCTCAGCATATTGATCTTTCCGAAAAGGCCACAAATATTAACACTCCCTCTTGGTCTCGAGGGAAGATCAATAAATCTCATAATGTAATCACAAGATCTTTATCACAGTAGGTTTCATTCTCAATGAATATGGAACCATTAAAGAAAAACATAACATAATATATTCATAATGTGATTAATCATCCTCAAGATGTCCCAACCTTGGTAATATCATCTATTACAAGATGTAAGGTTATTCAAACATCGTTCACATGTAATGAGAGGTAAGAAACAATAAGGTTATTCAAATATCGTTCACATGTAATGAGAGGTAAGAAACATGATGTAAACAATAATCACATATAGATCTCAACTTTATGTATAGCATTATCTCAATAATAGATTTCAAATCTATGTAATCAGAAAATAAAACAATAAATCTCAAATCTATGTAATAATCATAAGAGGTATCATCAACATAACAATAGATCTTTAATCTATAATAACAAAAAGCATCATCAAAACTTTAATCATTAGGTTTCAACAATAATGGAAGCATCTTCCCAAGATGTAAATTCAAATAAAACACTAACCTCAAAGTGTAAATCTCTTCCTAAAGAGATCCCATCCACAATCTCAACGCTCAAATATTCATTCAAATAAAACACTAACCTCAAAGTGTAAATCTCCTCCTAAAGAGATCCCATCCACAATCTCAACACTCAAATGTGCAAGAGCCTCAATGCTCAAATATGCACGAGCCTCAACGCTCAAATGTGCAAGAGCCTCAACGCTCAAATATGCATGAGCCTCAACGCTCAAAAACTTGCAAATATGTTAGTATAACAAAATACTCACATAATAATTTGATCATTACTTTAACATAATGAAGAATCATATTCTCAATGGAAAGTAATATTTGATTTATTTACAACAAATGATATTAAAAATCTAACAAAGAATTAGAAAGAGTTTATAACATGACTTTTAATGTTTATGAAGACTCATATTTGAACTCTCTCTCAAGGTGAGGACTGAAGGACAAGGCGTTCAAATTCTGTTTCTTTTACTTCTGCAATAGAGGCTTGATGATTGTTACATTCAGGACAATTTGTTGCCATGTGACCAAATTTGTCACATTTGTAGCATTGAACTTTAGAGAGATCTCTCTTTTGAAATTTGTTGTTTTGATAGTCTCTCCCTCTCCATCTTTTATTGTGAGAGTTTCCTTCTTGATTGTTTTGATAATCTCTCTTTCTTTTGTTCCTAAGCTTTCTATTTCCTTTGTCTTGAAATTTTCTTTTGAAGTCATCTTTCTTTCTTGATTTGGAGTATAAAATTTGAAGGTCTTCTTTAAAATCTGATCCTCTAGATATTAGTCCCAACTTTTTTTGAAGACAAACCATCTTTAATTTATCAAATTTAGGCATTTTAGGATGTGCACTGATTCCTTGAGTAAAAGAGTCCCACGAAAAAGATAATCCATTAAGTGCTATCATAGATAGTTCCTTTTCATCGTAGGTGTGCCCAATAGTTGCTAATTGATTTCTTAACTCAGTAATTCTCATAAAGAATGATGTGATAGATTCTCGTCTCATCTTGATTCGTGAAATTTCATTTTTAAGAGTCATAATTCTACTTGTATTATTAATTTCAAACATTCTTGATAATGTAGAGAACATTAGATGGGCTGACTCTAGACAAGAGATTGTGGGTATGATGTGGTTTTTTACGCTATCAATTAGAATTCTCATAGCTTTGTTATTACCATTTTCCCATTCACGTGTTTCATCTTCATTCATTTCAGTTTTAGGTGGATCTTCTATAATTGAATCTAGTTCTAGTTCTCTGAAGGCAAGTAGTATTCTAATTTTCCAAGATAAGAAATTTGTTGCTCTTTCGAGTCTATCTTCTAGTCTAACTTCACTTGTCATATTGAATTTCTTAGTTTTAAAAGTGTTAGATTGATTTCCTTAATCTCAAAGTAGATCTTTTACTCACCAAGGCTCTAATACCATGTTAGTATTTCAAACTTTTAAAGGAAATATAAATCTATAGACAATCTTTTAAAACTAAGATTTAGGCCCTATTCAAAATATAGATAAATAAAGGAATAGATAATACCCGGTTTTGAAGTTTGCTGTAGAGTCTCTTTGATGATGCCTTCTAATTTGCTACTATATTTCAACCTCTATGTCTTCTCCAATTCTGCTATATTTCGTCTTTCAAATCTGCTATGTTTTATCCTCAAATCTGCTTTGTATTGTTCTTCAAGCTCACTATTTATTGCACCTTACGTCTGCTATTCTTCCTCTAGGAATGGTTGTAACTTTAGCATGAGATATTACTGCTAAAGATCAGATTAGAGTGGATCTGCTTGTTTGTTGTTATGGTGCGAATTAGGTAGACATGTTATGTTTTTGATGCATTCTTAATTTACACCATAACTTCACTTATATATGTATCCAAGATGTGTCTTCTCAACAAGGTAAGGTAGCCGACTTGTATAAGCAAGTCAGCCTTTAATAATCATTGATTATCCATAGTAGTTCGGTCCTTGTTGCCATTTCAACATTAAGACATGCAAGTTGTCCCTCTTTATTTAATATGCAAATGTTGCCATTTCAACATTAAGACATGCAAGTTGTCCCTCTTTATTTAATATGCAAAATGTCTCTCTTTATTAAATACAATATTTAATAAGCAAGTCGTCCCACTTCATAACAAATATAATATCCAATTTTAAGTTGTCCCTCTGAGATGTATTATTTATTATTAATCTCAACATATTGATCTTTCCGAAAAGGCCACAAATATTAACAGGTTGTTTTGCTGATGGTGCTTAGAAGCATGGATGTTGGACTGCCTCTCGAGAACTGTTTCTAGGATTGATAATGAGCTTCTCATGGCCTTGATCACGACTGAGGAAGTGCGGAGTGCTACCTTCTCCATGGGTGCCTTCAAGGCCCTGGGTTTGGATGATTTCCTTCTTGCTTTTCTTAGGAATTTTGGGATATAGTGGGCCCTGATAAAATTGTGGTTGCAAGAGACTTTTTTAGAATGGGCAAAGTTTTTAAAGAATTAAATTGTTCTTTTATTTCCTTGATTCCTAAAATTCGGGAACAACTCTCTCTCCATGACTTTAAGCCAATAAGCCTATGTAATACAGTCTACAAAATCTTTTCCAAAATCCTGGTCAATAGAATCAAACCATTCCTTGACAAACTTATTAACTGCAACTAGAACGGGTTTGTCCCTAGGTGACAAATCCTTAATGTAGCCATTACTACCCACAAATCTTCCATTCTATGGAGAAGTGCATGCTTATGAGGATGGCTCTCAAATCGGACATATCCAAAGCTTATGATAGGGTTAAATGGGATTTCCTTTTCAAAGTGCTTGAAAGATTTGGTTTTGATAAGAAGGTGATTGCTCTGGTCAAGGAATGTGTAACCATTATTTGTTACTTTGTCATGGTCACTGGTATCCCCAGGGGTTTTTTCGGCGCTGCTAAAGGTATCAGACAGGGTGATCCTTCGTCACCTTACCTGTTTATTATATTGGCAGAGGTTTTGGGAAGAAACTTTTTGTGTATGATAAGTGAGGAAAAACTTCTTGGTGTGTGCCCTGTCCCCTGTGGTCTTGCAACAGTTTGTAGATGACACAATCCTCTTTGGTACTGCATCAGTGCTCAAAGCTAGAAGCTAGAAATGTCTTCTCAGCCAATATGCCTTGGTGTCGGGGCAAAGTATCAATTATGTAATACAGTCTACAAAATATTTTCCAAAATCCTGGTCAATAGAATCAAACCATTCCTTGACAAACTTATTAACTGCAACCAGAATGGGTTTGTCCCTAGGTGACAAATCCTTGATGTAGCCATTACTACCCACAAAGTCTTCCATTCTATGGAGAAGTGCATACTTATGAGGATGGCTCTCAAATTGGACATATCCAAAGCTTATGATAGGGTTAAATGGGATTTCCTTTTCAAAGTGCTTGAAAGATTTGGTTTTGATAAGAAGGCGATTGCTCTGGTCAAGGAATGTGTAACCACTATTCGTTACTCTGTCATGGTCACTGGTATCCCTAGGGGTTTTTTGGGCGCTGCTAAAGGTATCAGACATGGTGATCCTCTGTCACCTTACTTGTTTATTATATTGGCAGAGGTTTTGGGAAGAAACTTTTTGTGTATGATAAGTGAGGAAAAACTTCTTGGTGTGTGCCCTGCCCCCTGTGGTCTTGCAATAGTTTGTAGATGACACAATCTTCTTTGGTACTGCATCAGTGCTCAAAGCTAGAAGCTAGAAATGTCTTCTCAGCCAATATGCCTTGGTGTCAAGGCAAAGTAACAATTATGTTAAAAGAAGAGTCTACTTTTTTAATAGACATCACTCCCTATAGAACAAATTTAGGAATATTCTTGGATGTCAGTCTGCTGATCTTCCTGATACTTACCTTGGGTTGCCATTCATAGTCAATGAGGCGTCGAACTGTTTTTGGAACACAATTATGGAAAGAATGCAACGTAAGCTAGCTAGATGGAAGAGAAAACTCCTGAGCAACGCGGGTAAGCTGCAACTCCTCAAACAATCCTTGCAGGGGATCCCTGTCTATCTCCTTTCACTTTTTAAAATATCTAACAATTGGGTTGATAAATTGGAGAGAATCCAGAGGAACTTTCTTTGGTTTGGAGTGGAAGAGAAAAAGCGGATGGCTTTGGTTAAATGGGATTTTGTTTGCTGGCCAAAATCTATGGGAGGTCTGTGTGTTACGAAAATCTCTCACCTCAACAAGTCTTTTCTTGCTAAGGTTGGATGGAATCTTGCCAGACATAAAGCAAAATGGTGTGATATTATGTTTGCTAAGTTCTTGAATAAGGAGAAATTTCAATGCTTTTTGAATATGAAAGGACTCCCCACAAGGTCCAAAATTTGGAATAGTATCCTTAATTGTAGGTTTGTGCTCCTTCAAGGCTTGAAGTGGCAGATTGGCAATGGTCTAATAATCCATTTTTTGGATGATAGTTGGCTGGACGACAAACCCCTTTCTTCGCTCCTAGTCCTTGCCTTTTGCAACCTTTGTGGGTTGGCTAAATGGTTCTTTGGGATTTGGGTTGAGAATTACATGGACCAGTCTAGATCCTGGAAAGACATCCAACTTTGCTGTCAAGGCCTTCAACAACTGACGCCTTGGGCACTTGATTTAGAAAGGAGACTTGGAGAGGAGAGAACCCCAATGTTCTCGAGAGAGGATAGTTTTGAATGGAAATATAATGCCAGTGGTGAATTCATGGTGAGATCTTCTTATCTTGTGCTTATCTGTGATGGTGGCCAGAATGACCCGTGGAGAAAGGTTTGGAACTCCCAATTAATCCCTAAGACTTATTTTGGTGGGGGGTTATGCATGACAAGATTCTTACCCAGGACAATCTCATCAAACGCAAGTTCCAGTTGCCAAATTGCTGTGTCCTCTGCAAACAAAATGAGGAGTCGGTTAACCATCTACTCATACACTGCCCCTTTGCATGTGAGTTATGGCAGAGTTGTGCAACTACTTCAAATCCACTTTGTGATGAATAGGGATGTTCAACATATTGCTTTCAATTGGAAAGGGACCTCCTACAATCCTAATATCAGACAATTGTGGTGGCAAAGCTGTCTACACTTGGGCTGGGCCATTGGGAAGAAAAGGAACAACATGATCTTCCACAAAAAAGAAAGCCTGTTAGAGGTGGTTTTTGGCATCTTCTACAAGATGCTGTTAGAAAATTGAAGTGTCACCAGGTGGCCTT
Organism: Chamaecyparis obtusa; assembly: GCA_027943335.1. NCBI lineage: Eukaryota > Viridiplantae > Streptophyta > Pinopsida > Cupressales > Cupressaceae > Chamaecyparis > Chamaecyparis obtusa. Next base: position 90,207 of record BSBK01001032.1, read on the forward strand.
GTCCACCTATTCCTCCCTCTCTTGGTGATCACCAAATTGCAAGGAATTGGGGTTTATAGGTCTCCTTTGGGAAGTTTGATCCGTCCAAAAAGCTCAAAAGGAAAAACAAAAATTGGACGCCCCTTGTTTGGGTTGGTACAAATTGAATTTTGATGGTACAACAATAATTTTAAGGTTTGGTTGCCGAAGGAGTGATCAGAGATGATTCCGGGATGTTAGTGGCAGTTTGTAGTAGTGCATTGCTCAGACATACGAACAACCAAATTGCAAGGAATTGAGGTTTACAGGTCTCCTTTGGGAAGTTTGATCCGTCCAAAAAGCTCAAAAGGAAAAACAAAAATTGGACGCCCCTTGTTTGGGTTGGTACAAATTTAATTTTGATGGTACAACAATAATTTTAAGGTTTGGTTGTTGCCGAAGGAGTGATCAGAGATGATTCCGGGATGTTAGTGGCAGTTTGTAGCGGTGCATTGCTCAGACATATGAACAACCAAGCGAAGGGAATGGGCCTTCTTTGGGGACTCAAGATTGCGCTCTCCATTGGGATTAGAGCATTTTCAATCAAAGGGGATTCCAAGCTCATCATAGATGCTATTAAAGGGTTATCCAAGACCAATTTGTTTGTGTAAGACATTTTGGGTGATGTTTACATGCTCTTGCAAGGATTTGATTCTTTTACTATCAACCATGTTTACAAGGAGGGCAATGCCATTGCAAATGCTCTTGTCGCGAATGGATACAATATGGAGGGGTTGAGGTGTTGGCGAAACCCTATTTCCCTCCTAGCTGATGTGCAAGCTCTCTTGATTAGAGAGAGTTCAAAACCCAAGGGAGATGACGTGTAACACCCTACTTTGGAAGTGGTATCTCCTTTGCACTTTAGGGTGCTGGGTATCCCATTACCCTTACCTATTAAGTTCTGAGCGGGAGTGGGGAACAAACCAAAATATTTTGAATTTGAATACGTGGCTAATGACATGGTAGGCTAGCGATACTTATTGGGGAGGCATTGCCCAAAGGGGCATTAAGTAGTGTTTATGGTGTAGTTGTTTGCCTAGGCAACCTCCACCTAATCATATTGATTACATTAATCTCGAAGTGTTCATCCAAATGATGAGATGGCATTATGCGATTAACATGACCGACGACATTTGCATTTATCATTACCCCTTGTGTAATGAAAGGTACCCTATATACGCCATATTGAAAAGACCCTCGCTCGTGGGAAATTGTAGCTCGTATGAGTATTTTTTGGGAGGATGGTTTCACCCAACCAGACAAACATGCATTTTTCCCGCCTTTAAATTGCTTGGTGTTAACAACAACTTTCCTTTGCGTATCAAGATTTGCAGTTATCATTTTAGAGCTAACTGCCCTTTGTGTTTTGTTATTGTTATGGGGGGGGTGACTGCAACCGCATCGAGCCGGGGAAACCTGATGACTTCAGGAATGACCCCACAATGTGGCACATGTGCAAGGAGGGTGGGGTTGCAGATTTTATTGAGTCCATTAATGGGTTTTATGAGGGACTCTTTGCCCGTTTTCTAGCTCATGGGATAACAAGAGGGTTTCGGTTAGGGTTATTTCTTTACAAATCAGTGAAGAGGTCATCGCCAAGGCAACTAGGCTTTCTACTGAGGGCAGGAAATGGAATAAGACCAGCCGAATAGTAGACAATGATAGTCTAAACAGGTTCTTTAAGGGTAGTGAGGCTCCGGTAAAGAAGCAAGGCGGATACAACAGGGTTGAGCTGCCTCCTCCTTGGGACTAGGTTTGTTTTATGATCATGAGGTACTTTACCTTGGAAGGGCATTTTGAAGTTTACTATTATTCTCATATGCCGCTTCTTAATCACTTTAGGAATCATGAAATCATCTCATTTCTATTTTTCCTGTTGAATTCTGTTGAGAGCTCTGTGTTTGATGTCAAAGATAGTGTTTGTTAGGGTAAAAAACCAATTTAGTTGCACCAAGGCCTTATTTTTAGGCTTTATAATTTTCATTTGGCCCTCTTCCCTCCTAAACCTATCATTGTCTATGAGGCCTTTGTGTCACAATCTCCTCTGCCAGCTGACATTGTTGACATGCGAGCAAAACAGGAAGAAAGGTATTAAGAATTCGGGGGCTACCAAAATTGCCTCCTGTCCAAGCACTCTAGAAATTTTGAACTCAGACGCAGTTGCCCTTGAGGCTGGCCCTAAAGGCAAAGAATTCATTGTCTACCTCCAAGAGGGAAGACAAGAACCCTTCTCCACCCTCAAAAAAAGCCAAATTCTTTGTCCAAGAGGTTAACATTGATAATGAGGTGGAGTTGGAGCATAGTACCCCTTGAAGATCTAACAAAGTGGCAAGTAGATCCACTAAAAAAGGAAAAAAGCTACTTGTGGACTATGATTCAGAGGAGGACATGGAACAGGGGAACCAGGCAGCTGATAAGGGGATTGAGAAAAATAAGAACACAGAGGATGAGAATTTGGAGACTGATGATAGTGGTAGCTCGAAGAAATCGACCTCCAACAACTTGTCCCACACTTCTGATAAAGTGAAGGAGGGACCTGCCGATCCTGGTATTGACATGTCGCCAACTGAGGAGAACCCTATTTTGGCTAGCTTCGATGCAGCTTCGGCCTCGGATTTGGCAAGCTTACAGAGGGAGGTGGACAGTCTTAAAAATAGAGTGAGCGAGGTGGAAAGAAAACTTGGAAGCATTTCCAGATTCTGTCTTCGTGTGATGCACAGCTCGATAACCTCTATCTGCTTGATGCAATAAAAAATTCTCGGGGATGATGAACAAGAGGAAGAAAATTATAAAGATTTGTTCAAATTCCTCACTGAGTGGTGGGGTAGGCACATATGATAGCACCTAAGGAAAATCAAAATGTTGGAGGTTGCTTCTTTTTCTTGGTGTTTTTTGTAAATGTGAATATTTGGGTGTAGTAGCCACTGGACTATCTCTAATGGTTTGACTGCTGGATTATGTTGATTAATATATCACAGTTGGTATATATCATTAGTTGATGAGCTGCTGGAATGCTGGCTAGCTGTGCTTTATAGAGTGTTGAACTGTTTTATATGGTTCCTATGATATTGAAATGCTATATCTTGATGTAATAGGCTGTAGGGCTGATGAGCTTTTTGTTGATCTGGATGATTGCAGCTGCAAGCTCCGTTATATATGCTAGGCAGATGGCTATGGTTTGTCATTGTCTAATTTGATTTGATTTCTATAATGCTCTTCTAGAGTTGACATTTCTCCTGTTTTTCTCTTCTGGGGCTTGCTTTGGTATATTTTTATCTTGTTGCACATATGATCCATATTTGGAAACTTTATCCAATATTAAGAATATATAAATCTATTTTGTTCAGCTAATCAGTAATGGTCAATCTTGTGTTGTTTTTGTTCAGTTCCTGCTTATAATACATTAGGTTCCTCATCTAGCGTATAATCCTCTGAATTACCAGCTTAATTCAGGTCATCCCAATTGCGATCTGCCAATAATACTCCCTCCACCTTTAACACTCAGCAACATGTGCTAGAGAAATAGAATAGGAATAGTTAACCACTCAATAACACGCACTAGAGAAAAAGTACAGGAATGGTTAACCATTTCTTCTAATTAATATTTGTCCGCAGTTTCAATTATGAAACTCTTTTAAGAAACTTGCAAGCTGGATCTGCTATTTGTTTTAGACCTGGAGCACAAGGAAGTTCTCATAGATCTCATATTTACCTTAGCCTATCAACTTTCATGTACGTGTATTTTGGTACTTGTCCTTTCTGAAATTTCTTTCTTGCATTGCTTGCCTTTATCAAATTTGGTTGTTGTAAGTCTTTTAGATGAAGATTTCTCTTGGTGAATATTTGCACCTTTTTATCTTATTTTTAGGATCAATTTGTCAAATATCTGATGAATTTAAGTGTTTATGCATTTTTTGTCATGGAGCTGTATAATTTTTATTGTATTCTTTCCATGGTAGGTATTCTAGTAGTTTTTAATCTCTATCTCATCATGTTGCTGATGGATTTGTAGGTGGGGGAGGACATTGACCATGAATAGATTACTCTGTGATCTCCAGTCAGAGCTGAAAGAACAACCACTTGGTTGGTCAACTATTCAAGAAACCAGTTCAAACTTAAATGGTACTTGTGTAAACTCTGATGATTCATCACCCAAAACTCCAAACAAAAAAGATGGGAAGAGGAAAAGATGCTCTAAAAGTAAAAAACCAAGTAATATTGCTGTCAATTTGGTGCCTGCAAGACTTTCAGAACAAGGATTACCTTTCACAGATGTGAAGAAGACCATAGTTTCAGAGACATCTGGCATGACATTGATAGATACCGAAAAGAGTCCCATGAATCTTGATATAGGGCTATGCCAAGAAGGGGAAGACAACCATCCCTTAAAGACTTCGAAAGTGAATTTGTCAGAAACAATCTCAAGCACAGAATCCCTTACTGAAGAATGTTCTATTCCTTCAGTACTGAGCACAGGGGATTTTCCCACTCCCAAAGAATTGGCAAGCTTTGATGAAGCAGTTTTGGCGGAGCGCTGTTGTCTTGGTTACAGGGCTAAGCGCATCCTGAAGCTTGCAGCAGATATTTGTAATGGTGCTATTGATTTAAGCTCCCTTGAAAGCTCTGATGGATCACCACTGTTGAAATTCAGTGAGTTGGAAGAATTTTTTCTCAAGTTAGAGGGTTTTGGTCCATTCACAAGTTCAAATGTGTTGATGTGCATGGGATACTTTGAGAGTGTTCCGGCTGATTCTGAAACTGTGAGGCACTTGAAAAAGGTTGGTTGAATTTATTCATCTTCCTTCCTTTGCAGAAAGATTTTTCTCAGTAATGAATAGTTAACTTCTTTTTGCAGGTGCACAACAGGTCTCAGTGCACCATACATACTGTTGCTAGAGAAGTTGAAGAGGTCTATGCAAGATATTCACCTTTTCAGTTTCTAGCATACTGGTAATAATTTTCTATGATCTGTGAATTTCTGAATTTTCTATGCCTGATTCCTGGTTTAAATCATTTTTCTTGTTCATTTGCTCAAGAAGTATTTTCAAAACTAGGTTTCTAATATAAGAAATAGATGTGCTACTTGAAAGAGAACAATTATTTCTACCGTTTTCTCTGTTCAGGTGTGAGATGTGGGACTGTTATGAGGAAAAGTTTGGGAAGTTTAGCCAAATGCCTCCCTCTGATTATCATCGTATCACTGGCAGTAACATGAGAAAAAAGGTTTCCAATTATTTCATTATTGAAAGGCCTCCCTCTGATTGTCATCTTATCACTGGCAGTAACATGAGCAAAAAGGTTTCCAAATATTTCATGTAAGAAATGAACTGTGAGCCCTTTCCTGTGGTCAATACCATGAGGGGAAATGTTTTCGAATATTTCTTGAGGTTTTCTTTGCCTTCACAGAATCAAGGATGAGGCACATTTTCTGATAATTGGAATGTGCTTCATGCTTACAAATATTAGATATTAGAGAATGATACAAACATTTGATGGAGAACATGCATATTGGAAGCACTGTCTTAAGCTGAAGCAGACAAAGGCGAGCTTCTGTCTTGGAAATCCTCATTAGGTTCTCAATTTGGATGACTCCCGTGAGTCTTATTTCAAGAAAAATATCCAATTTTAATACTTTAATGACATTGAAAACAGCACACAAAGAAGATCAAGACGTTCACTAAAGGAATTTAAGTAGTTCCATATATAGACATTATCTTGTAAGCATCGTTTTTCATTATCTCAGCGGGTTCTTGTTTTATCTCCTTAAATGTCTCTAGTCTAGTCGCATTTAACAGATACTAGTTTCCCAAAATTATAGGGCTCTCTTTGACTGCTTTGCTCCTACCAAGCAGCTACCATTCAACTTTCTGTAGTTATTGTTTTGATTGGATTGTTAGCAACTTAGAGTTTTGGTCAAAGGCTTGCTAGCAATCTTTGATTCTAGGGTCTCTTGGCGCCATGTGAAACAATTAGAATTCACTTGTGGTTGTAAGTTAACTAGTAAGACTTCATTAATGGTATTGAAATTCAATTGTTCCCAATAGGCTAAAGCATTGTGTTAGCCTTGAATAGATAATTTTTAGTTTCAGATAATTCACATTCAAGTTGGTATAGTGCAGACTTGGAAGTGGATACTTGTTCTTGATCCACCACATAGTTGTTAACATCATATGCATCATTGTAGGCCAAATACCAACAATTTTGTCTCTTTACCATGATTTTTTGAACAGGTACAATAGGAACTAATATAGTGTATGCCTTGAATCCTTTGTAAAGGTACAACGGGAGCCTTTGATATTTTGGTGTCTATCCTTGATTTTGTTATTTCCTTAGTGTGGTCTACTATAACTCCAGAAATGGTATATCCTTAAGTCCACCATCCCATTATAAGCCTGTTATCATATTATTCTTAGTCTCATTGTCACCAGGACCTAGATTTAAGGTCACCATCCTATTAGGAAATCTTCCTTATCATATTATTTTTTAATCTTATGAACGTCACTAAAATTGCCGAGTATTGACAGCATAACTTGGTTCATGAATGACATAGTATGGGGGAGGAAGGGTCTTGGGATAGATTTAATGGTGTTGGGCTAAGAATATGTTGGATTCAATGTACTAATACTTGTAGAAAGAAAGGGTACCACTGGTCTTAGAGCAAGACTGCTAGCACATACAAGGCTAATTCTAGCTTCTATTAGTCTCATAAGCATTAGTCAAGGTTCTGCCACCTATTGGTTAAATAATTAAAAGATGTTTCAAGGATTACAGGATCTAAGAAAATAGAGAAAGTCAATGATAGGAAGTAATGAATTTCAATGGGTATTCTTCCCTAAGTCTTTTTAGATCTAATTTGAAATCTGGTGTATGTTCAATGGGGCTATTTTATTTGTAATTACTTGTGTAATTAATTCAAAATTGTACATCTCCTTGAACCATCACTAATTTAAGTGGTTAAGTTCATCTCAATTAGAAATAGATAGACATTAAGCTTCTAAATTGGTTAGTATCTGGTTAGTGCATTTGTTTTAAAAGATGCAAGAGATAGTCTAAGCACAACATTTAAAATTTGTAATATGTAGAACCTAAGTCTTTAAGTTACAAGGTTCAAATTCAAATTTGAGTTCAGCAATTATAAAATTGAGATGAAATTTGACAAGGGTAAAAATTCAGAAAAAATTTGACATTAAATTTGCTTTATATAAATTTATTTATTTTTAAATACAAGTAAAAATATCTACAAAATTGCCAAATAATTTAACATTGTTAAATTATATAACAAAATAGCTCAATATTATTTTAATATAAGATAATATTTATTAATTATTTAAAATAATATATCTGTTAAATTTAATTTAAATGTTTTAACTTACATATAAATCTAAAAAAATTAATTTAATATAAGTGACAATAATATAACATAATGTAATTTTGTAGAACAGTTTTTTAATATAATAACATATACTAAATTAAATATATTATTTTAAAGTTTATATTAGTAAAAATTTAAATATGTACTAATAAATATAATAATTTTTAATATAACTTATAAGTATAAATCATATTGAAATCTTATCTTCGACTCCCTTTCTTCATTCACACTTTTGACACATGTTTGAATCCATTCTTTTACATTTCTTCTTTTGCCGATCACTCATCGAGTTGACCGCCTACAAAGGGTTGCATAGTAATGTAGGAAAAATGATGCGTTTTTTTATCAAGGACATAATTTAAATGAAAGTAATGTGTTTTTCTAGACAAATGAAAGTAATGTGTTTTTCTAGACAAATGCAAGTCGAATATTAAGGAATTTAATGAAAAATATTTGAAATTTGCCAAAATTCAAACTTCATCTATGAAGTTTGGTGAATGTTGTGACTGAATGTAGAACTGTTGGGATCAAGGTATCTCAATCTTTGAGTCCTCACGTTAATAATTAATTTTATTAATCATTTGGTGCATATTGATACATTCTACTTTTAAGAGGTTGAAATCAAAAGATTAAAAAGTTTGATTTGACAACTTTCTATGAAGATTTGGGAGTCAACTTTTATGAACAAAAAATAATAAAATAGCTTTTTAGTTGATTTTTCTTGGAGGCTAAGCTAAGGAAGGATTTTCTATATTTGGAGATTTATGCACAAAAGCGAAGATGTTTTTTTTTATTGAGATGAAGTTGGAGCCATTGATGAAGTGCTTTCTTCAACTTTATTGCTTTGTTGAAGGTGGAGATTGCTCTCTTTGGTGTCTAGCTTGTAAAGCTTGAAATATGTGCATTGTAAGCTTCTATAAATCTATAAATAAAAGTATTGCTAGAGGAGTTATATGAGATGAATTCATTTTCATAGGGGTTGTGTTGTGGGATTTTCTCTAGGATGGAGCAGGATGTAAATCTCCATGCTAAGGCTTAGAGCCTAAAGATTGTATTGTAACTATATATTGTTGCTGAGTAATAGAACGACTCTTCGGTTTTACAGTGTGGGAGTTTTCACTTGAAAGAGTTTTTCCCACTTAAATTTTGTGTTCTATCTTATGTCTTGTTCTTTCTATTTTATGATTATGTATTGTTGAATCTTAATGTTTGCATGCTATTGAAATTTCTTTTGCAAGCACTTTCCTCTAAGGTTTTAATTGTAGGAAATAAATCGTGTTTGGTTCCGCTTTATGACATAGTAGTATGTGTTTGTGATGCAGGAGCATCCTGGGTGTAAGAGCAATCTTGCATCACCCAAAAATATTTCTGTTTTTATTTTCAATAAGGGCTATTTTGTGCAGAGCTGCTATTTATGGAAAGTTACTATTTTTGGTAATTTTCATCTGTGCTCAGAATGATCTAATTTCTTTCTTGGAGGTTCATTTTGGTCATATAAGTCTGCCAGTAAAGTTTCATTGCCAGATCAAGTGTATATTGGAAGATATTGAAGATTTTCGGTATTGGCAGCAGGGTACAAAAACTTTGAACTCAGTTTTGAAGGCTTTAGAGGCCCCGGATGAGGTCGAAAATTTGGGTGACGGGCGCTTCCGCGGGTCAAGCCTGTAGAGCGCTTCGTGGCGTTTCCGAAATGGGGTTATAATAGCCGAGCGGGTCAACTGGTGATGACTTATGGTCTTCAGAAGTTGGGCCACCTGAAATGGCGAAAAATAATTTTCTTCAAAATTTCTGTTCGGGCTTCAAAGGTTATCTTGAGCCGACTATGATGTAATAAAATGTAAAATAAAATAATTCTAAGTTTGGTCGGCCTTATTGGCTAAAATTCTGGAACCTTCCCAGGCGGTGGATAATTGCCTATATAAGGAAGGCTGTATTATTGTCTTAGGCAGTTCAGAATAGTTCTGGGTAATAGTTCGAGGCTTTGTCCTACAGAATATTGTAAGGGAATGCCCATGTGGCTTTGCATATTGTAATTCTGAAAGTTTGTAATTCCACATTTGTGGAGATAATAAGAAGCCAAATTTCCTGTTCTTGCATATTATTGTTGTTGTTTCTCTCTTTCTGTTATGTGTTTGTGGTATTAAGGGGAGCACCCTTCATCAAGTGGTATCAGAGCAGGAGTTCTTGAGTGTGTAAACAGATCGCCGACTGTGAGGCAGTTTGCACCAGGACCGTGGCTAGGGTTTCAGCGCGCATCACGAAAATGCCTCCACGAAGGGAACGTGGCGGAAGAGCTGGTGTCGTAACACCTGAGGTTAGAGAGCTGCAGAGACAAGTGCGAGCATTGCAAGAAGAGATTCGCAGAGGAATGAATCTTAATGTCAGAGATGAAAGCGAGGATGAAGTCGAAGAAGAATATCAAGAAGGAGAAGTTGAAATTGTGAACCAGGAGGAAGAAAGACTTTTTCGGGCCATTTCTAAGATTGGGAAAAGACCTAAGATTGAGGTTCCTACGTTTTCTGGAAATCTTAACCCAGAGGAATTGATCGACTGGATCAATGAATGTGAGGAGTATTTTGAGTATGAAGATGTTGAGGATCCTGATAGGGTCAAATTTGCGAAGGCCAGATTGAAAGGTCATGCGAAGATCTGGTGGCAAGAAATTCAATTAGAGCGAAATAGAAGAGGGAAAGATAAAATCACAAGATGGGATCGGATGGTGGATAAATTGAAGCGACAGTTCATTCCTGTTGATTATGAGCTTGACCTACTGAAGAAAATGCAGAGTTTGAAGCAAGCAGGAAGATCTGTTCAGGAGTATACAGAGGAGTTCTACCGACTTCTCATCAGAACAGGCCATGCAGAAGCTGATAAGGAGAAAGTTGCTCGATACCTTAATGGGTTAAGGCCAAGCATTCAGGAGGAGTTGAATCTGGTTCGAATGAGCAGTATTGAGGAGGCATACCAATTTGCCCTAAAAGTAGAGGAAAAGCTGAACAAGAAGTTCGAGAGCAGACAAAACGGAAGAGGTCGCGGTGGACGATCTGGTGGACGGTTATATGGTGGCCGAAATGAAGATCTGAAAAAGAAGGATGAGGCCGGTAGCAGTCAGAATCAGCGAGGAAATAATTCTAATCGCTTCCAGGATCAGAATAATAGAGATTAGAGAGGAAGAGGAAGAGGACAAGGATCTGGAAGAGGTGGCTTCCGTGGAACATGTTTTCACTGTGGAGAAGAAGGTCATAGGGCATTTGAATGTCCTCAGCGCCAAGGCAGAACGGACAGGAGAAATGAAGGCCAGGCCAGAGTTGCACATGTAGATGAAGATGCCAGATCATCAAATTCTGAAGATGCTGAAAGAGGAGAAACGTTGATTAACAGAAGAGTCCTGTTGAGTGGTGAGAATGAACCTGAGCAAAGGAGGAGCCTGTTTCGCACCAGGTGCAAGTGTGAAGGTAAATGTTGTGATGTGATCATTGATAGTGGAAGCACTGACAATTTGGTGTCAGAAGAGATGGTGACAAAGTTGAAGCTCAAGAGACAGAAACACCCACATCCATATCGGATTGCCTGGGTACAGGATGACCACAAGGTCATGGTCAATGAACAATGCCTAGTGAAGTTCAAGATTGGCGGATACCAAGATGAGGTATTGTGTGATATTATATCTATGGATGCATGTCATATGTTGTTGGGTAGACCATGACAGTTTGACAGATGTGCTGTACATGATGGTCGTGCGAATACCTATTCCCTGACAAAGGATGGAGTGCGACATAAGCTAAAACCATTGAAGGAGACTGAAGAAAAGGTATGTGGTAATGCAAGGATAACTTTTGTTGATGGAAAAAATTTTCTAGATGGTATGAGGCATGAGCATGTATGTTTTGCCTTAATTCCAAAAGCTAGTAAAGAGGAAGTAGAAGATGTTCCTGTAGAAGTTGCAGATTTGTTGAATGAGTTTCAGGATATTGTATCCGATAACGTGCCTGATGGATTACCACCAGTCAGGAAGATCAGTCATTAGATGGACTTGATCCCAGGAGCGAGTTTGCCGAATAAGGCAGCACACAGAATGACACCTGCAGAAAGTGAGGAGTTGAACAGACAAGTACATGAACTGTTACAGAAGGGGTTGATTCGAGAGAGTCTGAGTCCCTGTGCTGTACCAGCGGTATTAGCACCAAAGAACGGAGAGTGGAGGATGTGTACAGATTCTAGGGCAATAAACAAGATCACAATCAAGTACAAGTTTCCATTGCCACGAATGGATGATATTATGGACTGTTTGAGTGGAGCTGTGTATTTCTCAAAGATAGATCTGAAAAGTGGATATCATCAGATTCGGATCAGAGAAGGAGATGAATGGAAGACTGCCTTCAAGACAAAGGAAGGACTGTATGAGTGGTTAGTCATGCCTTTTGGGCTAACCAATGCACCGAGCACTTTCATGCGGCTCATGAACGAGGTTCTGAAAGAATTTCTGGGTAAGTTTGTCATTGTTTACCTAGATGATATTTTGATCTTTAGTAAGACATTGGATGAGCATATGATGCATATTCGTATGGTATTTGAGAAGTTGAGAGAAGAAAAATTGCTGATTAATTTGAAGAAGTGCAGTTTTGTGAAGAAAGAGTTGGTATATTTGGGGTTTGTAGTTTCAGGAGAAGGTCTAAAAATAGACCCAGAGAAGGTACAGGCTATCCTTGAATGGCCTACTCCAAGGAGTGCTACTGAGGTAAGATCTTTTCATGGTCTAGCTAGCTTTTACAGAAAGTTTATCAGAAATTTTAGCAGTATTTGTGGACCCTTGACTGAAACAATGAGAGGGGATAGAAAAGAGTTTAAGTGGACTAATGGGGCAGAAAAGAGTTTTCAATTATTGAAACAAAAAGTTACAGAACAACCTGTTTTAGCACTTCCAGATTTTAATAAGGTGTTTCAAGTAGATTGTGATGCTAGTGGTACTGCAATAGGAGCTGTTATGAGCCAAGAAGGTAAACCTGTTGCTTATTTCAGTGAGAAGTTAAATGATGCCAAGAGGAAATATTCTGTTTATGATCAGGAATTTTATGCTATAGTTCAGGCATTAAAGAAGTGGAGACATTATCTGCTTCCTAAAGAGTTTGTTTTGTATACTGATCATCAAGCTTTGCAATATTTGAATAGTCAAGGAAAATTGAATCAAAGGCATTTGAAATGGGTTGAGTTTTTGCAGAGTTATACATTTGTTTTGAAACACAGGAGTGGAAAGTCTAATAGGGTTGCAGATGCTCTTAGCAGAAGGCAACTATTGCTGACAGAAATGCAGATTGAAGTGGTTGGGTTCAAGGAACTCAAGAATTTGTATCCAGAGGATCCTGATTTTGGTGAAGCTTGGAAAGCTTGTACAGAACCTGTTACTCTAGACAGGACAAAATGGTTGGATTTCATCATCCAGGATGATATGCTATTCAGAGGGAGTCAGTTGTGCATTCCACGAAGTTCTATGAGGGAGAATCTCATCAAGGAGAAGCATAGCGGAGGATTGGCTGGATATTTTGGTCGTGACAAAACCCTTTCTTTGGTTAGTGAAAATTATTATTGGCCACAATTGCAGCAAGATGTGAAGAAGTTTGTACAGAGTTGCAGAGTATGTCAGATGGCGAAAGGAGTGAAGCAGAATACAAGGTTGTATCAGCCATTACCCGTACCAGAGAAGCCTTGGGAGGATATCAGCATGGACTTTGTTCTTGGTTTACCGAGGACTCAGCGGGGACATGATTCAATTTTTGTGGTGGTTGACAGATTTTCAAAGATGGCACATTTCATTCCCTGCAAGAAGACTAATGATGCTGTTCATGTAGCAGAATTGTTTTTCAGAGAAGTAGTGAGACTTCATGGTTTGCCAAAGACCATAGTTTCAGATCGGGACACTAAGTTTGTTGGATATTTCTGGCGTATATTGTGGAAGAAGTTGAAGACAGATTTAAAGTTTAGTTCATCACATCATCCACAGACTGATGGACAGACAGAGGTGGTGAATAGGAGTTTGGGAAATTTGTTGAGATGTTTGGTTGGAGATAAGCCAACAGGATGGGATTTGATTTTACCACAGGCGGAATTTGCATATAATAATTCTGTCAACAGGAGCACTGGTAAATCACCATTCCAAATTGTATATGGAAGTAGTCCAAGAAATGCATCTGAATTGAGGAAGATAGATAAAGGAGAAACAAGTAGTGCTGAAGCCGAAGATTTTGCAGAACACTTGAAGAACATCCATGGGGAGGTGAGGAAGCATATTACCAAGATGAACGCACAGTATAAGGCTAAGGCAGATGAGAAAAGGAGGTATAAGGAATTTCAGGTTGGTGATGAAGTCATGGTTCATTTGCGGAAGGAGCGGTTTCTAGTTGGTACATATAACAAGCTGAAAATGAAGAAGTTTGGACCATGCAGGATATTGAAGAAACATGATTCAGGAAATGCATATGAGGTAGAATTACCTACTGAGCTAAATATTTCACCAGTGTTTAACATTTCAGATCTGACAGAGTATCATGAAGGAGGTGTTGAAGATGAGATCACAGCAGCACAGTGGAGTATTCCAGCAACTAGTTCAGACACTAAGGAGATCGAAGATATACTGGACAGTCGTGTTGGCAGAAGCACAAGGAACAGGACATATGAAGAATATCTGGTCAAGTGAAAAGGACGACCTGTTGAAGATTCATCATGGCTAACAAAGGAGGAGGTTAACCGTCTCAGTTTTCCTCTACACACCTGAGTCGTGACAGGGTCACTTCTCAGATTACCCCGGGTGTCTGATGCAGAAGCATCCTGGGTGTAAGAGCAATCTTGCATCACCCAAAAATATTTCTGTTTTTATTTTCAATAAGGGCTATTTTGTGCAGAGCTGCTATTTATGGAAAGTTACTATTTTTGGTAATTTTCATCTGTGCTCAGAATGATCTAATTTCTTTCTTGGAGGTTCATTTTGGTCATATAAGTCTGCCAGTAAAGTTTCATTGCCAGATCAAGTGTATATTGGAAGATATTGAAGATTTTTGGTATTGGCAGCAAGGTACAGAAACTTTGAACTCAGTTTTGAAGGCTTTAGAGGCCCCGGATGAGGTCGAAAATTTGGGTGACAGGCGCTTGCGCAGATCAAGCCTGTAGAGCGCTTCGTGGCGTTTCCGAAATGGGGTTATAATAGCCGAGCGGGTCAACTGGTGATGACTTATGGTCTTCGGAAGTTGGGCCACCTGAAATGGCGAAAAATAATTTTCTTCAAAATTTCTGTTCGGGCTTCAAAGGTTATCTTGAGCCGACTATGATGTAATAAAATGTAAAATAAAATAATTCTAAGTTTGGTCGGCCTTATTGGCTAAAATTCTGGAACCTTCCCAAGCGGTGGATAATTGCCTATATAAGGAAGGCTGTATTATTGTCTTAGGCAGTTCAGAATAGTTCTGGGTAATAGTTCGAGGCTTTGTCCTACAGAATATTGTAAGGGAATGCCCATGTGGCTTTGCATATTGTAATTCTGAAAGTTTGCAATTCCACATTTGTGGAGATAATAAGAAGCCAAATTTCCTATTCTTGCATATTATTGTTGTTGTTTCTCTCTTTCTGTTATGTGTTTGTGGTATTAAGGGGAGCACCCTTCATCAAGTGGTATCAGAGCAGGAGTTCTTGAGTGTGTAAACAGATCGCCGACTGTGAGGCAGTTTGCACCAGGACCGTGGCTAGGGTTTCAGCGCGCATCACGAAAATGCCTCCACGAAGGGAACGTGGCGGAAGAGCTGGTGTTGTAACACCTGAGGTTAGAGAGCTGCAGAGACAAGTGCGAGCATTGCAAGAAGAGATTCGCAGAGGAATGAATCTTAATGTCAGAGATGAAAGCGAGGATGAAGCCGAAGAAGAATATCAAGAAGGAGAAGTCGAAATTGTGAACCAGGAGGAAGAAAGACTTTTTCGGGCCATTTCTAAGATTGGGAAAAGACCTAAGATTGAGGTTCCTACGTTTTCTGGAAATCTTAACCCAGAGGAATTGATCGACTGGATCAATGAATGTGAGGAGTATTTTGAGTATGAAGATGTTGAGGATCCTGATAGGGTCAAATTTGCGAAGGCCAGATTGAAAGGTCATGCGAAGATCTGGTGGCAAGAAATTCAATTAGAGCGAAATAGAAGAGGGAAAGATAAAATCACAAGATGGGATCGGATGGTGGATAAATTGAAGCGACAGTTCATTCCTGTTGATTATGAGCTTGACCTACTGAAGAAAATACAGAGTTTGAAGCAAGCAGGAAGATCTGTTCAGGAGTATACAGAAGAGTTCTACCGACTTCTCATCAGAACAGGCCATGCAGAAGCTGATAAGGAGAATGTTGCTCGATACCTTAATGGGTTAAGGCCAAGCATTCAGGAGGAGTTGAATCTGGTTTGAATGAGCAGTATTGAGGAGGCATACCAATTTGCCCTAAAAGTAGAGGAAAAGCTGAACAAGAAGTTCGAGAGCAGACAAAACGGAAGAGGTCGCGGTGGACGATCTGGTGGACGGTCATATGGTGGCCGAAATGAAGATCTGAAAAAGAAGGATGAGGCCGGTAGCAGTCAGAATCAGCGAGGAAATAATTCTAATCGCTTCCAGGATCAGAATAATAGAGATCAGAGAGGAAGAGGAAGAGGACAAGGATCTGGAAGAGGTGGCTTCCGTGGAACATGTTTTCACTGTGGAGAAGAAGGTCATAGGGCATTTGAATGTCCTCAGCGCCAAGGCAGAACGGACAGGAGAAATGAAGGCCAGGCCAGAGTTGCACATGTAGATGAAGATGCCAGATCATCAAATTCTGAAGATGCTGAAAGAGGAGAAACGTTGATTAACAGAAGAGTCCTGTTGAGTGGTGAGAATGAACCTGAGCAAAGGAGGAGCCTGTTTCACACCAGGTGCAAGTGTGAAGGTAAATGTTGTGATGTGATCATTGATAGTGGAAGCACTGACAATTTGGTGTCAGAAGAGATGGTGACAAAGTTGAAGCTCAAGAGACAGAAACACCTACATCCATATCGGATTGTTTGGGTACAGGATGACCACAAGGTCATGGTCAATGAACAATGCCTAGTGAAGTTCAAGATTGGCGGATACCAAGATGAGGTATTGTGTGATATTATATCTATGGATGCATGTCATATGTTGTTGGGTAGACCATGGCAGTTTGACAGATGTGCTGTACATGATGGTCGTGCGAATACCTATTCCCTGACAAAGGATGGAGTGCGACATAAGCTAAAACCATTGAAGGAGACTGAAGAAAAAGTATGTGGTAATGCAAAGATAACTTTTGTTGATGGAAGAAATTTCCTAGATGGTATGAGGCATGAGCATGTATGTTTTGCCTTAATTCCAAAAGCTAGTAAAGAGGAAGTAGAAGATGTTCTTGTAGAAGTTGCAGATTTGTTGAATGAGTTTCAAGATATTGTATCCGATAACGTGCCTGATGGATTACCACCAGTCAGGAAGATCAGTCATCAGATGGACTTGATCCCAGGAGCGAGTTTGCCGAATAAGGCAGCACACAGAATGACACCTGCAGAAAGTGAGGAGTTGAACAGACAAGTACATGAACTGTTACAGAAGGGGTTGATTCGAGAGAGTCTGAGTCCCTGTGCTGTACCAGCGGTATTAGCACCAAAGAACGGAGAGTGGAGGATGTGTACAGATTCTAGGGCAATAAACAAGATCACAATCAAGTACAGGTTTCCATTACCACGAATGGATGATATTATGGACTGTTTGAGTGGAGCTGTGTATTTCTCAAAGATAGATCTGAAAAGTGGATATCATCAGATTCGGATCAGAGAGGGAGATGAATGGAAGACTGCCTTCAAGACAAAAGAAGGACTGCATGAGTGGTTAGTCATGCCTTTTGGGCTAACCAATGCACCGAGCACTTTCATGCGGCTCATGAACGAGGTTCTGAAAGAATTTCTGGGTAAGTTTGTCATTGTTTACCTAGATGATATTTTGATCTTTAGTAAGACATTGGATGAGCATATGATGCATATTCGTATGGTATTTGAGAAGTTGAGAGAAGAAAAATTGCTGATTAATTTGAAGAAGTGCAGTTTTGTGAAGAAAGAGTTGGTGTATTTGGGGTTTGTAGTTTCAGGAGAAGGTCTAAAAATGGACCCAGAGAAGGTACAGGCTATCCTTGAATGGCCTACTCCAAGGAGTGCTACTGAGGTAAGATCTTTTCATGGTCTAGCTAGCTTTTACAGAAAGTTTATCAGAAATTTTAGCAGTATTTGTGGACCCTTGACTGAAACAATGAGAGGGGATAGAAAAGAGTTTAAGTGGACTAATGGGGCAGAAAAGAGTTTTCAATTATTGAAACAAAAAGTTACAGAACAACCTGTTTTAGCACTTCCAGATTTTAATAAGGTGTTTCAAGTAGATTGTGATGCTAGTGGTACTGCAATAGGAGCTGTTATGAGCCAAGAAGGTAAACCTGTTGCTTATTTCAGTGAGAAGTTAAATGATGCCAAGAGGAAATATTCTGTTTATGATCAGGAATTTTATGCTATAGTTCAGGCATTAAAGAAGTGGAGACATTATCTGCTTCCTAAGGAGTTTGTTTTGTATACTGATCATCAAGCTTTGCAATATTTGAATAGTCAAGGAAAATTGAATCAAAGGCATTTGAAATGGGTTGAGTTTTTGCAGAGTTATACATTTGTTTTGAAACACAGGAGTGGAAAGTCTAATAGGGTTGCAGATGCTCTTAGCAGAAGGCAACTATTGCTGACAGAAATGCAGATTGAAGTGGTTGGGTTCAAGGAACTCAAGAATTTGTATCCAGAGGATCCTGATTTTGGTGAAGCTTGGAAAGCTTGTACAGAACCTGTTACTCTAGACAGGACAAAATGGTTGGATTTCATCATCCAGGATGATATGCTATTCAGAGGGAGTCAGTTGTGCATTCCACGAAGTTCTATGAGGGAGAATCTCATCAAGGAGAAGCATAGCGGAGGATTGGCTGGACATTTTGGTCGTGACAAAACCCTTTCTTTGGTTAGTGAAAATTATTATTGGCCACAATTGCAGCAAGATGTGAAGAAGTTTGTACAGAGTTGCAGAGTATGTCAGATGGCGAAAGGAGTGAAGCAGAATACAGGGTTGTATCAGCCATTACCCGTACCAGAGAAGCCTTGGGAGGATATCAGCATGGACTTTGTTCTTGGTTTACCGAGGACTCAGCGGGGACATGATTCAATTTTTGTGGTGGTTGACAGATTTTCAAAGATGACACATTTCATTCCCTGCAAGAAGACTAATGATGCTGTTCATGTAGCAGAATTGTTTTTCAGAGAAGTAGTGAGACTTCATGGTTTTCCAAAGACCATAGTTTCAGATCGGGACACTAAGTTTGTTGGATATTTCTGGCGTACATTGTGGAAGAAGTTGAAGACAGATTTAAAGTTTAGTTCATCACATCATCCACAGACTGATGGACAGACAGAGGTGGTGAATAGGAGTTTGGGAAATTTGTTGAGATGTTTGGTTGGAGATAAGCCAACAGGATGGGATTTGATTTTACCACAGGCGAAATTTGCATATAATAATTCTGTCAACAGGAGCACTGGTAAATCACCATTCCAAATTGTATATGGAAGTAGTCCAAGAAATGCATCTGAATTGAGGAAGATAGATAAAGGAGAAACAAGTAGTGCTGAAGCCGAAGATTTTGCAGAACACTTGAAGAACATCCATGGGGAGGTGAGGAAGCATATTACCAAGATGAACGCACAGTATAAGGCTAAGGCAGATGAGAAAAGGAGGTATAAGGAATTTCAGGTTGGTGATGAAGTCATGGTTCATTTGCGGAAGGAGCGGTTTCCAGTTGGTACATATAACAAGCTGAAAATGAAGAAGTTTGGACCATGCAGGATATTGAAGAAACATGATTCAAGAAACGCATATGAGGTAGAATTACCTACTGAGCTAAATATTTCACCAGTGTTTAACATTTCAGATCTGACAGAGTATCATGAAGGAGGTGTTGAAGATGAGATCACAGCAGCACAGTGGAGTATTCCAGCAACTAGTTCAGACACTAAGGAGATCGAAGATATATTGGACAGTCGTGTTGGCAGAAGCACAAGGAACAGGACATATGAAGAATATCTGGTCAAGTGGAAAGGACGACCTGTTGAAGATTCATCATGGCTAACAAAGGAGGAGGTTAACCGTCTCGGTTTTCCTCTACACACCTGAGTCGTGACAGGGTCACTTCTCAGATTACCCCGGGTGTCTGATGCAGGAGCATCCTGGGTGTAAGAGCAATCTTGCATCACCCAAAAATATTTCTATTTTTATTTTCAATAAGGGCTATTTTGTGCAGAGCTGCTATTTATGGAAAGTTACTATTTTTGGTAATTTTCATCTGTGCTCAGAATGATCTAATTTCTTTCTTGGAGGTTCATTTTGGTCATATAAGTCTGCCAGTAAAGTTTCATTGCCAGATCAAGTGTATATTGGAAGATATTGAAGATTTTCGGTATTGGCAGCAGGGTACAGAAACTTTGAACTCAGTTTTGAAGGCTTTAGAGGCCCCGAATGAGGTCGAAAATTTGGGTTACGGGCGCTTGCGAAGGTCAAGCCTGTAGAGCGCTTCGTGGCGTTTCCGAAATGGGGTTATAATAGCCGAGCGGGTCAACTGGTGATGACTTATGGTCTTCGGAAGTTGGGCCACCTGAAATGGGGAAAAATAATTTTCTTCAAAATTTCTGTTCGGGCTTCAAAGGTTATCTTGAGCCGACTATGATGTAATAAAATGTAAAATAAAATAATTCTAAGTTTGGTCGGCCTTATTGGCTAAAATTCTGGAACCTTCCCAGGCGGTGGATAATTGCCTATATAAGGAAGGCTGTATTATTGTCTTAGGCAGTTCAGAATAGTTCTGGGTAATAGTTCGAGGCTTTGTCCTACAGAATATTGTAAGGGAATGCCCATGTGGCTTTGCATATTGTAATTCTGAAAGTTTGTAATTCCACATTTGTGGAGATAATAAGAAGCCAAATTTCCTGTTCTTGCATATTATTGTTGTTGTTTCTCTCTTTCTGTTATGTGTTTGTGGTATTAAGGGGAGCACCCTTCATCAGTTTGCATCAACATATTGTCATATGTCTGTGAAGAAACAATAGGAACTAGATGCACATACCGATCTCAGATTATTTTTCAGAGATGTTCAATTTCCCTTCAAGAACTGCTTATGTGTTAGGGACTTGTGAAAATATCTCCTATAAAGTATGGTACAGATATCAATGTTGACATGCATAGATCATTCAATTCATACAAATTAGAAGGATGAATAGAGTATGAGACAACAAATGGTTATATTCTTCAAATTGGCATTCTATTTCTTGGATTATTGAAGAAAGGGATTGATGAAGTGCTCCCCATTCGAGGGGGAGTTTTCACTAGTTCTAGGGGTTGAACTCCTAGTAGTTCTTGATCTTCTCTTTGGGGCTAGCTATTCAAATATAATATATCCTTCATATTTGTTATCTTTCTAGAAAATCATGTTAAAGATTCTTCTCAAAAGCCATTGATTGTGCTTTAACAAAAGATTCAAATGGAGTCACTAGGTGAATTTAGTGAATCTACATCTCATATAGAGAAAATTACCATGATTTAACAAGATTTTGTTATAAAGTTCCTCTAAGTGGCGAACGTTCGTAGGTTACATATTTTTTTATGAAAATGCCCCATTAGGGATGTAAATTATTCATGATTTTGAGCTAACTATTTTATTCATAAGTACACTATGACAAGGGGGTCTTCTAAACGTTTCAAGTTGAGAACAACCTCCAAATTTGAGTTGTATTTATCTATCATAGCTCTAATATACCAGGGGTGAAAAGAGTGAAGAAAGTATTTTGAAGTAAAAAAAACTGCTACCATGCACAAGAATAGTGTGGTTTTCTAAGCACTCTCAATCAAAATAACAAAGAACAAAATACTCTTATAAAATCTTAGAACATGATTCAATGAATAAGCAAGACTTAAAAGATTTGATACTATTAAAGAAATATTGTCATAATTATAGAAACATTGTCTTGCATTTTCTTATTTATGGAGTCTTTCATCTCCATTGTATATACAATAAATTACCATTTCATGGTATCAACATCAAATCATTTTTTTTGCGGATTTTCTTAAAAAAAATAATTTGTGGTTTGCCTAAATAACTTTTTAAAAGTTTTTAAGATGTTTTTTTAATTGATTTCTCAACAAGCAAACTTGTTGATCTTTCTTCCACAATTTTTGCGACTATCTCAGTCTGGTTTGTGGTGATTTTCAGATTGAAATTTGAAGGTTTCTTAATCTGATAATCATGCATCTTGAAATTCACAATTTTTTTTTTGTTGCAACTCTTTTGCTGTCAGCGTGCCACACCTAGGGTTTTTTTGTGATGTAGAATCTCACATAGTATTTTTTGCTTGTGTTTTTAAGTTTTGCAACCTGGTTCTTTCGCTCTGATCTCTTGTTTTTCTTCTACATTTTTTTTCACAAGATTGTGTGTGCCATTTTTGTGCAAGGCCGTAAGCAATTTTTTTTTTTTAACATTTGAGGTAATGCAATTTGCAGATTCGTGTCAACATTTTATTAGGAGCTTCTATTTTGCATGGCATTTTTAGTTCCCATATCTACGTAGTTCTTACTTGTAGCTAAGGTTTTTTTTCTAGAAAATTGCGCAACCTCTTCATATTTTTGCCTTTCTGCACGACTCAAGGTTTTTTAATGTGTTTTTGCTTAAAACGCCAGATCTAAGTTTTCCTTTCTTGATCAATACAAGAAAAAAAAGTTTTCCTTTTCTTGTATGCCTAGGGTTTGTGCAAATTTTGACTCAAGGTTTTTGAAAATTCCATTCTAGGGATTTTGTAAATTATGACCTAAGGTTTTAGAGGTTTTTTTTTAGAATCATGGGTTCTTCTATTTTTAAGGTCAATTTTTAAAATAAAATAAGACTTATTTTTATGCAGTCAAGTGCTTCAGATTTGTGCCATAATTTTATTAATAAAAAATTTAGCAGCAGTGTTTTGACAAGTTGACCTCATTTTTTGTGTAATTGAAAAATGAGAGGGATGATGTTGGTGACCAACATTATGTTGGAAAACAATCAACACTTCAATGACAAGAATTATAACATGTGGAAATAACACATGCTCGCAATTTTTGAGTATCAGTTCCTTGACCAAATTGTACTTGGTAAAGCTGCATGTCACACGGTGACAAAAAAATATTAGGACTAGTTTGATGAGTGCAATTGGGGAGTGGTTATGCTCATCAAGTTATTAGCCATTGATGACATGCTTCCAGAAGTATCATCTAGCAAGATAATTGGAGAGATATGGACGCATCTGATTTATCTCTATGAATAATTAGACAAGGGAAGAGCATTCTTTTTGAATAATATGTTATTTTTCATTATGATGGAAAATGAGGCGTCTTTGTAGGAGCATCTTATGAAGATTGAAGATATTCACGATCAACTAGAGGTCATTGGTCGCAAGATAGAAGAAGAGGATATGGTGGTCATCATGTTAAAAAGATCGCCATGATCCTATGAGCACTTCATTGAAACTCTCAACATTACGTCCACCAATGTTGATTTGAATTTTGATAAACTGCGCAATAAGCTCCCACAACAAAAAAAAAAGTGGAAATAATAGGTTATGAGCAATAGCCATAAAACCATTGTGGAACAAGTGTTTACTATAAAGCCAAAGAAAATGGCAAAGGTAAAGGAAATTCCTTTAAGCAAAAAGGAAAAGTCAAACTATAGGAAAGTTCAACAAAAGGTTATCACATGTTAATATTATGGTAAACTTGATTATATAAAGAACCAATACAGGAAACAATTGGTTAATGAAAAATCCAGCCAGGGAGGGTCTCAATAGAAGGCCCATGTTGCAGAGCATACTAAGTAGACTGAGTATGCCCTTTATGCATATATGGCCAAAAGACTAGCTAATAATGTCAAAACATTTGCCTGGTGCATTGATTTTGGAGCTTCTCAACACTTTACACATAGGAGAGATTGGTTCACAGAGTACATGACTTGCTCTGATTTAGTGATCTTCGATGGAGGTGAAGAGTATACAATTGTCAAAAAGGGCAACATTCAGATTACATTTGGTGGGAGAAATATGATATTTCTCAACGTATACTATGTCTGGGGCATGGGCTCAGTTTCATGGGGTCTTCACTGAAGGGGCAATATGATATCACATGCATTCATATTGGAGGGTTTAAAATGGGCAAAAAGAGGGGGAAATATATTGCCTAAATTGCGGGTAGGGGTTGTTTAGGGAGGGGGGGAGGTGGGGGTTTATATAGGAAGAAGGGGTATGAGGGGTACTGGATGGGTATTGCAGGAGGGTGACAAAAAAGTAGTTTAGGGAAATATTTTTTGAAAATAGGGAGATTCTTTACTATGCCATGAACACACATGCTATGATTCAGGTTCACTAAGTGAAGCCCTTGTGCTCAATTTGCACTCTGTGAGTCAAATTATGCGAAATTGTCTAAAGTTGGATATCATCTTTAGTGTACACAAGTGTCATATTGTTGATAAGGAGTCTAAGAAAACAATTGGAGTTGGCCTTGAAGATCCTGTATTATTTTTCCTAGTTGATACTAGAGAGCCTCAGGAGCTTTCCATGGCTACAAAGAGTTCATCCATTAGTTCTATATTTTGCATTAGTAGTATGGTCACCTTTAATTATCATATATCTCTCATTTTGGCTTAGGAAATGGCTTACCTGAGTTTGAGTCATATACACATCTAGTCTACAGAGCTTGCCTAACAAGGAAGCAACATCAATCTCCCTTCTCGAATGATAACTCTTAGAAAGCATCCAAAGTTTTGTGGCTAGTTCACGTGGATGTTTTTGGACCAACAAATATTGGATCGATCATTGGTTCCAGATACTTTCTTCTATTTGTAGATGATTTCAACAAGAAAATAAGGGTTTTTTTCCTAAAGGCAAAATTAGATGTGTTTAAAGAATTTCAGAAGCTTGAAGCATTAGTTGAAAAAGAGTCAATATGTTAGATCATTACTCTTAGGTTATATAATGAGGGTAATTTTATCCCAACGAATTCTATGACTTCTCTAATAAACACAACATTAAGCATCAACTTACAACACCTTACACCCCTTAGTAGAATGGTGTTGTTGAGAGGAGGAATCATACGATTATAGAGATGGCTCAGTCTATGGTAGAGCATAGAAATACTCCTAAGACATTTTTGGCAAAGACAATGTATACAATAGTGTACCTTATGACACTAACAACGTGGCTAAAGCACATGCTCTCCTTGCATGATTAGTCTTGGCGAAAAAGTATGGGGTTCAAAACAGACATATAGAAGGAAATTCACTTGTGATTATCAACTCTTGTATTTCTAGGACATCTTCAAATTGACACATTTCCTATATTCTGCATCAAGCATGGGCCATAATCGATTCTTTCACAAAGTTCCACATTTCACATACCCTTAGAAAAAGGAAATCTTATGACAGATTGTTTAGCGAATTTGGGTGGTGATGAAGTCATAATTGAATTGGTCAACCCAACTGAGATACTGGAGAAATATCCCAACTTAAAAGAAATTGCAGAGAATTATGTGGTTAAATAGTGGTATCAAACTTAAAAGCAACCAACACTCAATAAACCTTTAAATCAAGAATTTAGCTATATGAGGCCATATCAAATGAACCAACTAAACTCCCAAAAGCGGTTTATTGCTTCCTAGTTGAAGCGAGTTTAATCCTTTTTTGAATGCTCATCAAATTGGCATTAAGGATTAGTGACTTGACTACTAAAAAATGGAAGATTCAAATGTAATGCAAAACTAGAAATGAGACTAGAGTGCAAGATTTAAGCTAAGAATGAAGGAATATTAAGCTCTAATGGATGCAAACAACTAGTATTCTAGAATGAAGATGCAAGAGCTATGCTATGAAATAATGCAAGAAAACAAACTAGATTTGACAATGCAAGATTATGCTAATAATGAAGTAAACTAAGAATGCAAGAGAGCTATGAGCATATAATGAAAATAACTAAGAGCTAGGAATTCAAATAGAAAGATTACTCTAAAATGCACAAAGATAGATCCCTTGAGCCATGGAAGAGCTTCCTTTTAAAGGATTTACCTCAAGAATGAAGGGTGGAGACTAAGGGGAAAAGAATGTGTGATTGAAATTAAGAGGCAAAAGGAGAATGAAGGAGATGTAAGGTTAAAAGAGATGAGTGGTGAGGATTAAGAGGCAAAATAAATGTTAGGTAGAATAAGACAAAATAATAATTTTGAAAGTACAAATCCCCTTTAATTGCTAATTAATCAAGATTAAGTGTGTGCACACATGTGAATGTGTTCTTTTAATAAAACTATAGAAACTTTATATTAAAATAAATTTTATAGAAATTAAATAAATATGCAAGCTCTAGAGATTAGACCATAGTATAAGCTTGATATAGGATTTTTTATTTTTGATTTAATTATACAAAGATATTTTTAGGGTTACTCTGCACAATTATGTCTTTAGGATCCTATTTGAGGCAATTTGATCGAAATTGGGGCTTAGGTTCTACTAGACAAACTTTAGGTGATTACATTTCCCCCTCTTTGAATTGATGTATGAGCAACACGTTGATTCAAAGAATAGATAGCAGCTAGACTAGAGAACATCCTAATGTGAAACGATGAGACTATTTCTAACAAGAGGAGAATCGACTTCAAACTTGATCGAACAAAGATCAATAAGAGATATCAACTCCATACTTGATTGAGCGAAGACTGATGAGAGAGATGAGAGTATCCAACTTGACATGAGGTGACGAGACTGAATATCTGTAAGAGAGATTTTAGATATCTACCTTGACAAGGATTCTGAGGAATCTAATCACCTAATTGAGAGGCAATACCAGATTGATATGGGTCCTAATGAATTTGATAGGCCCTAGGAGTGATGTTAGATTGATATGGGTC
Organism: Chamaecyparis obtusa; assembly: GCA_027943335.1. Lineage (NCBI taxonomy): Eukaryota > Viridiplantae > Streptophyta > Pinopsida > Cupressales > Cupressaceae > Chamaecyparis > Chamaecyparis obtusa. Next base: position 116,648 of record BSBK01001032.1, read on the forward strand.
TTGATGAACCTAACATGCCCCAAGAGATGCCCGTCAGAGTGATTTGATATGAAGTGATGAGATCACTCTTTCAGAGGGAGATGTGGATAATCTCAACTTGATATGGTTCCTGATGAAGCTGAGATGCCCCGAGCGATGATGTTTTAGTTACTGATTGACTTGGTCGATAAAGATTTGGTTCAATTGCTAGATTTACAGATTTAGGAGATTTGATTGATGAAGATAATTTTCTATATTTTCATGCCCCCTTGGGATCGAAATTGAAAAGAGGTACAAAGGGAAAAAATTGAAATAGGTTATCAACATGTTTGGAGCTATCTTGAGGTCCTATTGACCAGATTTGACTAAAGTTTGACCAAGGTAGACCAACATGAGAGCACTTGAATTTGATAAATTTGCATAATATTAATCTTAGAGGTTTGAGAAATGAAGGCAAAAGCGAGCGAGAAGTGATAGCATCAGCGATCAACTACATTTGACCAAGAAGGGTTGACTTTGTAGTTTGACTAGGTAAATGATCTTGGATTTTGATTTTGATCATGAAAATGGATTCAGGATGTCGATATTAGCTTCTAGTGTAATTTTTGTGGGATTCTAAGCACTTTGAAAATTAGGTCAAAACCTATAAAAGGGGTCCAGAGGGGTCATTTTGAAATCATTTGCTACAGTTGACTTTTGAGAGCTCAGAGCCTTCCAGAGAGAGAAAGATGCCTATTATAGTCCAAAACCACCGATTTAAGCTCTAGAGATGACACAATCAGCCTCGGGTGTAAGACGCACAAGTAATTGATCCTTGCCTATGATTTGTAGTTTTTAAGCCATTTTTAGCACGTTTTAGGTAGTTTGGTTCGTAATATTGTATGATGAAACAATTTCATCGCACCTAACTTTGAGTTTCATTATACGATAAATTGGCTATAGAATGTGTGTCATTTCCTTTATTATGTTTTATCGTACGAGAAGTACCCACGCATCATACGATATGGGGAATTGTATCGTATTGAAAAATCGTATCATTTTTCTTATGGAGTTTCTGTTAGAAAGTAAAGTCCACCAAGATAACTGAGAGGGGGGGGGGTGAATCAGTTATCAGATAAATACAAATTTGATCACCACTAACAAATTTTAACCATGCAAGCAATGTAAGCAATAACCATAGAAAGATAAACATACACAACAACACAATAACACAAGATATGTTGACTAGGGAACCTCTTGATCAAAGAGTAAACCCCGGTGGGAATGATGCCCACAAAAGATGTACCAATATAAAAATTCTTTGTGAGAGGATAGACTCTGTTAAGAGCCTTATGAAATACATTTAGTACATATGAGTCCTTTTTAGGAGACTTTGAATCCTTGTTAAAAGATTCTAACCTTATTAGGAGTTATGGAAGGCAAAAGGACCCCTTGTCCAAATAGCTTCAAGGTCAAGATCACTGAACACACTGTCCAACTGATCTCTGTATTACTCAATAGAATAATACCAAATAATTACTGATCTCATCAACTTATCTTTTCTCCTCTGTCTGTGCCAAACCACACCAACTGCTTCACCAGATCTCAATATTAGATCTCTGCAATTCACATATCCTCTTACAACATATATTGCTCAATTCCGTAATTCAAGTCTATACCATACTTCTTACAATAAGGAAAATAATCCTTTCTTTATACCACACTCAAATAATTACAAATGAGTCAGCCAACAAGGCTTAACCAATTACAAAATATAAACTACCACACGTTACACAATATTTTACAATTACATAAAACTGTCGGCTTCCAAAAAAAATAAATCTTCACTCATGTGACCTCTGACTATGCTGTCATGTCCATGTCACTATCACTATGTCTTCATCAACTGTACAACTTTGCATGCCTAGATTCTATCTCGATTAGGAGATATCATCCAGTTACCACAAGCTGCTTCTCAAGAACATTGCCTGCATACTTCTTCCACTGAATTACACATAACTGTCATGAATAACTAAATTTCCATACGCACTCTTGACCATGATCTCAGGACACAATATAGAGTAATTCCTCAACTCCGCATAGCTTGATCTTCAATACTCCACATGTGCTAATTCAAACACTGTCTACTTCTCTGCTAATCTCTAGTAGATCACTGTGTTGACATCAATGACAACCACAATCATGAATGAAACATACAACTGCTACAGAATGGTTGCGAATACTCCCCCATAGGATATATTCAGTATCCATTCCTAACAATCTCCCCCATTGGTATTGATGACAACATAGATCAAAAAACATCCAAGTTCCATGAATACCAAACTGCAATGCTATTGCTCTAAAATATTTTCAAATCCTCTTCATCAATGAAATCTTTTAGGTTTTTCATTTTATATTGCTTCATCTCCTCCAACAGATTCTTTTCTCTCTCTTTTGTCCTTCTCCCCATAGACGATTTCTTCTCCTTTCTCTCCTTTTTTTAAGTTTTTTTTTTTTTTCATGTATACTTATCCCCCATTGACATCAATGACAAAACATCAATATGTCAATCCTCAATGTCAAAAGACACTTTTTAGAAAAATACATTCACTAGAGTCCTTCATGACTCATCTCAAAAACACACATACTCCCCCATAGAGGAAGTACCAACATCCAGTCCAGAAAAGATTGAGCTCATATACCACTGGACTGATGCAACAATCTACATCACTTCTCAAAAGTAGGCTGGGGCATAAACCCAAGCATACCTCTCAAATAATCAAATGTATCTTTAGGTAAGGGCTTTGTAAATATATTTGCAATCTTCTCTTTTGTACTTATATATTCAAGTCTGACTTCTTTCTCTGCAACTTTCTCTCTCACTACATGATACTTTATTTCTATATGTTTTGTCTTAGAATGCAATACAAGATTCTTAGACATACTTACTATACTGGTGTTATCACAGTGTATAACAACAGGTTCATCAACTTTTATTCCAATATCCTTCTACATTTGTTTCATCCATATTATCTGGTTACAATTGTTTGTTGCTGCTACATATTTTGCTTTTGCTGTACTCTGTGAAATATAATCCTATTTCTTGCTTAGCCAAGAAACCAATATTCCTCCAAGGAAAAATGCTCCACCGCTTGTACTCTTTTTGTCATCAACACTACCTCCCCAATTTGCATCTATATATGCACATAGGGTAAAATCATCATATTTTTCATACCATAATCCATATTCAATTGTGCCTTTCAAGTACCTCAGTATTATTTTTACTGCTGTATAATGTGACTCTTTAGGATCAGCTTGAAATCTTGCAACAATTCCAACCACATGTGATATATCTGATCTTGTATGAGTTAAATACTGCAAACCTCCAATCACAGATATGTACTTCTTTTGTTCAACTGAAAGAGTTTCATCTGTGCTAGATAACTTGTGACCAGTTACCATAGGTGTGCCAACCGACTTACAATTCTTCATTCCAAATCTCTTTAATAAGTCATTCAGATACTTTGTCTGACATAAGAAAATACCATCATTGTTCTATGTTATCTACAATCCTAAAAAATATTTCATCTCACCAATCATGCTCATTTCAAATTCAGTCTTCATTTTATCTACAAATTTATCACTAGCTTCATCTTCTCCACCAAAGATAATATGATCAACAAAAATAACTACAACCAACAAACCATTCTCAATTTCTTTCAGATACAAATTGCTATCTGCTGTGCATTTAGCAAATCCCAAATTTATCAAATACTTATCTAGTCTTGCATACTAAGTTCTAGGTGCTTGTTTAAGTCCATATAAAGCTTTGTTTAGTTTACATACCATGTCTCCTTCATGAGTTAAGGGAAAACCTCCAAGATGCTCAATGTAGACTTCTTCTTCTAATTCTCCATTCAAAAATACTGACTTCACATCCATCTGATATACTTTAAATTTCTTATAAGCTGCATAAGCCAAAAACATTCTTACTGCTTCAATTCTTGCAACAGGTGCAAATGTCTCTTCATAATCAATTCCTTCTTGCTGTGAGTATCCTTTACATACCAATCTTTCTTTGTTCCTTACAACTTCTCCTTGTTCATTCATCTTGTTCTTGAATACCCATTTAGTTCCTATAACATTCTTATCTTTAGGTCTAGGGACCAACTCCCAAGTCTTGTTCTTTTCAATTTGATCTAGTTCTTCCTTCATTTCTTTAATCCAATGTTCATCTTTACAAGCTTCATCAGTAGATTTAGGTTCAATTTGAGAAATTAAACATAGTTCTCCTTGTACCTTATTTCATGTTAGAACTCCTTTTTCTATGCTCCCAATAGTCTTCTCAATAAGATGATTTCTTACTAGATTCCTATTAGGTGTCACTGTCTCAGTTCTTACTTCAACTCTATGTTATGCTCTAGGTTCTTCTCTGATTTCCTCAATGTGACTTTCATTTTGCAAATCACTGTCAGTTTCATAAAATAATTCAACACTTTCTTGATCAATTCTAGGATGAGTTCCTTCATCTGATTCATAATCAAGCATTCTTTCCTAAATTTTGAACTTTTCATCAACTTTAACATTTGCGCTCTCAACAATAGTTTTAGTTCTTTTATTGAAACATCTATAAGCTTTGCTTTTTAATGAATAACCAAAAAATATACCTTCATCACTTCTAGGGTCAAACTTTCCAATGTCATCATCTCTCTTAATATAACATTTACTTCCAAAAATTCTAAAATACTTAACTAATGGTGCATGTCCAAACCACAATTCATAAGGTGTCTTGTCTGTGTCTGTTTTGATTTGTACTTTGTTCATTGTATATATTGTTGTATTCACTGCTTCTCTCCAGAATGTCTTCGCCAAATCATTTTCAAATAACATAGCTCTTGCTGCTTCAGTTACTGATCTATTCCTTCTTTCTACAATACCATTTTGTTAAGGTGTTCTAGGGGTTGAAAACTATCTCTTAATACCATTCACTTCACAAAAAGTGTTAAATTCTTTTGAAGTAAATTCTCCACCTCTATCTGATCTTAAACATTTAATCTTCATTCTAGATTCATTCTCAACTTTATTCCTAATTACTTTAAATTTATCAAATGCCTCAAAATTTTCTTTAAGAAATGCAATCTACATCATTCTTGTAAAATCATCAACAAGAATCATAAAATATCATTCACCATAGAATCCTCTAGTCCTTGTGGGACAAATCAAATCTATATGAACAATTTCCAACTTCTGTGTTGATGTGAACTTCTTACTAGGAAAAGAACTTCTCTTTTGCTTAGCCATAACACATTCTAAATGCAAATCATGTTAGTAGGTTTCATAATCTTAGGAAAATCTCTTACTGCAAGTGTAGTGCTTACCTTCACAATGTTATCAAAGTTTATATGACAAAATCTTTTGTGCCATAACCATCTGTCATCAATTATAGTAATCAAACATGTCATCTCAGTAGGGTTCAACTGAAATACATTACCTTTGGTTCTTGATCCACTTCCAATCAAATTACCATCCTTATCCTTGATCACATAAGTTTCTCAATAAACCAAACTTGACATCCCTTATCAACCAACTGTCCAACACTCAAAAGGTTATGTTTCAATCCATCCACAAAATAAACATCATCGGTGTTAGTCTTTCCATCAAGAGTAATAGATCCTATTCCTTTTATCAAACAAGGTGCATTGTTTCCAACTCTAACAATTCCTCCATCATAATTGTTAAACTTTATAAAATTCTTCATGTCACCAGTCATATGATGTGAACAACCACTATCCATAATACAATCAGTTCTCTTTTCTACTTGAAAAACTAAAGCTTTTTCTTCTCTAACTTCAGTTTCAGAGATTTCTTCTTTTATTGCTACAAATCCTATATCATCATTCTCATTATAACTTTCACTTAGGGATTTCTCCATACTAGCCTCAAATTCTTCATCATTAGCATAGTAACATTCTTTATATCTTCCAAGTTTAAAGTTCTTCTTATACTTCTTTACTCTTTTAGGACATTTAGATGCAAAATGACCATATTCTTGACAAGACCAACATTTAAAGATTTTCTTACCTTCTGGTTCTCTTTTCACAAGCAAGACAATTCCTTCCTCAATATTTCTATCTTCTTCAGTCTTAGATTTTCTACCACTAGCATATTATCCACTCACACTAATGCTTCTTGATAAGGTAGGGCAAACACTAAGTGCATTGAATCCTGTCTCAATTCTAGGTAGATCTCCCGACTGTCTCAAGCTTATCTTTGCTGCTTCTAGTCTTCCAAGAAGAGTTTCTTTGGTAAAGTTCTCAGTACAAGGTATAAATTTCTCAATCATCTACATTGTATGCTTAAATACAAGAGTTAATGTCTGTAGAATCTTCCATATCACTTCATTCTCTGTCTTGTTTCCTTCACAAGATTTGATATTTGCAACAATCTCTGACATTCTACCAATATAACTTCTAACAGATTCATCTTCCATCATTCTTATATCTTCAAATGCACATATCCAAATATGTAATCTGACTCTCTTTACATGTACATCACCTTCAAAATTAGATTGTAAAGCTAACCAAATTTCATGAGATGTACTTAGATATTTTACTTGACTGTATTCATTCTCCGGAAGGGTTGACAAGCGTGCTTCTCTGGCAAGTATGTTACACATGAGCATATCTCTTTCCTCATTAGTACATTCTTCAATTTTGTCTTCTTCAATGATAGTCTTTGCATTCTTTGTGATTAACCAATACTTTGGTCCTAAACATATTAGGTGTGTCTTTATCTTTTCTTTCCAAATGTCATAGTTTACTCCATCAAACTTAGGGCTTTCTTTCCTAAAATGATTCACCATGGATCTCCTCAAGTTGTTAAACTTTTCCTTCAAGGACCTGTTGCTTTGATACCAATTGTTAGAAAGTAAAGTACACAAAGATAACTGAGAGGGGGGGGGGGGGGGGGGGGTTGAATCAGTTATCAAATAAATACAACTTTTATCACCATTAACATATTTTAACCATGTAAGCAATGTAAGCAAAAACCATATAAAGATAAACATACATAATAACACAAGATATGTTGACTAGGGAACCTCTTGATCAGAGAGTAAACCCCGGTGGGAATGATGCCCACAAAAGATGTACCAATATAAAAATTCCTTGTGAGAGGATAGACTTTGTTAAGAGCCTTATGAAATATATTCATTACATATGAGTCCCTATTAGGAGACTTTGAATCCCTATTAAAAGATTCTAACCCTGTTAGGAGTTATGGAAGGCATAAGGACCCATTGTCGAAATAGCTTCAAGGGAAAGATCATTGAACACACTATCCAAATGATCTCTATATTACTCAAAAAAATAATACCAAATAATTATTGATCTCATCAACTTATCTTTGCTCCTTTGTCTATGCCAAACCACACCAACTGCTTCACCAGATCTCAATATCAGATCTCTGCAATTCACATATCCTCTTACAACATAGATTGCTCAATTCCACAATTCAGCTCTATACCATATTTCTTACAATAAGGAAAACAATCCTTTCTTTGTACCACACTCAAATAATTACAAATGAGTTAGCCAACAAGGCTTAACCAATTACAAAATATAAACTACCACACGTTACACAATATTTCACAATTACATAAAATTGTCAGCTTCCAAAAAAAATAAATATTCACCCGTGCGACCCCTGACCATGCTGTCACATCCTTGTCACTATCACTATGTCTTCATCAACTGTACAACTTCACATGCCCAGATTCTATCCCGATTAGGAGATATCATCCAGTTACCACAAGCCACTTCTCATGAACACTTCTTGAATACTGCTTCCACTGAATTACATATATTTGTCATGAATAATTGAATTCCCATACACGCTCTTGACCATGATCTCAGGACACAATATAGAGTAAGTCCTCAAATCCGCATAGCTTGATCTTCAATACTCCACGTGCGCTAGTTCAAACATTGTCTGCTTCTCTGCTAATCTTGAGTAGATCACGGTGTTGACATCAATGACAACCATAGTCATGAATGCAAGATACAACTACTAGAGAATGGTTGCGAATAATCCCCCATAGGATATATTCAACATTCATTCCTAACAGTTTCATCTTGCGATAATTGTGGGTTAGCTCTTTCATCGTATGGTCCAAAATTTGAGTGTTTGAATTTTGCAGTTGACCTTTGTCATTCATTGTAACTTTCTAGCTTTCCAAAGATGCTTTAGCAGTTGATTTTTGATAGCTCGATGTTAATTTGAGATCAATTACTAATGCCTTTCCTTATTTTCTATTTTGCAGATTCATCTACCTAACCCAATATTCAAATGTGCCTATCCATAGGGATTGCATTTAGCTTGATTACAATCACCTATAGACCTAGTTGTACTTGATCAGTGCGGGTTGGGTAAGCTCCTTACATTACCCGATATCTATGTAAACCACACATTGTTAAAAACACTGGCAAAGTGTTTTCATTCAGAGCATAATACCTTTCATCTTTCAACAAAGGAGATCATTGTGACTCCTAAGGACGTGCATCGAATCTTGCACCTTCCAGTTGCTGGGGATCTTGTATATTATGACCAGGATCAGTCCGAGGGCATTGCAGCTATGCAAAAGATATTTCCTGATGATACAATCATGGAGAGCCACATCACGTGGGACTACATGATCTGTCATTGTGGTGAAAAGTACCCACTTATGTGTATTTTGGCCAGTTTGATAGGTTGCATTGCGGTCTCTGATCAAATCTAGTAGGGCTTCTAGTGCAGATGGGCCACATTTTATATGATATGATTACTCATCCTCATAGGTTCAGCTAGAAAGCCTTCCTACTCTGCCACATTTATAGAGAGCTTCATGAGATAGTATATCAGTGAGGCATGAGCATGGTGGTAGGTGTCATTGTCTTATAGATCTAGGCATGAGAGCACATTCTCATTGCATGACCTGTCGCACAGGCTTCCTGAGGAGCGTGTATGCCTTACATTTTTTAAGTATATAGGGTATATCCACCAGGCCAATTTGGGAAAGACTACATTTTGGACGTGACATTTTAATGATCTGACTGTAGTAGTGTGGCGACTGTACATAGTCTGTGAGAGGCGGATGGGCTCAACCCGTGAGTACACATTTATGTTCAGAAGCTGACCACTGATTGGAAGGTAAGACCTTGTGATTTTTGATGCTTTGTCAATACTGCATTTCCTTTCTTGATATATTTATGTTCCTTCCAATTTTTGACATATACCATCTAATTTGTAGGAGTGCTCCCATAGTGGATTGAATTTGCATTAGCTGTGTCTAGCACTAGTTTGGGTGGTGTCAGGATACACTCACTAAGTTCACGACCTACGCCCATTTTTCTATTGAGGAGGCCGATTGGGGGCCTTGTATCATGTATGTAGTCCTAGTTCAGGAGTTGAGGGATTTGGTCAGAGTGGACTGGGACTACGTCCCAACCATTACAGATGTAGGGTTGACACTGACCTTCCGCCAACATCCCATTGACCATCCCTTCCCTCACTTCACAGATCTGACAGAGCGAGCACCTAGAGCTGACGAGGATGATCCAGCTGATGAGCCGTCAAGGGGAGGGGCACATAAGGGAGAGGGTGGGAGGCCATGAGAAGATGCTAGCATGAGCAATTCAAGGCAGCATAGGCCAAGGGGAGAGAGGCGTTCACTGGGAGTTGTGGGGGTGGTAGTGGTAGCTGAGGAGGAGATGGAGGAGGATGAGTGGGAGCGACTGGTTAGGAGGAAGGTGGATAGAGGCCACCTCCTCAGGAGAGAAAAGAAGGGCAGACCAGTGGGACAAGATACAAGATCCTGAGAGGAGACAACATTGTAGGATCCACTTGTAGAGGCAATAGAGGGAGAGAAAGCTGGTACTAGGGATATTATAGCGCAGCTTAGAGAAGACTTGGCAAAGGCTAAGACTCAGAGAGAAGTAGCAGAGGCACAACTATAGCTTGTGGAGTGGGATAGGGATTGACAGATTCATGATCTCTAGAGTAAGAGAGACCAACTATAGTAGACGACCACATACCAGGCCTTTGTGCAACATACTATTATGCGTTATACATTGGTGCGATACTAGCTAGGGCGAGGGCATCCTCATACTTACAGTTTGCAACTCAATTTGAGGGGGCTATACCAGTGCCATTGAAATGTCTCCAATTTGAACTTTATCATAATATTCCCAATTAAGAGTTGGATTGCACTTGAGAATGATGACTTAACTAATCTTTGTAATGTTCTCTGCTAAAAAGTAGTAATATATATAATTCCTTTCCTTTTTCATCATATTCTCTTAGAATATCTTGTTCTCTATTTCTCATGATAACCACCAACTCTATCCTTCTTTTTCCCTTACTTGTAATACCCCAAAAATGGGCTATAGGTTCATTAACCTCCTACATCCTCAAATTGATCGAAATCGACACAAAAGTCCTAACCAAAGACACATCTGCACATTAGTTTATCAAAAACCCAATTGATTATCTTAATTCTGCATCAGGGAATATTCCTTGAATATTCCTAATTTATCCTCATTATCTTTAATTAAATATTATTTGGTGATAAATGTCATTATTTATCCTAAAATTTGATTAATTGAATATTTTGAATATTTAATTAATTAAGATTAATTCTGCCACTTAATTGTTTAATTAGATTTAATTACTTTTATTCCTAAATTGTATTATTTAATTTTGACAATAAATAAAAAATCTTATGACTAATTGGTTAAATTCTTATTTAATTAATTAATGTCAATTGTCAATATCTAATGATATAGTTTTTGAATATCAGTTTGATTTAATAATTGATTAACCCATAAATCAGTTATTTTAATTCAAAAATTAGTTAAGTTGAAGAAAAATCACTTTATTTATTTAATTAATTCATGTCAATTGTCAATATCTAATGATATAGTTTTTGAATATCAGGTTGATTTAATAATTGATTAACCCATAAATCAGTTATTTTAATTCAAAAATTAGTTAAGTTGAAGAAAAATCACTTTATTTATTTAATTAATTCATAATTATCTATGCACATTTGAAGGAACAGTTGAACTTAAAATTAGAAAATCAATTCAAGTTGTTATCTTTTTGAAACTCAACATCTATTTTGAGTTGAAAGATGATCTAAACTTCTGATTTGAGTCAAAAAGTTATTTTTGCATGATTTTGTGAGTTAATTAATTCTAATTTCTTGTTAACTCAAAAATCAACCCGAGTTTATCAAGAGTGATTTATGGTTTTTCTCAATGCATCCTCCAACCTTGAATTTCTATAAAAACAAGGCTTAGCTCTTCATAATGAGATATCTCTTGAATTTGCACAATTACTCTGGCAAAATTGCATCTGAAGAATCAAGCTTTTGCGAATATTTGACTTTGTGAGATCATTTGTAGTTTTTCATATCAATTCATATAATTGTTAGAATAATCTGCATATCATTTCAATTCAATTCTAGATTAGATTCATACAACTTTTCACCTTATTGCATCAAAAATCCAAAAAAAGAGAGATTAATTTGCATTCATTCTACATTCATCTTTTAGCATTAAATCCTTCATTTAGGTGTTGCATTGTCACTGATCTCAGTCTAATCTAAGAATAACATACTCACACCTACTAGAAGGTAGTAAATCACCTAGTTAGCTTAGTTTTATTTATTTGCAAATTTTGATTTTGCTAACCTCTAATGTTTTACTAGAGTGTTGTGTCTGCAGCTAGGTACAATTTTCACACACATTTTTGGTGCCCACCATGGGGCCTTGAAATGGGTTTCCATTTCATTTCTAACAATTTCTATCAATTTTCTATCATTTTCTAGCCAAAACTGCGATCTTTATTTTATGTCCGTACATTTTTCATATGAGTTTTGTCAAAAAGTCATACTAGGACCCTCTGACTATTGTATGATAGTCAGTGTTTTTGAGACTCGTCCCTATTCTTACACATTGTCATTTGGAGGCTACTTTGTCATGTGCGCAGAGACCCACTATCGTACCAGGTTTGGATTGTCGTACGTGAGGTAATTGATTATTGTACGAGTTTTGGCATCAGAATTCAATTGTCATTTCAAATTTTTAGATAGTTTTCTAGTTTTGATTTTTGGATTTGGATTAACAGCTAACCCTAACAATTGAGATATTTTGTTTTTGATTGGTACTTGTTGATTTTGATTGGAAAAGTGCAACAAAAATTGCAAAACAGGTAAAATCTACTTAGCGCGTTGCAAGGAACTTAGGTATTCTATTGAATCTGATAACACTTCATTTTGGGACATAAAACAAACTCTCACATGTCAAGATTGTGTGACTTTTCTTGTTTTCATACCACAGACTTCAGTTTTGGGCTATAAAATGAACATAGATTTGCTTTTTACATATCTATTACACATAGTAAATAGGCCTTATGAACACTATTTGCGGATGATCTTGAGAGAATGGACTTCATTCGCTTGTTTTTCATGTGAAGCTCTTCTTGATGATAGATCCCCTTGTAGGTAGGGAGGTTACTGTGATTATCTCATGTTCTACTTGGTTTGGTCCTCAACTTTGATCGATACATTTTCTCTTGGTCCCTCTTAGAGAGCTTGGTAGACATCGTTGTTGACATCACAAGCCTTGGTGAGGTGATTTTAGTCTTAGCGTGTCAGATTGATCTATTTGCTATGTTTGGGTAAAAGTGATAAGGCTAGAGGATTATGCTCTACTCCCTTTTTGGGTAGTATCAGAAACTCAAATCCTTGGATATGGACCAAGTCCCCATGTGGTATCTTTTGTGAGTCACCTTTAGAGAGGGTTAACCATAGTGGACATTCTCTTTATTAGGTCAACCATGTGGATGGAACCTCAAGCGGTAATAGCCATTTTTGCCATGGTAGCAACAACTGCTATATAAATGTCTGTGGAAGAAATCTCCACAAGTGTGGTCTCTTTTTGGGCTGTCAGATCTCCCTAGCAGCTCTTGATTGATTAAATTCTCAGACTGTGTCAAAACCCTGATGCGCCTGAATTGGAGTTCGCCCTCTTGAGATCACAAAAGTTGCAAAGTTAGACCATTACTAAAAACCCTAGCGAGGCCAAATTTTTCATTTTCTAGGACTATGTGCGTTATTGAAAAACTTTTGAGAACATACACAAGTAGAATTCCTAGGGATTAGCACAATAAGTCATTATTGCTTGTTCATGTGCAAGGTTGCTTTTTCCCTTGCTCATTGTTTTGATATGATTGATTGCTTCCCTTTTCTTGCTGTTCTATGTGTTTGCTATCTACTTGGTCCTTTGGAAATGAACAATCCCGAACTGTTACATGAATCTACAAACCTAGATAGAGAAAATCTTACAAACAAACTGATTCAAAAAATAAATAAATTGAAAAATTGCAAAATCTAAAGCAAAATTCTTTTTTGGAGTCCAAAAGTCATCCCACAGTCTCAGAAAGTTGTACGAGTTTTTCCAAAAGTCATATCAGAACCCCCAGATTGTCGTAGGGGAGTTTGTATATTGTCGTACGAGTTTTGTCAGGAAAAGTCAAAGAAAATCAAACCCTGGTGTCAACTGTCGTATGAGTCTTGTCAATTGTCATGCCAGAGCTTACCTAGACTCGTACGAGCTTGGAGAAAATCGTATGAGAATTTTGAAAAGTTGCCACAAACTTTCCAAATTGCTAGAAATCCAATTTTTACAGCCTACTTCTAGATTCTGTCAAAAAAATCATTGTGTCAGGAACAAAGTAGAAACCAAAAAGAATCCAATTATTTTCCAAAAAGTGGTCTCTTGAGTCTGATCTAGCCTTCTGATCTATCGATTTGAATCTTTTCCATCTTGAGTCAAAACCTTGTTAATCATCTTCTATTCAATCTTCATAAAAAATGGCTAAGTGTTGCGAGCTCATGTCCACCATCTTTTGGGTGTCTACCCATACCTCTAGGGCACAATATCCTTCATTTACGTCCAATCTATCTTCAATCAATCCAATCTTGACAAGGTTGTGTCATTCAATCTTTTTGAATCAAGTCATTCTTTAGTTGTCTTAATCTTTCTCTTTTTCTTCACTCGAAGTTAATGGTGGAGACTAGAGATTCCTCACAAAGAAAACAAGGAGAACAATCTAAATTCTCTTAAGCAACATCTTCTGTGATTTCTTAGACATTTCATCAACCCTACGCCACAAATCTCTTTGGAGAAGATTCTCTTGGCAATCTTTTCTTGAAAGGTGGTTACGTCACCCCCCTGCATCGATTCACGCAAGTCATCAACCGACCCCACCTAAATCAATTCCCAATAGTCCTCACAATAGCACTATGTCTCAAGGTGGAGCTAAGCAAGGCTCCCAAGGTCATCACTCTAATCATGGTAGAGATTCTGAACCAACACCCTTTGAAATTGCCTAATATCAGAATGATGATAACTTCAAGAGAATGATGAGACACTTCTTGAGGGAAGACAAAGAAGCATACTTTCTAGAGTTAGCTCAACAAGGAGCTAAACTTCCTCCAAAATTTAATGTCAAAGATATCGTTACTCAAGAGGAAGAAACTCCTATCATGACTATGATGAAACAAATGCATGCCATGCAAGTCAAGCTCAAAAAACTCAAAAAAGAGAAGGAGCCTAAAGAGTTCTCGATGGAGGCTCTATGTCCTTTTCCATTTGATAAAGACTTTTACATGCCACCATTCCTGAAGAGAGTGGAAATGCCTAAGTATGACAAATACGATGGAAAATTTGATACCCAAGACCATGTCAGAGAATTATGTACTCAATCCATGGAGTTCATGCATGAACCAACCTACCTAATGTGTCTCTTCCCTCGATCTTTGGGAGGAGCAACCATTCATTGGTTCTAAAAAATGCCTCCAACAATCAAAAATTTTGAGGAGTTAATCAAGCTATTCTATCAATAATACTCCTACAACATCAAACATCTGGTCACCATGATCGACATTTGTAATCTAAAATAATACCCAAGAGAACCATTCCTGACACAGAGAAGCTAGAAATTTATATGTTAGACCCATTCCAGAAACAGAGAAGCTAGAAATTTTCTTCAACAATCTTGTTCTAGAAATCAACTACCCTTTACAAATGCAAGATCATACATCCTTCGATAAGATGGTAGATAATGAAATCAAAATTGAGAAAGTCCTTGTGAAAAGGGAGACATATCACTCCAAAAAGAGAAGTATGAATTTGGATCTAAGTCCAAAGACAAGAACAAAAATTGGAACAAGAATAAAGGCATCATCATGGATGGCATTGTTGACAATGTCCGTAACCCATCTAAGGCACCCGATTTCAATCTTACTATTGGTACTCAAGCCATCAAAGCCTCATAGGTAAAAGTGATAGAATCAAACAAGAAGCCATCTGACTACAAACCTTGGGCCACAAATCCTAAATGCAAATTTACTCCTCTTGGAGAGTCCTTAGAATCTACCATGAAAAATTTGCTAGCCAAAAAAATCATCACATTGCCTGAGATCCAACCATTTGATCTTGAACCTAAACCCAAATGGTGGAAAGAGACCGATTTCTGTGATTTCCATCGAAATAAGGGTCATAAAACCAATAACTGCATATGCTTGAAGCATCTCATACAAGACAAGATTGATAATGGAGAAATTTTAATTGACAATCATAAGAGCAATAATGATCATAGGGCATTCATGAAACCATTTCTGAAACATGGTCAAGGAGATTCATCTTCTCAGCCTAACATGGGTGCTAAAGTCAATTATGCTTACTCTGGAAACAATGCTGTCATAAACATGGTGGAACCTTGCTTATCTAAACATTGCAATGTCACCACTATTGTGCGAAAAGATAGAGATAATCAATCAGCAAATGCAGTTACTCGATCACAAGCTTAGGCGCATCTACAAGGACAAAACTTAGATTCATCAAATGTCCCTAAGATGCCTTTTAATCTTTCATTTTCTTCTAAATAGAGGGCTGCCTCTAAGTCATCAAATCCTAAAGACATGAGGCCAATGTCATACAATATTGTCCAACAACTCCAACATACCAATGCAAAAATATCCACGTTTGAGTTGCTTCAAATATCTCCTGCTCATAGGGCTATTTTGGATAATGCTCTGCTCGGTTCCAATTTTCTTGACAATCTTGATCTAGACAGATTCTAGATTATGGTTGGTCATTTGACATCACCCCAGTATATCTCCTTTTCAGAGGAAGATGACAACTCACTAAGTCATCCACATAACCAGCCCTTGCACATTGAGGTCTTGATCCAAAACTGTCGAGTCAAACACGTGTTGATAGATGGAGGTGTTGTTCTAAACATTTGTTCTTAAAAATTGATCATACAATTGGGATTATCAGAAGATGCCATTGATCCTAAAAAGAAGATAACTATCAAGGTATATGATGAACAAAAAAGATCTTCCAAAGGAATAATTGTCTTACCTATCAGAACAGGTCCAGTTATCAGAGATATCACATGTCAAGTTCTTGATATACCTTTGGCTTATAACATCCTTCTAGGGAGACCCTGGATACATGAAATGCGAGATATTCCTTCCACATACCATCCATGTGTGAAATTTACTTATGAAGGAGTAGAGGTAACGATTCCAACTGACATATCTACAACTTACAATGCATTGAAAGAAAGCACTGACAAACTTGTTCCTATTAATAGAGAATATTCCACTAAGCAGATAGACATGGCATCTACATCCAAGATGGAAGACATTGCACAAGAGGTCAAAATCAAAGACAATGGTATGGGAGAATACACAATGGAACTAGTTTTATCTCTCACCTCTCTCCCGTTGTCTCCAAAATCTTATGGACAACCTTCAGATAAAGTGAAATCCAATGCTAAAGAGTCCCAGGTCATATTCAATGGAAGCTTTGTCACAGAGAAAGTATCTAAACAAGAGTTTGAGGAAGAAGAAGCCATGCTTGCATGGTTATACAAGGTTGAATCTCAATCCCAATCAATCCATAAATGTGACTCTATAACACCAAAAGTTCTTTCAAAGTCATATGGACCAAGGGATAAACTGATTGCTAAAATGGGATACACTGGAAAAGGACCTCTAGGACTACAAGGAAAAGGTCTTATATCACCTCTTGACCACCGTGGCTGAAAAAATAAGAATACAACAGGTCTAGGATATCAGAAGAAGCCTTTTTATCTTAGCAAAAACTCTCCACATGTCTTAGAATAGATTGAACCATCACCAACAATTCAATTAAAGGAAGAAACACAACAATCTAATAGTGATGATTCAGACACCACTGATGAGCTCATTCCTTATGAGCATTTACCTAAAGAAATACTAGACCTCCTTAAAGATGAATTGAAACCTAAGGAGAATATTAATGTAGTAGAAACACAATAACCTACTAATGGAATCAAACAAGAGGAATCAATTGAAACTATCCAAATAGTTGAACAATTGGAACAACATAGCAATTCTGAGATAGACTCTCATGAGTATGAATTCAAACCAAACTTAGAAGGAAACCCTTCTTGGGGAATCCACCCTGATTTCACAGATATTCTCAGGTTTCCTAGAGGCATAAATGAGGAATCGAATGACTATGAATGGGGAGTCATTCCAGAGGAAGATGAGCTTATCACAAAAAAACATATTGATGTTATTCACCAATATGCACATAAACCCAATGTAAGTCTAGAGCGAAATGATGAACTTAGCGAGTTTGATCCACCTATGCCTGAAGTAGACTCCCACAATGACATTGAGCCTATTCACGAATTGAACATTTTAAGTTGTAATATCACCTTTGAACTTGAGAGTCAGGTTGGGACCAATGATGATAGATCTATATCCATAAAAGCCATTTCTTAATCCTTCCCCACTTTGACTATCCAACATCTTGAACTTCTTGACCAAACCTCCATGAATCCAATCCAAGGTATTTATACCTTTCCAAATGACTATGCCCTTTCTTGCTACCTCAATGTAGTGGAGCCTATGATGACTTCCATCAGTGAACCGAGTGTTAGCATGACGGAGTCAGACATCAAGTATCTTAGTCAAAAGAATAAGAATAAAAATAAAAAGAAAAAGAGTTCTAAGGGTGAAAACCACTTTGTGGCAGTCTCAGAACCTACAAAAGTAAAAATAAAAGACATATCTGAAGGTGAAAACCTCTCTGAGGTGCCTAAGGATGAGATATTTGATGTCCTTCTGAGTCATTTATAGGACAGATCTCAGTACTGATTGAGCCCACTCAATCTATCAACTTGGGAACAACATAAGAACCACAGTTGATCCATGTAGCACAATCCTTATCAAAAGAAGAGAAACAAACATTTACTGCATTCCTAATAGAGAAGAAGATCAACTTTGCATGGAAATATTCAGATATCCCTGGATTAGATCCTGATCTTATAATGCACCATTTATCTATAGCTCCAGTAGTCAAACCTGTTAAGAAAAAATTGAGAAAGATGCATCCACATGTTGCACTCTTGGTCAAAGCTGAATTAGAAAAACTATTGAAAGCCAGATTTATCTGAGTTATTGATTATGCTGAATGGATCTCTAACATTGTTCTAGTATCAAAACCATAAAAATCTATAAGAGTATGCACAGAATTTAGAGATGTAAACAAAGTATGCCCTAAGGATGATTTTCCATTACCAAATATCGATATGATAGTGGACATGACTGTAGGATTTGAGATGTATTCTTTAATGGATGGTTTTTCTAGATACAACCAAATAAAAATTGCTCTAGAGGATCAAGAGAAAAATTCTTTCACATGTGTGTAGGGTACCTTCTGTTGGAACATCATGCCATTTGGCTTGAAGAATGCAGGTGCTACATATCAAAGAGCTATGACATCTATTTTCCATGACATGTTGCATTGAACTATGGAAGATTATGTTGATGACACCTTGGCTAAATCAATGATAAGATCTGAACATTTGAATGACATCAAAAAAATACTAGATAGAATGGAGAATTTTAGTCTCAGGCTAAACCCTAAGAAGTGTGCTTTTGGCATTACTTCTGGAAAACTCTTAGGTCACATTGTTTCAAAGAAAGGAATTGAAGTAGATCCAGCAAAGGTCAAAGCTATCATGGAGATGAAACCTCCCAAGAACATTACAAGGGAGAGTACAATCTATTAGATGCTTCATATCTCAGCTAGTAGACATATCACAACCTTTCACAAAGACATTACATAAAGGTGTGAATTTTGCATGGAATGAGGAATGTGAAAAGAACTTTAATCATATCAAGAAATATCTATCAAATCCTCCTATTTTGATGCCTCCTATTCAAGGGAAGCCATTGATCTTATATGTCTCTTCCATAGATACATCATTGGGGGCATTGCTAGCACAACATGATGAGAATAATAAGGAAAGAGCTATATACTATATCAGTAGAACATTGATGAGACACTACATGTTAGCTCATACTACACATTTGGTAGCTAAGATTGATCCACTAAAGTACCTACTAAGAAAAGCTACCCTCATAGGTAGATTAGCTAAATGGGTGATGCTATTAAGTGAATTTGACATTGAATATGTTGAAAGAAAAGCTATCAAAGGACAAGTAATTGTAGATCAACTGGCTGAAGCACCATTGTTTGATGATACACCAATGCAAATGGAATTCCTAGATTCCTCTATCATGAATCTTTCTTCTAGAGCATGGAAGTTATTCTTTGATGACTCCTATACACATAATGGATTTGGAGCAGGCATATTGTTCATCACACCTCAAGGATACTCAATACCTAAAGCATTCAGAATCAAGTTTCCTTGCACAAACAATATTGCTGAATATGAAGCCCTTCTTAATGGCATGAAGATAGAAATTGAATGGAGGGTAATAGAGCTACACATTCATGGAGACTCATAACTTGTAATACACCAAGTCAATGATGTGTATCAAATGAAAGATGAAAAGCTAGTTCCATACAAGAGAATGGTCGATGACCTTAAGAAATATTTCATATTCATCACATTTGAGAAAATTCCTAGATTGGAGAAAAAAGATGCTGATGCTATGGCAACACTATCTACTTTATTACAATAGCCTGAACATGAGCTACGCTATGAGTTCCTTGTGGAAGCACTATCTTATCCTGCATATGATTCCCCCAAAACCCACATGATCTGCACTATTTTCTATCATGATTCATCCAAATACAAAAACCTTTTCTCCTATCTCCAAGACCAAATCATTCATGATACCTTCAACCACCATGAGAAATGATACCTTATCCACAATGCATCCCGGTATGTCATCATTGGTAACGATTTGTAGAAACGAGGTCTAGATGGTACACTCCTTAGATGTTTATAAAGGGAAGAGTCTCAATGTGCATTAGAGGAAGTCCACGAGGGTATATGTGGATCACATTCCAATGGTTTAACACTAGCTCAAAAACTTATTAGGGCTGGGTACTATTGGCTTGAAATGGAAAAAGATGTAATCAAGTTTGCTAAGAACTGTCAAAAGTGTCAAGTTCATGGAAACTTATTTCATGCACTAGGGAGAGATCTAATTCCCTTTACTACACAATGGCCTTTTCAACAATGGGCATTTGATCTTATAGGAGCCATACATCCTCATTCTTCTAATGGACATTTTCATATCATTACAACTACAGACTATTTCACAAAATGGGTAGAAGCAGTTCCTTTGATTCAAGCAACCGACAAGAAAATATCTATGTTTATCCTCAACTACATCATATGTTGGTATGGTATCCCACATTCAATAGTCACAAATAATGGTGGTCAATTCAAGAATAGAGACTTAGATGATTTATGTGCTAAATTCAAGATTACACAACATTGGTCATCAATCTACTATCCCCAAGGGAATGGACAAGTAGAAGCTTCAAACAAGAATCTATTGAAAATCTTACATCACACAGTTAATAAAATAGGAAGAGACTGGCATCTCATGATCAATCCAACTCTCTGGGTCTAAAAAACAAGTATCAGAAAACACACTGGGGATACACCATTCACTTTAGTTTATGGGTCTGAAGCAGTACTGCCTATTGAGGTTGAAATCCCATCACTAAGAATCAGAATGCATGGTCTAGTAACTGATGATGACTAAAAAGTGTCTAGGTTGCAAGAACTTGAACTACTAGATGAGCGTAGACAAGCAGCATATGATCATCTTAGAGTATATTATAAAAGAATGTCTAGAGGCTACAACAAGAAAGTCAGACACAGAGAATTTTAGGTTGGCGATCTAGTCTTGAGAGAGAATCCTAAAAATCAATCACATCGAGAATGCAAGGGGAAGTTTGAACCCAACTGGCTGGGTCCCTTTGTTGTCATTACTACTTTTGGCTCTAGTGCCTATCAACTCTCAATGAATGAAGGAGAAAAACTCCAAGAACCAATCAACATTCTCCATCTGAAGAAATTCTACGCCTAAGGCATTCAGTATTCAAAAATGTCCTGAAAAAATAAAAAAAATAAGAAAAAGTGCTAAAAAAATGATCATCCTGGTGAAAACCTAGAAATAGGAGCCTTGATGTATCACAAAAAAAAATTGAAAAAATGAAAAAGTATTAAAAAATTAAAAAAAATGAAAAATACAAAAAAATGAGAAAAAGAAGAAGTGCCTTGGTGAAAACCTGGAAATAGGCACCTTGGTAGCAAAAATAGAATCTCTGCCAAGATGGTGAAAACTTGGCAAACAGGCGCCACTTGTTCAAAATGCTCCATCTATCAGCACAATCTTGGTCTTTCACAGCTTTCAATCTTTCTTTAGTTTGTACATACCTCCTGATTTGTTTTCGCATTCCTGTTTTCAATAAAGTTAGTCTGTACACCAATCAACAAAGCGTCTGTATCCTATCAATGTTTCAAACTTGGGGGCAATCAATGTCATATCCTATGGTCTCCAATATACCTCAGACGAGTCATATCCAGTCAGGGTCCTTTGAAGCTACATCTGAGTCAGTCAGTCAGTCTCCTCTCCAGAAAGGATTTTGCATCTACAACAACGCAATCAAACATCAACACAAACGAAAATAATCTATGCTTCACATGCTTTTATCTCCTTGTATGCTTACTATTTCGCATTGAGATTTTTGCATATTGTGTCCTTTTGAGCTCTTCGATGATGTCCTTTACATGATTTAGAGAGTGATGATTGGGGGCATAATCTTTTCTTTGTTTTCTACTTTGAGCAAAAATCTAATAACTTTGGAAATTCTGGATTGAAATGTTGTTCGTCTGTAAGAGCCTCCATCACGCGTTGGATGGCCATGAGTACCTCGACCATCGATACTCAAAAAATTCAAGGAGGTTTGATCTAACTTTATCTTTTGAGTGAGTTCTTACTCCTACTGTGAAATGTGATCTTACCCAAGGATGTGAACAATAAAGGGTCACTGCGGGTAATTCACATTGGAGACAAGAATGATTTCTGCAAACTATTTGGCGTGTTTTTTCCACAAGGTGTATTCAGGTCATCACAACGTTCATGTTCTGATGCTTATACAAATTGCTATATCAAAATAGACATGATATTTAGGTCATCCTAGCATTTGTACCTTGGTGCTTATATCTAATCCGACATTTCGAAAACAAAATCAATATTCATATGTCAATGGTTGTCTAGCGAGTGGGTGTTGTATTGACTTTGGCACAAAAATCAATATTCATATATTCATAGTTTCCTAACTAGTGGATGTTGTATTGATTTATCCGGTTACCTAATAAAAATTCAATGATGAAAAAGACCGACACATGATCAGTGACTAAGTCCTAGGTCCTCGGTCTGCATTTCATTCTGCATTTCACTTTGCACTTTGCATGATTGCATTTATCTCATGATTTCCAAATCAGCTTGATGCTTAATGATTCTCCAAAACTACGCTAAACATGACACAAGGACTGAGCATTGTATGAAGGTCCCTCCAATGAAACAGCAAGTAGAATCCATTTTTGGGATCAAAATCAAAATCTGAGATCATTTACTTTGTCAAAATTGTGATTTGAAATTTTTGGACCCAGGATGGCCGACTGCTTGCATAATTGACCTTCAATCATCACAAAAATCTAGAATTCAACTTAACTGATTATCTTACATCAAAATATCAAAATGTCAACTTGGTCACCCATGGTCAACTCATGGTCAAACCTAGTCATACTTGGTCTCTAGGACCTCTAAACGATGCAAAACATGTTTTCAGATGTGTACAACGAATCCTCAAATCAATTAACATGCTTCTAAACCATTCAACGCTAACTTTTCTTGTCAGATTTCAATTTTAATCCTGAAGGGGGCATGGTATTGCACATCATTCAAGTATGTAAATCAAATCTTTCTTTCAGTGATCAAGACAACAACCACGTCTAGTTGCTGATTCATCTAAAGACCTCGTTGCTTGGGGCACATCACTTGGGGCATATCAGATTCATCAAGATCCATATCAATATGGTATCCTAATCTATCTTGTAAACTGTATCAACTTTTCGTAACCATCGGTTCATTAGTGTTATTTCCTTGGTTCTATGTAACTGAAGGGTTCAGATGTTATACCATTTCGATTCCTTTGGACAATCAGGTCACTCACTTCTTCGTAATCATAAGGTTCAGAATTAGGTGTTTTGATACTTTTTCGTAATCATCGATTCATTGTTGCTATAGTTGACATCATCATGATTCTTTGTCAACCAGGACCTGAATTAGCTTTTTCCAATCTTTCAATTGGTTTTTGTCTCAGAATCGGTTCATCTCTCAAATTAGTTTCAAACATAAAAATAGACTAATCTTTGAACCACTATGCTTCGCATAGTGATTCAAAGAGGGGCAAAATGTAATACCCCAAAAATGGGCTATAGGTTCATTAACCTCCTACATCCTCAAATCGATCGAAATCAACACAAAAGTCCTAACCAAAGGCACATCTGCACACTAGTTTATCAAAAACCTAATTGATTATCTTAATTCTGCATTGGGGAATATTCCTTGAATATTCCTAATTTATCCTAATTATCTTTAATTAAATATTATTTGGTGATAAATATCATTATTTATCCTAAAATTTGATTAATTGAATATTCTGAATATTTAATTAATTAAGTTTAATTCTACCACTTAATTGTTTAATTATATTTAGTTACATTTATTCCTAAATTGTATTATTTAATTTTGACAATAAATAAAAAATCTTATGACTAATTGATTAAATTCTTATTTAATTAATTAGTGTCAATTGTCAATATCTACTGATACAGTTTTTGAATATCAGTTTGATTTAATAATTGATTAACCCATAAATCAATTATTTTAATTCAAAAATCAGTTAAGTTGAAGATAAATCACTTTATTTATTTAATTAATTCATAATTATCTATACATATTTGAAGAAGTAGTTGAACTTAAAATCAAAAAATCAATTCAAATTGTTATCTTTTCAAAACTCAACATCTATTTTGAGTTGAAAGTTGATCTAAACTTTTGATTTGAGTCAAAAAGCTATTTTTGCATGATTTTGCATGATTTTGTGAGTTAATTAATTCTGATTTCTTGTTAACTCAAAAATCAACTTGAGTTTATCAAGAGTGATTTATGGATTTTCTCAATGCATCCTCTAGCCCTGGATTTCTATAAAAACAAGTCTCAACTCTTCATAATGGGATATCTCTCAAATTTACACAATTACTCTGGCGAAATTGCATCCGAAGAATCAAGCTTTTGCGAATAGGTGACTTTGTGAGATCATTCATAGTTTTTCATATCAATTCATATCATTATTAGAATAATTTGCATATTATTTCAATTCAATTCTATATTAGATTCATACATTTTTTCACCTTATTGCATCAAAAATCCAAAAAAAAAGAGAGATTAATTTGCATTCATTTTACATTCATCTTTTAGCATTAAATCCTTCATTTAGGTGTTGCATTGTCACTGATGTCGGTCTAATATGAGAATACCATACTCGCACCTACTAGAAGGAAGTAAATTGCCTAGTTAGCTTAGTTTTATTTATTTATAGATTTCAATTTTGCTAACCTCTAATGTTTTACTGAAGTGTTGTGTCCGCAGCTAAGTACAATTTTCACACACACATTACCACAATGAGTAGAGGAATCCACCTCCTTATATGATGTGTTGAACCTTTGGGAAAGAGATATTTCCCATATCCTTTAACTATTAATTGCATTGTTTGGGGTATCGCTAAGACTTGTAATATTATTGATTCCTTTATAAACTCATATATGTGTTACAGCTTAACTGCTGTCACACAATGCTGCCAACCACGTTAAGGATTCATTCCTTTAATATATACATTCTTTTATATTTGTTTCTTGATCTAAATCCAACTGCTCAGTACCCAAAATATATATATTATAATGTATAATTCGATGATGTCTTCTTGAAGGATTGTGGAAGCCTTCTTATATCTTGGAATAAGAATGATGAGGCATGGTGCCAAAAGGCACGTCTCCTTAGAATTTTGATTAGTGCTAAATGAACCTTTTCATTATTAATCACTTCATCCCAATTATTTAATAGTAATCATTTCCTTAAAGATGTGATTAGTTGACTATCTTTACTAAATAGTGCCTTTTGATAACTAATCACCACTGTGTAGAACATTTACTATGATATCTTCTCTATTTATTGATTAGATATTCTTGGCCATTTCTGTTACTTAATATAATTTAGTGATTGCTAATTAGTTGAGAATGTGCCTCTTTAAAGTGATGGATCACTATTAATGATTGTCTTCAAGTTGCCATTTTATTGATTAGATATAATCATTGGTTATCCCTTTGATGCCAACTAATGATCCCTCTTTGTAAGCTCTTTATATCATTATCGACATTTTGTGATAACGGTAGTCTTAAGAGAGGATATCGATTATCCTTAGTAGTCATTGACTAGTCTAGCCAATTTGATAATTTGACATGCTCACCATAATCCATATTTCTATTGATATTATTAATATTCACTACTCGTAGTATTAGTATCAATGTTCTATGTCATTTTTGTTTGCATATTGAGTTGACATTCAGTAATTTTCCACATTCAAAGTCTCTCATTGTGGTTCATATATGAAGAACAACCCGTAATCATTTCTTCCCCTAAAAACCCCTATGAAGTCTATACTCTCATTGTAGCGTATATATGTTGGAGTATCACTGAAATGTAAGAGTATCATCATACGTGTCACACACCTAATAGATGCCAAGATAAGTAGGAGTATCATCGTATGTGTCACACACAAGCAAAAAACAAGGAGATAATTCCAACCTCACTTAAGTGTCCAAATAAAGAGGGTCAAGGTATGTGTGGCGTTCCAATCATGATGGAGGCTCTTACCAAAGACACCCAGTTTATTAGACCACTTAGGATCATTGAAATCACACCACAAACATAAATCAAAGAAAGAATTGTTATTCCCCCAGTCATGAATCTCTAGTCAAGTAGACATTGTCGAGTGACCTTAGAAGACATAGTAGGAGTATCATCGTACGTATCAGAACATATACTAGATGCCAATATAAGTAGGAGTATCATCGTATGTGTAGAACATTTACTAGATGACAAGATAAGTAGGAGTATCATCGTACGTGTCACACACAAGCAAAAAATAAGGAGATAATTCCAACCTCACTTAAGTGTCCAAATAAAGAGGGTCAAGGTATGTGTGGCATTCCAATCATGATGGAGGCTCTTACCATAGAAACCTAGTTTATTAGACCACTTAGGATCATTGAAATCACACCACAAACATAAATCAAAGAAAGAATTGTTATTCCCCCAGTCATGAATCTCTAGTCAAGTAGACATTGTCGAGCGACCTTAGAAGACATAGTAAGCAAAAATCAATGATAAGAGACAACACACAAGAAAATAGTTCAACACATCTTAGTCATTTTTAGTTTTCTACGATGTAGTATGTGCTGGGTGTTCAAGAAACACCTTTGTACTTGTGTCAAAGTGCAAGTGCGCAATGGATTGTGCAAAATTTGATATGTGTTAAGAAACATAGTGATGTCTAGATTGGTAGTGTTAAGAAACACTGTAGTGTTTTGACATTGATGTCAACATATTTCTTTATTCCCTAGTTTGTTCAGTGAGAAGTCCTGAATGGTATGAATAGTATATTGAAGATCACCTGCTGCGAAGCTATAGAGGTATTGTTGAATTTTTGTACTTGATCTTATTCAATATGTAGAGGTTATCATTGAGAATTGAGGATGTTATGAGTGATTTATTAGAGGACAATTTTTTGGTTATTCTGGAGATAAAAGTGCTGCGATTTTTGATTCAGTGAGGATTAGTTATGCAATATTTTTAGTTGCTAACCTGGTGGTGAGTTAATTAAGGACATGGATATATGTTCTCATCTAAGATGGTTCATGTTTTGGATGCTGGAAAGCTATTTTTATTGAGTGAAAGATGTTGATGTTTAGTGTTCTTGTTGAACAACAAAGACAGTTGGGAATTCTAAGACATAGATCATATCCGATTCATGTTGGTGGATCACATTAGGTTAAGTGATCAAATTAAGTGATTTTCCTATGGCGTGTTGGTGTTCTTAGCTAACTTGATGGATAACATTGTTGTGAATATTTGTGGAGTGATCTATGGATCAAAGTGTGTTCATGAATGACAGTTTGGGTCCTAGCTACATCTTTAACGACATGTCTTGGATTGCATCAAGGATTGTGTATTACTCTTTGTAATATATTCTAATTAGGTCCCTGTCTGACCCTGTTACAATATGTTGATGTAATATATTTAAAGATGCAATATTTTTTATTGTAAGAGAGAGAGAGAGAGAGAGAGAGAGAGAGAGAGATGAATTAAGATATCAGTGGATGTACAAAGAGGTATGAGTGGAATCTAAAATAAATTTAGAACATAGTTGTACTTCATTGGAGCTATATTGGAATATCAAATATTCTATTAGTTAGTTCATAAATCAATGGATTGTTGTCCATAGTGGATTGTAGCCCACCTTGGGTTGTTTCCCTTAGGATTGTTTCTCTCAGTTGTATTTGAGCAGTGAGCTCTAGGAAGTGAGTCTGAATGCATGTACATTCTTGTATTGTACCTTTAACAGGGTTATATGTTCTAGTACATCATCTTGTGGGTTTGATCCCCCTTGTAGGTTTTCCCTTAATTGAGTTTCTTCACAAAAATTTTGGTGTTATGTGTTTTTGTGATTGTGGTTCAGTTCTTTAATGCTCACACCTAGTAAGGAAGTTAAGTATTAATAAGTTTTGGTTTTGACACAACTATTTTGGACACAACTGGTTCACCCCCCCTATCAGTTGTGTGTGTTTCCTTATTTCTAACAGACCCATTCTAGTACTACTCCATCTCAATCACACTTAACTAAAACATTTCTTCCATGGTTAAGCCCACTTTTCTTGCAACCCCATTTGTAAAACCTTTAGCAAGTGTGGTGCCTTATGAAACATTCATTAGAAATCTCTTTAAGCTCATCAATTGATAAGTAGGAGATATTTTCCACATGTTTTCATTAAGGTCCTGATGAACCTTATACCAAACTATTATATGGAAGGTGTAGGGTTCCCTCCTCATTTTCCTCCACCCCTCCCTATATTACCTCCTAAAAAATAAAAAAACCTCCTTCATGTGATATAGGACTAATGTCTCCTTCACATGAGATCTAGGAGTAATGCCTAAAACATTTTCTTTATCTAGGTAAGACAAAACCTTGTTGAGGCTCTTAAAATAACTTGATTAATCTCTCCCCTCTAAAATATATTGATACCAAAAATATGACCACACAAAATTGTTTTCATGATCACACAAACTTATTTTCGTGAAAATATCTTGGCATGTTTGGCCATACACAAGTGATTGTAGGGCCTTTAAGAGAGAAGTTTAGGAAATCATTAATTTAATGTGACCATTCATATGGAAAGTAACATTAAGTTTCTTCTTTTTTATATCCCTATCATATTTGAATAACATGTTACATTTTATCAATTATGTTTCTACTCACTATGTAACATTAGTAGCTCTTCATTTTGGGGCTCATTATCATTAATGATGGTACAATTTTATGTGCAATCATATTTCTTATTAGATAGAAACATAATATTCTATGGTGTAGATACTCTTGTGTACATGTATTGGGGATATAGATAAATAGTATTTTGGAGTTGTGTATTCTTACTCATGGATCCCCTCTTCTCACTTTTTGGGAGGTGAGTGTCCCTAATAAGGGTCACTTGTCCCCTTGTTGTAAGATTTATCCTTCATAAGAATATTTTCCTTTCTTGAGAGGGTGCATCCTTGATGAGGATATCTCCCTTTTTGGAGATGTATCTTTTATGATAATATCCTCCTTCCTTGGAGGTGTATTTATCCTTTATGAGGATCTCCTCATTTCTTATAGGTATGCATTCTTGATAAGGATCTCCTCCTTTCTTGGAACCATGTTGATATAAGTTGGATATCTTTGTTGGAAACTTAAATTGAAGCAATTGTTGTATTGTCATTGATGTCAAACCTTAACTGGTAAGATTGTTGCTATCTAAGAAAGTACTATATCTATTTGATTATTGAGGAGGATTAGGGCAAGGTTGATAACAATAGCACCTAAGGAAAGGTTGAGTTATCTTGATACTTCAATGAGTACTTGATTATGTGGCACAATGATAAGATAATGTATTGCTTATCTAAGTAAGAAGGAAGACTAAACAAGTAGGCTTAATCGAGAAAAAGTGAAGAAATATAGTTTAAGCCGAGTGATGTTGGTGTTGACCAAGCCAGTATATGCCGAGTAAATTTAGTGTTGACCGAAGATTAGTTAATTGCCGAGGAAGACAGTATTAGCTGAGGAAAATTTTTTAGTGGTGATTGGGCTACCCAGTGAAGACTAAGGAGTTGAACATAGTATTGACCAAGCGTCAGTAATTTACATTTGAGGAAGAATTTAGATTCCTAGTTGACATAGTTGAATTCTTGCATTATGTAAAACATGTTGACTTTATTTGTTGATTGTATGGAAGCATTTAATGAACTGTAAACTATTTTATTGTGATTCCATAAAGAGATTTGAGATGTTTCTAGAAGGATGGATGAAGAACATAAAGTTGGAAGGATTTGATGAATCTGACCTAACCCTAAGATCTACAGAGGAGATTAAGCGGAAAAAGTTGGATCAACCTAAACGAAGAGGTATTAAGGAAACCTAAGTGTGAGGTTGAATAGAGGAGAATGCTGGAGTTGTTGTTATTGACTATATAAGCAAAAAAGGATGAAGGAGAAGGAGTTGTGATTGCTTGAAGGGATTTTTGAGTAGATCAGTGATGGAGATGGAAATAGAACACAGTCAGTAAGCCAGCATATGTGTACGGAATTAGATCTGATATTTGTAAAGTGAGTTGTATGTTTTTAGATCAAACACTGCTATTACTTTCTAACAATTGTATCAGTTTGAAATCCTTTAATCAAGGTTGACCTAACAATCATATGTATAAATCCTTTGAACAAGGTTGCATTCTAATGGAATGTATGTAAGTCCTATAATAAGGCACACTTTTAACAGAGTGGTTGAAATCCTTTAATAGGGTCACACTTGACAGTGTGTTTGTAACCTTTGATAGGGTTGGCTTTTCACAAAGCTCACTTCAAAAGAGTGAAAATATCAGTAACATGTTACAAAGTGGTTTTTCCCAAATTGAGTTTCCACTATAAATCTTGGTGTTAATGCTTGTGTGAATGTTTTGGTTTGAACATTTTTGTGTTTTGCAAGTTAAATACTATTGGATAGTGGACTGCACTATTATATGTTTCTGTTAAGTATTCAGCAATGACCGAGTAGCTATTGGCTATTAGATCTGATTTGTTGAAGAGTTTGAAAGTTTATTTTATACATCTAGACCTGAGAACAATTGATTCAGCCCCCCTCTTTGTTGTTCTAAATCATATTAACAATTGGTATCAGAGCTGTTGGTGATTATAGAGAACAAGTTTAAAGGTACTTGAAGTAAATGATCAGGATGTATAAGAAGGAGGTACCAAAGCTAAATAAGGAGAACTTCCCTGCATGGTAGAGTCTGATGAAACTACATGTAGCTGGTATTGGTGATTCAACAAAGTATTACATTGAGCATGACTATGTTACACCTGTTGCACCTTTGACTTCCGAGGAGATGAGAGCTAAACAAGAGCACAATCAAGCAATGTTGGAGATTGCTTCTGCCTTAAGCTATCTAGAATTTGAAGACATCAAAGACTGCACAAATGCAAAGCAAATGTGGGACACTCTTGCTAATATCTATGGTGGCAACATAAATTTACTAAGGGCAAAAGTTGAAAGCCTAAGAGGTAAATTTGATGAAATGAAAATGCAAGAAGGTGAGAATATTGCACAGTATTGTGGAAGACTAAAAGAAGCTGTAAATGCTATTAGAGGAGCCAATGGAACTATTGATGATGAAATTGTTATTGGAAAATTTTTGAGAACTTTGTGTCCTATTTATGCCATCAAAATTTCAGCAATTCAAGAATCTAGATGTAACCCTAATAATACTCTTACTTTGGAAAGTCTTCTTGGTAAACTTACTGCTTTTGAGCTTTCTAATTTTGATAACTTCATTGTTGCTAATGTTGAATTTGCATTTAAGTCATGAATGGTTTTGAGCAAGTCAAATAAAGAAAAGGAAAGATGCATCAGTAAGAGTGAAAGTGAAAGTGACACATCTGATGAAGAACTAGAGGATCTTGAAGCTCTTATGGCCAGAAGATTGAAAAGGGAAAAAGGAAAGTATAAAGGTAAACTCCCTATCATATGTTTCTCATGTAATAAAGTTGGCCATATAGCTACAAGATGTCCTAACAGGGATGACAAGGATGAGGAAAGAGATAGCAAGCATAAAGACAAAAGAGAAGACAAAGGTTACTGAAGGTACAAGGACTACAAAGGGAAAGGTAAGAAATCCTGCTATATTGCTGAAGAAGAAATTGATACTGATAGTGATGATTTTGAAATTGAAGTAGTCTATGTTGCTATGAAAGATGAGTCTAATGAGGATGAGAAAACTGCACTGGTATCGTATGTGAACAAAAATGATAAGTGGATTATTGATAGTGGTTGCTCACACCACATGACTGGTGACAAAAGTAAGTTTGATACCTTAGATCATTACAAAGGTAGAAGTGTTAAATTTGGTAATGATGCACCATGTCCTATTAGGGGAAAATGATTGATTAAGTTGACTGATAAGATCATTTGTGAAAATTCTTATTGGGTTGAAGGTCTTAACTATAATCTGCTAAGTGTTGCACAACTTAATAGCATTGGCTACCGAGTGGAATTTCATCACAGGAAGGCTAAAATATTTGATGCCACTGGTGAACTGATTGGAAGTGGAGAACAAACAAGAGGTAATTTATTCTATCTAGACCTATCTGAAGAGACATGTATGATTGCACAATTTGATGATATATGGTAATGGCATAAGCGGCTATGTCATGTTAACTTTGATAATCTGGTAGAAATCAGTAAAAAGAAGAAAGTGAGAGGACTGCCGAGATTGAAGAAACTTGAGAATGTAATGTGCAAATAGTGTTAGTTGGGTAAGATGACAAAGTCTAGTTTCAAGAGCAAGACTTTTACTTCTAAGAATGCTTTAGATTTGGTTCATATTGACCTTTATGGACCTATGGGTGTACAAAGCTATTGTGGTGCTA
This sequence comes from Chamaecyparis obtusa, assembly GCA_027943335.1. Lineage (NCBI taxonomy): Eukaryota > Viridiplantae > Streptophyta > Pinopsida > Cupressales > Cupressaceae > Chamaecyparis > Chamaecyparis obtusa. The sequence goes on from BSBK01001032.1 coordinate 149,340, forward strand.
GATATTTTATTCTTTTTGTTAATGTTTACACCAAAATGATGACTGTTATGTTCTTAAAAGAAAAATCTGATGCTTTTCAAATTTTTATGTGGTATTTGGCTAAGGTTGAAAAGGAGACAGGTAGGAACCTGAAGTGTCTGAGATCTGACCGAGGTGGAGAATTCATATCCAATGAGTTCAATCTATTTTTCAATGATAGAGGAATCAAGAGACAGATGTTTGCACCTAGAACACCTCCACATAATGGTATGGCAGAGAGAAGGAATAGATCTATCATGGATTGTGCAAGGACATTGATGATCGAGAAGAATGTTGCACAAAAATAATGGAGAGAAGCTATAAGTATAGCTATTTATACCCTTAACTAAGTACAGATAAAAAAAAGGTACAAATATTACACCTTATGAGTTATGGCACGGGTATGCACCTAATGTAAAGTACTTTAGAATTTTTGGGAGAAAATGTTACATACTAAAAGATAATAGGAATGAAAAGTTTGATGCTAAAAGTGATGAGGGCATATTCCTAGGTTATTCCAAAAAAAGCAAAGCTTACAAGTGTTTGAACTCTAACACTAACAAAATTATGGAAAGTGTAAATGTCAAAGTTGATGAGTATGTAGAGAAAAATGAATAGGAAAGCAATAGAGAACCAAAAGATTACAGATCTTTTGTATATATAGAAGAAGGAGAGGCAAGTGACAAACTTGCACCTGATGTAGAGTCTCGGGTAAGAAATGTCGAGCATCAGGGAAACAATGCCGAGTGACAAGAAGAACATGCCAAGTGACATGAGGAAGCTACTGAGTATCAAGAAGAGGTTGCCGAGCATTTAGAAGCTGAATCTGACAATCTCGTTGGTGAACTTGAAGAGCAAGAAGAAAGGAGAGTAGAACCTATTTTGGCACAATATGTAAGGAGACATCACAAGCCTGAACAAATCATTGGAGACAAAGAAACTGGAGTTTTGACCAGAAGCAAGATAAGAGACCCTACATGTTTACTATGTGAATTTGAGCCTAAGAAAACAAGGGAGGCATTAGAAAATGAAGATTGGATCCTAGCCATGAATGAGGAGATAGACCAAATAGAGAAGAATGATACCTGGACTCTAGTGCTGAGACCAAAAAAAATGTCATTGGAACTAAGTGGGTGTTCAGAAATAAGCTAAATGAACATGGACAAATCAAAAGGAACAAAGCAAGGCTGGTATGCAAAGGCTACACACAAGAAGAAGGAATAGATTATGGGGAGACATTTGCCCCTATAGAAAGATTGGAAGGAGTAAGAACTCTACTTGCATATGCTGCCTACAAAGATTTCAAGGTATACCAAATGGATGTCAAGTCTGTATTTTTAAATGGTATATTAGAAGAAGAAGTGTACATTGAAAAACCTGAAGGATTTGTTCATCCAAACAAGAGACACATGGTTTGCAAATTGAATAAGGCACTGTATGGATTAAAGCAAGCCCCCAGAGCATGGTATGAGAGGCTGCACAACTACCTAATATAGATTGGATTCTCAAGGACAAATGACACTAGCAATCTGTACATGAAAGATGAAGAAGGTAAAGGAATCTTGTTGGCTAAGATTTTTGTAGATGATATTATATTTGGTGGACAAGATGCCATGTGTAAGAAATTTTCAAATGAAATGCAAACTAAATTTGAAATGAGTATGTTTAGGGAGATCAAATTCTTTGTTGGTTTACAAGTATATTAGATGGAGAGGTATTTTCATCACCCAGTCTAAATATGTTCATGAGATATTGAAAACCTTTGGTATGGAAGATTCAAGGCCAGTAAGTACTCCCATGTCTACTAGACAAAAATTGTCTAAAAATGATGATGCTGTTGAAGTAAACCAGACTTTGTATAGATCCATGATTGGAAAATTGCAGTATGCTGTTCACAGCCCACCAGATATTGCTTTAGCAGTTGGGATTGTGGCAAGATTCTCTGCCAATCCTAAGGAAACTCACATGATGGCTGTCAAAAGGATAATTAGATATTTGAAAGGGACTACAGATTATGGATTGTACTACAAGAAGCATGAAAGATTTAAACTAAGAGTGTATACTGATGTTGATTGGGCAGGAAATGTGGATGACAGAAAGCGTACTAGTGGTGGAGCTTTCTTTCTTGGACATAGATTAGTTTCCTAGACAAGTAAGAAACAAAATTGCATTTCCCAATCTACAACTGAAGCTGAGTATGTGGCTGCAACAGTAAACTATTCAAACTTGGTATGGATAAAGAAATTGTTGGTAGGCATGAAAGAAGAGATCACTGAACCAGTTGTCATTTACTGTGACAACACAAGTGCTATCAACATATCTAAGAACCTAGTAATGCACACAAAGACAAAACACATTGCCATCAAGTATCATTACTTGAGGGAATTGGTACAAGATAAGGAGGTAAGAATGAAATATATGAATACAAAATAATAATTAGCAGACATATTCACTAAAGCTTTACCTAAAGAAGCTCATGAATATCTGAGAGGACAATTAGGGGTTCTTCCCCTAACTGAGGCTGCCTAGTCAAGCTAGGAGCACTGCATCAAATGTGCTACAAAGAGTATTTGAAAAATTGATGCAGAGAAAGGTCATACTTTAGGAACAACCCAGAGTTGTGACAAGTAAAAAAAAGTTGATAATCAGTCATAAGAAAAGATGACAGAGGGAGAAATATGACGTAGGGGCAGGGTAGATACAAGCAGAATCAAGCAAAATTGAGTCCACTTGAATCCACAACAAGCCCTTGCTCAAAGTTACATAATGGAAGAAATATAATATCACATGAAATCAATGGAAACACAATGGATATGAGACAATCAACTGGCAGCAACAATAGAGAATTATATTATTTCTTTCAACATGCCCGACTATGAGGCCTTCCAGGTTTCGGCCTTATACAATGAGAATTATGAATTTAGAATTATAGCTTGCATCCTATCTTTTTCTACAATGATGTATCTTGATAATCCTTCCTATATCTCACCCATGATTCTTTACTACATCAATCTAGATCCCTTATATAGCCAGCTAAGCCACAGGTTGGCCAGTCAGGCATTTAATTACAATATAGGTCCAGTCTCAAGATTTAAACCAAAACTAATGCTAGAATGAATATAAATTGATGAGCCTTTTGATTTAGGTCCTAAATTGACCCAAGAACATGCCTTTAAGTGCACAAGGTCCCATATGAGCACATGGAACATCGCAAGAAGAAACACCACACATTTCACCCAAAAACTGGCAGGAAATAGGTCCTGAGGCAAAATAGGCATAACTTTTTACTCATAATGAATTGGAGTTTGCGCTCTTGGGAAATGATATTAATTTAGGTCCAATTTAATTCATTAAGTGAGAAAAATAAAATTCCTTATAGATCAATTTAGCCAACATGAACAATCAGCACCAAAACTGCAGTAACAGCTCAAACGTGAAAGCTGGTAGAAAATAGGTCCTGTGCCAAAAAGGCCATAACTTTTGAATCATAATGAATTGGAAGCTGCACTCTTGGGGAATGATAATATTCCTTATGGATCAAGAGAACCAACATGAAAAATCAGCACCAAAACTACAGGAAAACACTATTCCGACGGCAAGGAAAATAGCTGTAACTTTGAAACAGTCCATCCAAACTTGATGTGCTCATAGGAGAAGGTTCCAAAATAGGTCCCCAACATGATGTAAGATTCAAACACCATGAAAATATCCAATTCAAATATTATAAAGAAAACTACAACAAACAGGTACAGAAATCAGAAAATGTTTTTGGTTTATGCAAGATTGCCAAAGACCCAAGATGCTCCTGCTTCAAAATATTGCTACTGAACTAACTAGATAATATCTACATCTAAAGGATGTATGTTTTAGTTGCTGCTTTGGCATTATTGTCAAAGAGGGAGATGAATAAGATGAAAACACATGGTGAGATTTCATGGAAGATCATGAAAGAGGGAGAAATTTAGAGGAAAGGAACAAGAAGAGATCAACTAAATGTTACTATGTGGACGGTCATGTAAGCAAGGATAATTGATTCTGAATCAGAATGAAGCTAAGGATATTATAAATATTTTTGATGGACAGATAAGTTTTGGATTGGTTGGTAATTCATGTGTTATTCATATGGTATTGCCATCAATGCCAAAGAGGGAGATTGTTGGAAACTACAATTGAAGCAATTGTTGTATTGTCATTGATGTCAAACCTTAACTGGTAAGACTGTTGCTATCTAAGAAAGTACTATATCTATTTGATTGTTGAGAAGGATTAGGGCAATGTTGATAACAATAGCACCTAAGGAAAGGTTGAGTTATCTTGATACTTCAATGAGTACTTGATTATGTGGCACAATGATAAGATAATGTATTGCTTATCTAAGTAAGAAGGAAGAGTAAACATGTAGGCTTAACTGAGCAAAAGTGAAGAAATCTAGTTTAAGCTGAGTGATGTTAGTGTCGACCAAGCCAGTATATGCCGAGTAAATTTAGTGTTGACAAACATCAGTTAATTGCCAAGGAAGACAATATTAGCTGAGGAAACAATTTTAGTGGTGACTAAGCTACCCAATGAAGATTGAAGAGTTGAACACAGTATTGATCGAGTGTTATTAATTTACATTTGAGGAAGAATTCAGATTCCTAGCCGACAAAGTTGAATTCTTGGATTATGTAAAATGTGTTGACTTTATTTATTGATTGTATGGAAGCATTTAATGCACTGTAAACCATTTTATTGTGATTCCATAAAGAGATTTGAGATGTTTCTAGAAGGATGGATGAAGAACATAAAGTTGGAAGGATTTGATGAATTTGACCTAACCCTAATATCTATAGAGGAGATTAAGCGGCAAAAGTTGGATCGACGTAAATGAAGAGGTATTAAGGAAACCTAAGTGTGAGGTTGAATAGAGGAGAATGCTGGAGTTGTTATTGACTGTATAAGAAGAAAAGGCTGAAGGAGAAGGAGTTGTGATTGCTTGAAGGGATTTCTGAGTAGACCAGTGATGGAGATGGAAATGGACCACAGTCAATAAGCCAACATATGTGTATGGAATTGGATTTGATATTTGCAAAGTGAGTTGTATGTTTTTAGATCAAACACTGCTATTACTTTCTAACAATTGTATCAGTTTGAAATCCTTTAATCAAGGTTGACCTAACAGTCATATGTATAAATCCTTCGAACAAGGTTGCATTCTAATGGAATGTATGTAAGTCCTATAACAAGGCACGCTTTTAACAGAGTGGTTGAAATCCTTTAATAGGGTCACACCTGACAGTGTGTTTATAACCTTTGACAGGGTTGGCTTTTCATAGATCTCACTTCAGAAGAGTGAAAATATTAGTAACATGTTACAAAGTGGTTTTTCCCAAATTGGGTTTCCACTATAAATCCTGGTGTTAATGCTTGTGTGAATGTTTTGGTTTCAACATTTTTGTGTTTTGCAAGTTAAATAATATTGGATAGTGGATTGCAATGTTATATGTTTTTGTTAAGTATTCAGTAATGACCGAGTAGCTGTTGGCTATTAGATCTAATTTGTTGAAGAGTTTGAAAGTTTATTTTATACATCTGGACCTAAGAAAAACTGATTCACCCCACCTCTCTGTTGTTCTAAATCATATTAACAATCTTGAAATGAAAGAATCACATTCAACCATTTCTTTCTAGGAACTTTCAAGCATCAAGACTCAATAAACCCTCAAAGTAGTGGGATTTTTTTAAAAATGAGACAATATTACTTGAATCTAAATAGCTTCATTAATAGATTGTTAGCTATATGCTTAAATGATTTTTTCTTTCAACAAGTTTAAATTTTCAATTTGTGATTATAGATGGTGAATAGGCACGCACTCTAGAAAATTCCATAATATAAGATGTTGATAGGATATAGAATATAAACTAGAGAGTCCTACATTTTCCACTCCTAAAGAGATTTGGAATTATTTTGGGAGTCCATTAAATAAATGCCTTGGAAATAAATGTGATAAATCTCTAAGATATTTTCATGTGTCTATATTTAAAGAGGAAATAATTAAACTCTTTGGGCTACATGCTATATCACCATAAATTACACTTATTGAGTTCTAATTAATTGTAGAAGATTCATAGAAATGATGTGGATGGGTTAGTAGCTCAATTAATTTGGAGAATTACTCAATAGTTTATGAGATATAAAAAAAAGGTAATGATCTTGTCATTCAACTTATGTTAGGATGTCAACTCTTTACAGTAGGCCTTATAGGTGCCTATATGTCTAAAAGAGTGAATTTGAGAAGTGGTATAGGATATTTTAGAAGTAGGTATTGTCTATCATAGTTAGAGTGTCTATTCCACTTTATTGGCGATGATATATAAGAAGGATGAAACTTAGTGCATGTGTACATGGACTATATTAAAACCAACAAGTATAACATCAAAGATAAGTTTCTTATTTTAAGCATTGGTGATTTATTAGATGAACTAAATGACACCATATTTTTAAAAACTCAATCTTAGATTGGAATTTATCTCCAATTAGAGTTATGAAAGAAGATATTCCCAAGATAAAATATAGGATTCATGAGAGCCACTATAAGTTTATCATGATGCCATTTTGTTTTACTTATGTTCCTTATACATTTAAAAGTTTTAAAAATTCCATATTTAATCCATTTTGAGAAATCTTATATTAGTTTCCTTTGATAGTATATTGATTTACATAAAGACATGGACAAACCATTCATATCAAAATGATCAAGAATTAAAAATTGTCAAATATCCTTGGCTTTATGCTATAACTTATAAGATTAATTTTATACTCAAATAGACAATATCTCACTGCATTGTGTCTCACATAGGATTAAAATCTTATTTAAACAAAATCAAGGCTATGATAGAGTGGTTGACTCCTAAAACCATTAATAGTTTGATGTTTTCCTTAGACTAACTGCATGTGCTATAGAAAATTTGTAAATAACTATGGTCATATAGAAAAAACCCACATAAATTTTTTAAAAAGGATTATCTATCATGAAATGGGATAGCTAATATATAGCATTTGAGATATTGAAGGATGCTGTCTATGCCACTCTAATTATAACTTTAAATTTCACAAAGAATTTTATTATAAAGTGTCACATGCTTTTTAAGAATGTTATATGGATAATTATCATGTAGAAAGGTAGACCCACAACTTTTAAAATTCATCAATTAAGGGGTACGAATAAACTCAAACCTATTTATGAGAAGGATTTGCTAGTTATTATTCATGTATTTAAAGAGTTAAGGCCATATAGATAGTGGTTGGATCAAAGTAAAAGTAGATCATGATAGCCTAAAATATCTTATGGAGCAAAAGCCTTATCCTTTAAAGAACATTGAAAATGGATCAATAATGTTGGGATATGACTTTGAGAAAGGGAAGGAGAGTGAAGTGATCGATACATTATACAAAAAGGATGAGAAGGAAGAGGTATTACTATATTCCATTATAATATCAATAATAGATTGGGATCTAAAGAAGAAGAAATAGAGTGGTAGAATAAAGCTACTATACAGAATCTTGTACAATGAACACATAATGCTCTAGGAGAATTAAAAATAAGATTTTTTTGAAAGGGAAGTTCCTTGTGGTATAAATATAGATTACATGCATATGCAATAATTAAAACCTTAAATAAAAATTCTATATTAGCTCCATGGCTCTCTAGTTTAATATTGTAGTGTTGTAAACTATATTCTCGTACGATTACATGCTCACTTAGGCCTCACTTTGGTGCTCATATTTTCATGCACCCTAATTTAACTAATATTGCTCATCCTAGGATTGACATGTATAGAATAATATATTTTTGGTTCCCCCAACCTCTTTTCCATCCTTCCAAGATAGGATTATGGTGCTAGGCACCATAGTCCCCTTGGACTATGATTCTAAGCACTAGTGTATAGCAAAAAAAGGCCCGATTTTAAATATGTTAATAGTCAAAAAATGGTGAATGGGAAAACTTTATCCATGTCATCCTAATTTTGGGGTTTTCAACATTTAATTGAGGTTCACTATAAAAGAAGCCCCCCCTATAATTTTTAGCATCCATCAATCATACATCATCTCTCATCAAGCATTAAAGCAAGTATTTTAGTCATTTCTAAGGTAGCAAAGGAGGATATTTAGCATTGAAGACTTCGAGCATTGAATATGGAATCCATGGTAAAGTTCAAATGTTTCCTCAATGAGTGAAGACATATACATGAGCTCCGTTCCTAGCATCATCTACCTAAATCATGAAGGCTGCAATGCAAGGAGAATGCATTGGAAGAAGGTATATCATTGTGATTCAACATTCTCTACTTTAGATTGAAGGTTTATTGTAGACATTATTGTTGTAGGCAAGGTTGAATCCTCTTGAGGCTTGACTCATGAAAACCGCTATACAACAGAAAACATCATTGTTATCTCTACTATGCATAGGTTCTCAGATCTAAGAGTGAAGTTCTTTTCAATTTTTAGTTTGTTGCAAATCAAATCAAGGCAATTTTTACCTTCTACATTTCTAGGCTCTACATCTAATATAGCTCAATGAAGAGGGATGAATAATCTTGGATCTAGAGTTAATTCTTCAAACCCATAGTACCTCATGAATGTAATAATTTTCCTTTTAAATATTCTACATGGGAAGATGAATATTTTATATTGAAGGATCCATGATTAGTGTTGAGTATAAAGAAGGGTGAACATGTTATTCCCATAACCTATAGTGTGCATAGGAATATGTGTAATTTATTTTTTACTTGTATAGGTCTTAATTAAGTTATATGATTATTAATATTATTTGGTATAGGAAGTTAAGCTAGTATGGGTGGCATCCATTTCATAAGTACAATATATATAAGACATGTAGTGGTTAGTTTATCAACATTATATTTTGACTTATATTCTTATTAGTGAATCTCAAAGGTTCCTCTTGAAAATCACCTATTAGTCTAAAGTGTTATCAAGTTTAGAAGTATATTTCCTACGATATTATTTTATTGTGCAATTTATTTCATTACAAATCGAGTCCAAGATGGAAAATGATATTAAAATTAGACCAAGAAAGTTTTGAATTGGGTTATCTATGACATAAAAATGAGATTTTATATTTTAGTTTTAGGTTAGATGGTGTTCCTAAAGTAACCAATTAGATATCAACATTCGTTAAAGATATCCATATGTATAATGAGATACAACTAGTGGAGAAAATGTGTAGGTATATGTGCTTTTCTATACAAAAAAATTCTATTAATAAGACATACATAATATATAATAGAAAAAGGAACTTCTTAATGATACTCTTATTACAATAGTGTTATATTTATTAATCTTTTCAAAAGTGTATAGTGTTTGTACTTTTTGTTACCCTTAATATTTTTTAATAAATAATTTTTTCATAGATAACCTAGGATTATTAAATAAATATTAACAACACACTCACATGAAAATTAACCTATATTTACCTATGAGCTAAAGGAAAAATTTAAACACTATTTTTGAAATTAAATGCAATCAAGAGTAATACTCAGTTTTGGGATTAATTATGGTGAACTAGTACTCATGTCATACAAGATTCAATCATGTAGATGAAAGAATTAAATTCTTATATATTGATGAATGTAACTCTCAGAAGAACCCTAAAATTTACAATGGGCCAATCTCGAGCCTTAATAGTTTAACTAGGTAAGTGGGTGGGATTAATCTCAAGTAAATAGATGATTTTTAACTTAGAAGACTAACGTAGAACAATGTAGATTAGATTAAAAACTAGTTTATCATGATATATGGTACATGATTTACTTATAAGGATAAAAGTTTTCAAAAATTGCCGTTGGAAAAGATTTTAGACCACTATGGTCAATTTCTTGTATGTTAAACCCTTGTTTGTATTTTCATACATCTTTAAGTTGAAATAATTAAATTTAGTAAGCATAATTATGTACATGTCCTTTATGATTTTTATTTAGACATAATTTTTTGAGCTACAAATTTAAATGATGTATCCATCATCCTTTCTGGTTCCTTCATCTCATTTATTCATGCTTCTCCTTTTTGTTCTACATTTCCTTCACATCTATGACTTGGTTCCCAATATTCCTTATATGTAAAACAAATTCTTTTTCTTTTGAGATCATTTTGATGTCTTTTTTCATCTTTGTAATGGCGAGCATAGTGAAATTTGAGCAGGCGAAAGGAGCGAAAGCAGAGCAGGTAAATGGAGCGTCGGGTAAGGGGCATCAGGTGAAAGGAATGTAGAATCTAGATTTTCATGGCCAACAGTTTCAGAGAGGTCATGGATGGAAGTAGGGTCAACAAGGAAATTTTTTTGCTTCAGCAAGAGGATTTGGGTTTCATCCTAGGGTTTCTCATTTGGGAAATTCGGGAGGTCGGTATCAGGGTTTCAATCGGGAGTTCCATTACTCGAATCATTATTCCAAGCATTTATCACCCCTTCCAAAGTCTTTGGCTGATGCTCATCACCCTAGGTTGTGCCCTTATTTTGATATTTGTTCAAGTCCTCTTTTTCCAAAGCCTATTCGGGCTTCTGATGGTTCTTTGATTGGGGATTTTGACCCAAAGCTACCTCCCTTTGTTTCCTGGCCGAATTCTTTGCCTATTCGGTCCCCAAAATTTGTCACTTCACCGAATAATATCCCTCTTCAAAATCCACATGTTCACTCTTCGCAACCACCATTTCTGACAATGCCGAATAATATCCCTATTCGGGTCAATTGGGGTTTTGGTAATCAACAAGAAAACCCTAATTCTCTGAAAATGGATGGTTCGGGGAAAATTCCTTCGTGAAGGTCTCAGCCCATTCTCCAATTTACAGATGGCATCTTGGAATTGCAGGTATTGTCTATGAGCGAAAAAGCACTCATTGGTAAGATCTGGTCTTTTTTACCTATTAATGTTTTTTGATCTTGGGCTAGTAACAATTGGCTAGGGCTTTTGGATTTGTTCTATTTGGATCATGCTTCAAATTTCATTGTCGCAATTTTTGATTCTTTAGTTGCTTGTAATGATGTCCTTCACCTCAATTAATGGTTTTGTAATGGTATTGGTATTTGTTTAACAAAATGGACTCCGAATTTCAATTTGAATGATTCTATATGTTCTTTTATGCCATTTTGGGTGGAGTTACTTGCTTTGCCTTTGGAATATAGAGATTTAGATATTGTTGAAGCTATTGCTAATAAGATTGGTAAATTCATTCGCCATGATTTGACCCCTCATGAGGAATTGCATCGAGCCATTAGGGTTTGTCTTTTCTTAGATGTCCTTAAGCCTTTTCCTAAATTTATTACTCTTCAATCTAAATGGGTCTCTTGGAGGCAGAAAATTATTATTCAGGATGTGCAGACTATTTTTGCTTATGCAAATTTGTTAGGTCACTTTACAAATCAATGTAAAGACCCTAATTGTTCCAATCTGATTATTTGTAAGGATCGTACTTATTTTCCTGCTAAATGTTCTATGGTTTCTAATCTTTTGGATCATTCGACTTCTTTCAATGCCCCTTTTTCTCAAAAGGAAGATTTTTCCCATACTAGTGGCAATTTGGGTAATGCTGCTAAAATTTCTAATCAGGAAGATCTGTCAAACCAAGCCCCCACTATTGTTATTAACTGTGAGTGTGTAGTGGAACCGGAGAAACCATTTAAGGATAGCTTGTCCTCAGTTATTATTCAATTCCTTCCTTCTCTGCCACCTATTATCCCTCCACAATTACTAGCAACTTTTGCTAATATGTTAAAATTTTATCTCCCACCTATTATTGCGTTCCTCTCGACTATTCATATTTCTCAAGCTGTTGTTTCGAAAGCTAGTTCATAATTTAAGTTTCTGGATTTGTCAGTTTTTGAATCCATAATTAAATTCTTAATATTTTTGAATGCCCCTCTAAAGCTTAAAAAAGTAACTAAAGAACATGCAGTAATAATGTTTTTCTAGAGGTAATGTCTACTATTTCTTCTCAACCTCATGATTTAATGCCTGATTTGCCAAGTGATAGTTTGCAGTAGGGAAGTCATTATTGTGGTAACTCTGTTGCTCAGTTGAATCCATTGCATGAGTTAGGGAATTTATTGGATGTTCAGTTGCTTCCTCCTACTTTAGCTCAGGCCTCTCACCGTTCTATTCTTTTGTATGATGATGCCTCTGATGGTTGTTCTGATGACATTAATGGGTAGTCCAAGTCAATGCAAGTGTGGGAATCTTCTCCCTTATCCCAACAGCTTGAGAAACATCCCTCTTTGCATTATGTTAATTTCGTTCAAGTTGATAAATCTTCAATTGTTCAAACACCGCTTTCCCATAATCCTGTTGTTAAAACTCCTAAGACTAGAGGCATGAAGTCTAAGGAAACCAAAGCTTTGGAGGAGATTCAGGATCGTCTCCAATCTACTTGGGATAAAAATTTATTTACATCTAGAAGATGTTCGACGAGGAGAACTAAAGGTTCTCCTTGTCCTTAATGAAGATCCTATCATGGAATGTCAGAGGCATTAATGCCTTTGACAAAAGGCAAAGGATTAAGGCTAGACTTAATTCTGTGCGTGTAGATATTATACTTCTACAAGAAACTAAGTTGTCTTTGGATTCTTTCAATTTGACTATGGGTAAGTAGTCTGGATGGCAAAGCATTTGTGTATCTACTGTTGGGGCTTCAGGTGGATTGGCCATTTTATGCAATAATACTACAATTTTTGTTCAATCCTTGCAGAGTGGATCAAATTGGTAGTTTGTTAATGTCAGATTCTTCAACCAATCATTTTTTCTCATGAATGTTTATGGACCTACCCCCACCTTGGATAAGTATCTCTTATGGAAATCTCTCACTTCTACTATTCAACAATATCCTGATTGTAAATTCATCATTGCAGGTGACTTTAATGCCATTTTAGGAGCTGATGATAAAAAAGGGGGAATCTCTCTTCCTATTCGTTCAATCACTGATTTCAATAATTTTGTGTTGGATAATGCCCTTTTTGATGTTTTTCCAGACAATGGTGCTTTTACTTGGACTAACTGTAGAATTGGCTTTTCTCAGATAGCTGTCAGATTAGATAGATTTTTTTGTTCTCAGAATTGGAAATTAGACCATACTTCTTTGCGGGTAGAAGTCATTCCTTTTTTAGATTTCAATCATTTTCCAATTCAACTTTCATTTGATTTATCGTCTAATCCAGCTCCCATTTCTTTTAGATCCTCTTTTAAGTTTGAATCAGTCTGGTTTAGGCATCCTTCGTTTCAATCTCTTCTTAATCAGTGGTGGTTGGTAGCTCCAGTAGAGGATGGGTCAATGATGTTCAGATTTTATAATAAATTATCGTACATTAAGAATCTGATTAAAGCCTGGAATGTGAATGTATTTAAAAACATTTTTCAAGAGAAAGTCCAGGTTGAAAAGGAGTTAGCGGACATAAACCAGCAAATATTTGCTAATGGCCTAGATCCACAAACCTATATCAATCAGAAGAATCTTCAGGAATCCTGGGCTGAATTGTGTGCAAGGGAGGAAGAATATTGGAGACAGAAGTCTCAAGAATTATGGTTGCAAGCAGGTGACCATAACACAATTTTTTTTCATGCTTCAGCTAAGTAGAGGAAGGCGGCTAGATCCATTTTCTCTGTTAAGGATGGCCTTGGAAATTTAATATCTGATGAAAAAGGTATTCAGGAGGAAGGTGTTAGGTTTTTCTCAAACCTCCTTTGTCCTCCTTCTTTTCTTGTTGATGAGGATAAAGTTGATTATGTTCTTAATGTTATTCCCACTTTGATTACTCTTGTTGATAATTTATCTCTAATGGATCCCTTTACATTATTGGAAGTTAGGTTGGTTGTTTTCTTTCTTTCACCAAATAAGGCTCCAGGGCCTGATGGGTTTACGACTCTTTTCTTCCAAAAAACTTGGGATGTTATTTGCCATGATCTTCTAGCTGTTCTTGAAGAGTCTAGAAAAAATATAGTTATGTTGAAAATTTTTAATGCCATGAATATTGTCCTAATTCCTAAAAATGATGACCCCCAATCTTTTGCAGAATTCAGGCCCATTTCATTGTGTAATACTATTTACAAAATTATTATGAAAGCAATCTATTTAAGGTTGCAACATCTTATTCCCAAGATTATTTCTTCTGAGCAAGGGGGTTTTGTCCTGGGTCAGGAAACTATGGATGGGGCCATTTTGGCTCATGAAAATCTTCATTCCATTCATGAGTTTTCTATTCTATCTTTTATTGTTAAGTTAGATATGATGAAAGCTTATGACAAATTGAATTGGGCCTTCCTTATTAAGGTCTTGCTTAAGTTTGGCTTCTCTAAGAAGTGGTGTAAATGGGTTGAAGCTTGTATTTCTGGTGCTCATTTCTCTATCATAATCAACGGGGTTCTTGCTGGCTACTTCCCATCTTCTCAAGGTGTAAGGCAAGGTGATCCCCTTTCACCATGCCTTTTCATATTAATGGCTGAAGCTCTTAGTCGCTTTATTAATAATTATCATGTTTCCAATTTATGGCTGGGTGTAAAAATTCAAAATACAACTATTTCAATTACTCACTCCCTCTTTGCTGATGACATGTTACTATTTGGATTAGCTTCCATTTCTGAAGCAAAGCAAGTTAAGAAGGTACTTGATGTGTATACTCATGTTTCAGGTCAGAGAATTAATGCTCAAAAATCAAAAGTCTATACCTTTCATATGGATCCTAAGTTGTCAGATAAGATTGTTAATGTGTTAGGCTTCTCCCATGATGATATTCCTTCTACATATCTAGGTACTCCTTTTTTTATGGGACAAAATAAACCCTCCTTTTGGCAGGGAGTTATTAATCGCATCAAAGCTCGTATTCTTGCCTAGAAGGCTAGATGGTTGTCTCTCTCAGGTAGGATCTTGCTTATTAAATCGGTTCTATCAGCCATTCTGAATTATTATTTCTTAGTCCTGCAAGCTCCCAAATCAGTTCTCACTCAAATTGAAAGTCTTATTAGGGAATTCCTTTGGCCTGCTAATATGACAGGGCAGAAGAAGATCCCCCTTGTTTCTTTATCTAACATGTCTTTGACTCCTTCTACTAGTGGGGTTGGTCTTCATGACCTTTCTAACAGGAATTTCACCTTTGGTGGTAAATTGGTGTGGAAGATGTATTCTCATCCTCACATTAAGTGGTGTCAGCTGATGCAACAAAAATATTTAGATAATTTAGATCCTGCCAAGATTATCTCTGCTCTGGATCCCCCAAAGGGGTCTACCATTTGGAATTTTATGATGAAGTCTAGACATATCATCACATCACAAGTTTCGTGGGAAGTTCATAATGGAGAATCTGTTAGATTCTGGCTTGATTCGTGGAATGGATGTCCTCCTTTAGTATCTTTGGAGCTTTTTTATGATGTCTGGGAGATTACTTCTGCTAATTGGGGATCTTTTTTAATTAATTATGTTTCTGCAGTTCACATTCATTCTGGGCTTGTTATTTGGAAGGATTTTCATGAACTTCCAATCGATGATCAGAAGGCTTCTACTACAAATCAATTGCTATTAGAAAGGGTGGTCTTTTTATCTAGGAGTCTGTATCAAATTTTTTGGACTCTGTCAGAGAATGGATCATATTATGTTAAGCAAGGATATGAGCTATTACAATCAGTGCAAACTAATGCTATTAAACATAGAGCTTTTTCCTTTTGTTGGCATTCTGCTATCCTTCCTAAAGCGGGTTGTTTCTCATGGTTAGTTTTGAAGAAAAGAGTCCTTACTAGTGATAGATTATCTAGACTTAATATTGCAACCCCCTTTCAATGTGTCATTTGCAACCAAGAAATAGAGTTAGTTGATCATCTTTTTTTAAATTGCCCACTGGCCCAACTCTGTTGGCAGTTTGTGTTGCAGAAACTAATTTTTCCTATGCCTCTCCCATTTGGAATTTGGGATCTCTTTCAGTCCTGGCCTATTTTGTGTCATAAATCAATGTTTTCATGTATTTGGATTGTTATTCCATCATTGGTTCTGTGGTCTTTATGGTGGGAAAGAAATAAAAGGATTTTTCATAGTCAGCCTTCGTCCTTTGAATCTGTTCTCTTGTCCCTAGAAAGATCTATTGTGGAAGTGGTTAATGCTTATTCTTTCAAATTTAAGGGTGGCCGAATATTCTCATCATGGGATAACTATGTGGCAAAATTTTTTAAGGGGTTATTGTTTCCATCTCTCCCCTTTCCCTTATGCCCTAAGGATATATCTTCTGTTAGATCCCAAATCAAGTGGACCCCTCCTCAATAGGACTATATTAAGCTTAATTTTGACGGGGCATCTAAAGGTAATCCAGGAAATTTAGGTATTGGTTTTTCTCTTCGGGACTCCTCTGGATCTATTTTATGTTTTGAGGCCCGACCTATTCCCCCTGGGATAAACAATCTAGCAGAGGCTCTGGCATTGTTGTATGGTCTCTCTACTACAACAAAAATTGAAATATAATTTTCTCCATATTAAAGGAGACTCCTTAGTGATTATTAATGCTTGTATCTCTAGGCATGTTTTTTCACAGAAAATTCTCTATGTTTTAGAAAAAAATATGTTCCCTGCTAGATTCCTTATCTGCGTGTTATATATCTCATATTCTTAGAGAGGGAAACAACCTAGCAGATGCTCTTTCTAAAATCGGATCTGAGGGATGCACTTTATTATTCCCCTCTGCATTAGTCTCTTCTGAATCTCATCCATCTATTTTCAAAATTATAGACTTTGAGTCAAATTCTTCATCTTCTATGTAATTTGATACTGTATTGGCTAATTGGTTTGGTTTGCTCTAATATTCTCCTTATAGTGATTTGCGCCTGTCATTTCTATGATGTTTTTTGTCATGATTATTGGTCATGCTTTGTACTTTGTAAACAGGTTTCATGGCGTGAGCAAGGTTTGTATTATGAGTTCGTAACTTTGATTTGGAAATCTGTTTATGTCATCTTATTAATTGGGATGTTTATTTCATTATTATTCTACTAACCACTTTGTGCCTCGATGGATTTTGATTTGACTACTTATTATCAATTGTGATGCCTCAAATTCATCAGTTGATGACATGTTTATTTTTTCTTAGCTCCATCACATGTCCTATAGATTTTTTAAAATCTGCTATCGGGTATGGTTTAAAGGATGTGTACGATCCCATACTTCTTTGGTATTTTTAGCATTTATCCTCCTTCTCATTTTATCTGTGCCCTCCTATATATTAATGTTATGTCATGCTTTCTTTTATATATTGTGTTTTTTGTGGGTAAGTCTTTTATCTGGCAATAGATCCTTCAAGATATGCGAATGAATTCAAGCCTCTCAATTTAAGGGCCTCCCTACCCACTGATGAATTGGAGTTACCGTTTGAAGGTAAAATCTCAGATGAACTACTTGATTCTATCTTCCGTGTTCACTGTACAAAATGTCGAAGGTGCATCCATCAATTAATTGGGGAATCTATTTTGTCTCCAAGCTCAAAGAGAATTTTCTTTCCCTCATAGATAGTCTCTATTTTCTGTTTTATATTTTTGGATCTTTCTCAATCTTGGTCGTTATTGTTTCATGTGGCTAATGCTATTATCTGGCCTAAATTTATTCAGAATGACAAATTATAGGCTGCCGTTCAAGGGTATAATTTATGGGAAGGAGAAGCATGCGTGGGTGATATTTTTCCACGTCATTTGCTGCTGTCTTCGGACAAGTTTGTTTTGATATATGGGGCAATAAAGGATTCCATTGCTTCTTCCTCTATCAATCCTCTGGATTTTATTATTCACATGAACTCTATGGACATTGCTTATCATGGGAAGGCATTAGCAAAAACTTATGCCATTTTGGGTCTTATGGCTCATTCAGATGTAATTTCTCATTCTAAACTCTCTCCTCAGGATGCCTCCTCTTCTGTTGAGGGTAGACCCTCTACGTTGGCTCCAGTCAGTTCATCAGTCCCTTTGATGAACCCTAATTTGGAACCGGCTAGAGGAAATCTTTCCCCTTCTTGGCATTCTATGGATAATTTTGTTGATGTCCCTTCAATTCATGTGGAGGTCGATAGGATTTGGAGCTCACTTTTTTTCTCTCATCCAACTCAACTTTTTGATGCCACTGAGCAATCTCTGAAATAACTTCATTTCATCCTTGTTTATCTCTTATTTTTGTGAAGCTTCGGTCTCTCTTTTTTGGTGTGTCATAGGTTCTTCCAGACACCTGGGTTTATTTTCGTACCGGTTGCTTCTCTATACTTGGTGATGATTTTGCTCGCTTCATTTTGGGAGATTGTTATAATTCAGTTTTATTTGGCATGATCCTTCATTTTCATAATTGTATATCAGATACTGGAAAATTTTGATGATCAGTTAGGCTAGGGGATTTGTTTATATGTAAATATTTCTTTATTGTAAGAATTTTGGGTTGATGGGTGCCCCCGCCTAATTTTCTATTGTTTTGGGATCAGGTAGGGGTTGTGGGTTATTGCATATATCCACCCCTTATTCCTATCAGGGATGTATGAATGATGCCTATCTGTTTCTTTTGATGGGATCTCTCTAGCTAGGGACACAAACTGAATGATATGCAGATTTATTTGCTTTGTATATATGGGTAACGAATGAAGTTTTTCTTCACTAGTTCTTTTCTCCGGGAGCCCTTTTTGAACCAATTTTTTTATTAATATAAATATAAATTTTTTGCCAAAAAAAAGAAGAAGTTTAGACTTGTATTCTTTTGTGCTAGAAAGGTTGTATGACATTAATTCTTTATTTTTTCTCTTCACATTGGATCCTTTTCATAGATTTTCATAATTTTCTCAAATGGAAAAATTGCTTTTAAAACATCAAATTGATTAACATAATCATCATACCATCTGGTAGCTGCTTCTCATATGATTTGCAACTTTGAATCCTAGAGGCTTGGAAGATCTTAACTTTGATACCACTATAATACCCCTGATTAAATTATTAAATCAAATAAAGAACTCTTTAATGTTTTATTTCATATTTATAAAAAGGGAAAAAAACTTGCAAACTAGATAAACCACAAAGTTCATCAAACACACCAAATTGAAATATTATTGAAACTTCAACTCTCAAAACATCTTACAATAGAAAATGAAAAACAATGTATTCTTTTATAATCTACAAAACAAGTTGAAAATCACTTCTACAATATTCACTCCAAATCTTTCAACAAACACCTACAAGCTATTACAAAAAAATTACAACAGTAGAACTTGAAATACAAATGCAACCTCTGAGTGAGATTTTTGCTTGAGAAATCTCAAACCAAATTCCCTTGAGTCTCTAATCTCCTTGGTTTATCAGCCTTGGAGATAAATTCTTCATTGGTTTATCACCCTCAAAAAAAATAACATATGCTTGTTTACAATAATGAGATAGAATGCATGAATGTAAATATGCTCAAACTCAATCATGGTTGCCTAAATTCAATGCCTATGGAGGAAACATTCTTTTATTTCGAGTAAGAAACATTCACTTTTCATTTGTCAACCAACTCTTGACATTTTATTCTAAAACTGCCAAGTTTCTTACCTTATTTAAAAACTTCAATTTCGACTTCACAAAAAAGAGTTTTTATTTCAAAACTCATGCCATCTTTTGGACTTAGCAACATTTCACATAATATTTATAAACATGCAACTAATTTTGATTTGATTATTTCATTTTAATAACTATAGACTTTCCTAGTTTATTTGTAGGTCATGACTTACTATTTTTAGATAATCAAACTTAATATAAATAGTAAGTGAAAAAAATTAAAAGTTGACATAACACAAACTCACTTATTATTCTAAAGTGTTATCAAAATTTTAAAGTATATTTTGTACTATATTATTCTCTTGTGCAAGTTATTCCATTACAAATCAACCTTAAGATGAGAAATGATATTAGAATTAGATCAATAATATTTTGAATTGCGTGATATGACATAAAAAGTGACTTTATATTTTAGTTTTCGGTTAGATAGTGTGCCAAAAGTAATCAATTAAATATTACCACCCATTAAAGATATCCATGCAAAATGACATACAAGTAGTGGAGAAAATGTGTGGGTATGCACTTTTCTATACAAATATAATTCTATTAATAAGACACATATAATAATAATAATAATAAAACTTCTTTATATGATACTCTTAATACAATAGTATTATGTTTATTCATCTTGTACGTTCATATTTCTACTTACCCTTGATTATTTTTAAGAAATAATTTTCTTTTATAAATAATCTAGGGTGATAAAATATTTATATTAACAACACAATCACACAAATTAACCTTGATTTAGCTATGAGCTAAATGAAAAATTCAAACACTATTTTTGAACCTAATTGGATAACATACTTAGCTTTGGGAACAATGTTAAGAATTAACATTGATGTCATATAAGATCCAATCATATAGATGCAATAATTTAATGCTCCGTCATTGATGACTATAACAATCAGAGAACCCAAAAATTTACAACACACAATTCTCAAACGTCAATAGTTTGACTACACAAGTGTGTGGGATTAATCTCAAGTGTAAATGATTTATAACTTAGAAGATTAACCTAGAAAAACATAGTCTTATAAACTAGTTCACCATGATCTCTAGTACATGAATACTTATAAGAACAAAAATATTCAAAACTTACCTTTTAGGAAGTTTCTAGATCATTATGGTCAAGAATTCCCATGCCAAACCCTTTTTTGGATTGCCATACAACTTTAAATAAATACTAAATTTAGTGGACACAACTATATAGATTTCCTTTTTGACTTTTAGGTAGATATGTTCTTTTTAAGTTATAAATTTAAATGTTTTTAGAGCGGATGCTCTTTGTCTAAAAATCATGATCACAAGTACACATCAAATATCTTTGATTATTAGGGCACCATCAATTGGTCATGCACATGTGTATCTTGTTTATTCATACCAACTATTAGAAAAGAGTGAGGTTTTTCATTTTCTAATTTAATATTGTGAAATATGAGGTTAATTCTAAGGCACTTAGGATTGATTTAGAATACTAAATTATTTGTTTTAAGGAAAGAATCAAATATGTGACACAAATTAAGTGTAGTAAGTGATTAGTAATGATTAACATATGAGAGTATGTGTACAATGATAAGTATAAGATAATTGACCAAACTTAAAATAAAATTGATTATTTTATTAATATCTAATTGTATTAAATTAATTTCTTAAAATACACTGAAAACTAAAATGACAATTGACATAAAAGAAATAACTTATACCATAACAATATTAAAATGATTTTAAAGACTATTATTTAATATCAATATATTACATCCTTATCTCAACTATTGAAAACTAAATTCATATATAAAAAATATGTAAAACAAAAATAACTATCAAATCATCAACCAAACTCAATATCAAGATATCTCCAATTTCATCAAAATATCTCACTTATATTAAGTCATTTCATGAAAATGAACATTAACATATACATTGCAAATTTCACCATTAAATAACTAAAATATAAAAATAAAAAATTATGAAATAAAACAAAAATAACCATCAAATCATAAACCAAACTCAATATCAAAATATCTCCATTTTAATTGAAATATCTGACTTATATCAAGTCATCTCATCAAAATGGACATTAGCTTATGCACTCCAAATTTCAACACTAAATAATTAAAACATAATAATTAAAAAAAGCCCCGTCTTAAACAAAATGCCTTTGAAATTCATTATTTAGTGCAATTGTATTAAGTTCTTATCCTAAGAACATAGAAAAACCTAAATCAACTCTTAAACAAATAAACATGTCGTTGACGTTAGCTTAGTAACCCCAGTCCGCCGCCCAAAAAAACGTAGGTGGGCCCCATGATGAGTGTGATGACGTAAGCTGTGAGCCATGTCAACCGTACACGTAACCTCTTAAGATTTAGCGCACAAGATAAGTACATTGTATTCAGACATGCAAATTGCAAACATTTTTAGTGGCTCAACGAAATTGTCAACTTTCCCGCGTGACAGATAGTGACATGTTTTGGGCGGTATTACAGCAGCCGGTTTAGATAAACAAGCGGTTTTCCCCGTCTATAAATGGCAAAGCTTACATGACCTATTTCTACATACATTCCTTCTCTGTAGGCAATGTGAAAAGAAGCAGGAATTTCCAGTCATGGAGTGGTACAAAGACAGTGCAATCAAGGCATACCTTGAAACCGTAAAGCTGGTGTGAATAAAAAAGGCCTTTGAGATGTGATTAAGTTTTTACAATATATGAAATTATGTTGCTCGTCTTTGAATTTGATTGTGTAAGATTTTTGAAGTTTCTACAATCTATAAAATTGTGTTATTCGTTTTCTAATTTGATTGTGTAAGCTTTTTTGATCATCAACGTTTGGGATCAACATTTTCTCACTTTCTTAAACTCTCCAACATCGTGATGGTAGATCACAATGTTTTCTTTCTTCCTTAAGCTCTCTAAAATCCCGATCATAGATTATGAGATAAGCTCTCCAACATCCTTATGATAGATTACAACGTTTCTTACTTCCTTAAGTTCTTGAACATCCCGATGATAGATAACGGAGTAAGCTCTCTAACATTCCGATTACAGATTAAGCTCTCCAACATCATGATTTCACAATGTTTTCTTACTTTCTCAAGCTCTCCAACATCTAAATGATGGATCATGAAGTAAACTTTCCAACATCTCGATGATAGATCACAACATTTTTAATTTGTTTAAGCTCTCCAATATCATGATGATGGATCCACCAACATTCCGATAATAGATCCTGAAATGTGATCCCAAACATTAATGCTCAAAAAAATTTACATAATCAAATTAAAAAACAAACATTATAAAATTTTCCATTTCCTTTGTTTCCATTTGATGGGTTTCTTGTTTTCTGATCATCTGTAATGGATCTTGTTGTGTTCAGTGCAAGCTAGATCATGAAAGAAGGTGTTGTTCGTTTTGGAATCCAGGGCTGCAAAACAGTGAGCTCATAGCGGCTTTGGCGGCTGGTACAAATTCACAGCTCATAATTGAAATATGCAGTAGCATGACGTGCACCACAATAGCTCTGGCGGCTGCTTCCAGACAAACTGGCGGCCGCTTTGTTTGCATTTTATCCAGACCAGATAGCCTTCCTGAATCCTTGGAGAGAATGAAGGCCGTTGATCTTTTGGGTGATGTGGAATTCTTAGTAGGAGAGGCCAAGGATCTCATTTCTCCATTCTCCAGCATTGATTTTGCCCTTGTGGATTGCAGTAATGATAAACTTGTGGGACTTTTCAAGATGCTGAAATTTAACCCCAAGGGAGCGATTCTTAGCACTAATAATCTTTTCAATAAAAGTAGCTATGAAAGATGTGGGTGCAATGTATGGCAAACCCACCATATTGGGGATAATCTTCAGGTTACCAGAATTAAGAAGGGTTTTGTTCAGATGAAGAAGCGTTGGATTGTTCAGATTGATAGCCAGACTGGAGAAGAACATGTTTTTCAGATCCACAGAAACCGGCCTCAGATTCCTAGATGAATAACACTTTTTTGGGTTTTTTAATGTAGATTCCTAAATTCTGTGCCCATCCATTTTCAGTGGCTAGAACATGGAATAATTCTATAATCTGTGGTTGAAATCAGCTGTTTCTGGATTATATTGTATATTTTTTATGCTAATATTTGAGATCGTACTCATAATTTATCATTAAGATTTTAGAATACAAGTAAAAATATAAAATAAACATATTAGATTAGAATATCGAATAGAATATTACATAATTTGATCCAATGAATTTTAATCTGCGGGTGTCTTTCACTCTTGTAGTGGTTTGATAGAATTAGATTTTTCTATTGAAGATGATATATTCAGTGACCATTTATAAATTATGATAAATATCATCCATGGAGTTTCTAATCTCTTTATATCTATTTTCTAATGACAGAAATCATTAAATATAGCGTAAAAAATATTAATAGAAAAATTATATACAATCAAATCTAAAAATATTCTTACACAACATAATGAACTGTGAAAATTTCATTTCTTAAAATTGTTCTAATATCTTAAAATTATTATAATATCTTAAAGCTATTCTAATATCTTAAAGCTGTTCTAATATCTTGAATTTTATCTGTTTTCCTTTGTTTTTTTTTTAAAATTACTTTTTAATCACTTTGGTTGAATGCAGGGAACTATTTTTAAACACGCGGTGAGAAAAGTTTTTGATCTTTGGGATCTTAGTGGAATTCTGATCATGATATCAACCAAGACTATAATCCATATTTTTTCTGTTCACACTAGAAAACGTTGTTACAGATGATTATAAAGTCAACGCCAAAAAAAGCTGTCATCTTAAAGTGGTCGATCACTTGGTACATGAGAACCTTAGTCACGTCCAGGCCTGAAATTTGATTGCGGTAATGACCGTTTTTCTACAACTGGAACGCATATGACAGCCAAAAAAAAAATGTTTAGATAATAAGAATTGATATGTTAAATTTTTATAAAACTGTCAAAATGACATTTTAATTTATTTATAAATGGTGAAAAACTATTATAGACAATATAATACTTTATTTAATATATAAATATATGTTATTTTATAATATGAATGTTATTTAATATATAAATATATACTATTTTATAATATGAATGTTTCTAAATTTTAAAATATATAAATATAAATTTAGAAACTTATTAATAATTGTTAGGTTATCATTCAAAATAGGAGGTAACATTAGGAAAGAGCAAGGGGTTTACCTGATTGAACCAACATGGCCCGAAATTCACCTTTCGTTGTTGATATGTTGTAATCCAACAAACGTGTGAGTTTGTGACCTCATTTTTTGACACCAAAAAAGTAGAATTCTATTGGCAATCTTTGGTAATATTAGATAAAATTATTAATTAATGACGATGAGTAGATACCATCAATTAAAGTAATGTTTAACTATCAATTAATAGCTTCTTAGATGGTGCCTTTCAATTTTCAATGATAGATATGTGTCACATCATTAAATTCATTACCTCGATAGATTAATGCTTTAAGGCTTAATTGAAAACATCATTTCATCTAAGGACATTGTTTTCTGACTATTCAATGATCTTACATCAATGGTAAAGCTTCATTTCCTACCGCCATTTCATAGCTAATGTACTTTGCTCATTGTTTTTGTAGAGTGGGCACATGTTTCAAATTTTTTATATTAAAGAATTGTTATGTACACCTGCATCATGCGATCCTTTTGGCCTTCGTTATTCCCAAGTTAGAAAATGTCTTATCATAAGTCCTGTTTCCAATTTCACCAACTGTTGCATTAAATATGAAAGATTTGGAAATTTTTGAAGGACAGTTACCATTTTACTAACGAATTAATTAGATGTTTAGGGCAAAGAAAGAATTTCAATCAGGGGTCAGGGCCCAGGCCCGAGCCCCGGGGCTTATAAATAGATGATCTACGCTCATTAATTTACGATTGTCAAAGCATATTTTATGAAAATAGTCTGTGAGTCACAGGCTCTCTTTGAGTTTTCTCAAAAATTAGAATACTAGTATCAATTTGTCAAATTTTAATTTTCAATGGACACTCCAATTCGTTTAAGATGCACTTCCTTGGAGGATCAGAAGACCTTTTTGGGCTTGGTCACAGACCCAATCCTGGCGTCTATTTCTACAGAGTTGGGAGCCTTCACTAAGGAGGCTATAAGGATGGTCTTGGGATGTAAATTTCTGGATAATGAAAGTAGGTATAGAGTTAACACTGACATTTTGTCTCAGTTCTTGCATCTCTGTTGGACCTGGGGGGAAAAGGTGGATATCCTCATGCTACTGAGGAAAGTTTTTAGAGAACACTACCTTGACAATGATGTGAATGTTGTTGTACTTGCAAAAATTAGGTTTGGAATTTCTCGGGCAAATGATTTTCCTAGGCTTCTACAACCAGGGGAGCAGGTAAATGTGCCCAGGAAACTATTTCTACTCAACCTTGATGTTGAGCACCTCATGCGTCATCAAAAGTGGGCACAGATTGGGAGGTATTTCCTTTCGAAGTTGCACCTACTGGAGGAAACTAAGGATTATCAATGACTAGAAGAATTCTCTGAGATTATCCTCTCTTCAAAGTTCCACACAGAAGGAAGGGAGCCGAATAGTCCCTGAGTCTACCTAGACTCTAGTGTTCCTCCCTCTGGTGCTAGTAGTTTACTAGGGTTTTTGTAATGATGTACATTGTAATCATGTATATTTAAAAAAAGATATGAAAATATTCTAAGAAATTCTAAGTGCTTTTCTTTTTTTATTTTGATTATAAGAATCGTTAATAGATATGGGCATCATTGAATTGTAATAAAATTTTGCCTAATATAATATAAAAACTTTGCGTTGCACTTTTGTTTCATGTAATAATTAAATGTTTCTAAACTTTATCATGTAATGGTGACTAGTTCAAGCTTCCTAGATAATGTATTCTCGAATGCATGAATTCTATGTGAATATAGTTAATGATTATATTCATTAGTGTGTATTAATATTTTAAAATCATGACAACTGCTAGATTACGAGAGATGAACGGTTGAAGTTGTATTTCAAAAGTATTGTGGGTTTCAAAAATCTTTTCTGCAAACTTGTTCTGGAAACGTGACACGTGTAATTCGTCAAAAAGATTACGTATCATGTGAAGGTAAAACATAAATGGATTCCTAAATTTTGGTTTAAATGATACATTTAACAAAAGGTTTTTAACATTTCTTTTTTAAAAACCTATCGACTCGTAGTAGCAGAAAGATAAAAATAACTATTGAACTGTCATTGAAGATTTCGAGACTGTAACTTGTGAGAGCCTCAGCCTTTCTAACTAGATATCTATCTAGATTTCAAAATTTAATTTCAGGTAAGATATCTACCCTGATGCATCTCGATTTTGTAATGTAAAAAAATTAGTTTAACTTGATTTTAAAATTTTAATTCTTACAAGTACAAAGCCAATCTCCAATTGGGGTTTTCTTAAATTAGTTAGTTATTATCTGCGATTTTGTTAGTAAATATATGTGATTCTGTGATTTTGCATTCTTCCGAAGAACAATGGGGAAAGAGAAAACTCAAGGCCAAGGGAAAGAAGATGGGAAAAATTTAATAGACTTGAGAAAACTAGTAGAAATCTCTAGTTTCATTGACGAGTATCATGATATTTATTATCCTTCTATCCATGGTGAAAGGAGAATTATAGTAATTAAACATACATTGTGCAGTAAGGCAAATGTGCCAAAGAGGTGTGAATTTATAAAATTTAATCCAATGATAGGTGCAAAAATGAATAAAGTTGCATCGTGGGATGTTGGTTTGGGTCGCATGCTATTACCTGAAGTTTTTCCTTGCTAAAAAATTATCTTGATTTGTGCAGAAAATTATGATGAAGAAAGAACAACAATTGTGAATAAAAATAATCAAGAAATTTTTTTATTAATAACCTAAGAAGAATTTCTTAGTTTGCTAGACCTAGGGTTTGACCGACAAAACTGTAATGTCCATATTGACTCGGGATTGTTGGAAGAGCAATATGAGGCAATTGTGCCAAACAAAAAACATTCATTTATAAAGGGTCTAATAGTTATAGAGGCAAAGACTTTATTGGGTGAGAACCATAAGCCTCCTTATGCTTTTAACATTTTTGTGCCATGGGTTTAGGATACTATATCCTCGCTAGAATTTTGCTTGGGACTGGAAAACATGCTAGAACATTAGAGGGCCCGACTCCTGAGAAATTGCCTTAACGAGGCCAGTGAGAGGGAAGGACCCAAGTGGGAGACAACCACTTTTGTCGCGGTACTTTCCAACCCACTATAATCAAACACACTTTTCCTTAAAAGGGAAGTGGCTAGATTGTGTGCAAGTTGCTTCACTTCCTCTAGTAGTCCTTTCAGGGATTGCGCCAAATCATGCTTTTGTGTGTGTGGGAAGCCCGCAAGTTGGAAAAAGAACTTGGCACGGTTTATAATGGATTATTCATTAAATCCTTGATAAATTAGTAAGCTACCTTATAGAGCCAAACATGTTAAAAGCCAAATTTGACTATAGGTAGATTGTGTGGAATACTTTCTTGTTCAATACTTGTGAAAAATGATCGAGAACATACACTTTAGTGTGGTTTTAGGGACATGATTAAAATTTGATGTGTATGTTGTGATTATGTTCCATTTTCAAACAAGAAAATTCTATAAACCCAATCTTACAATTTTTAAAATCTAAAATTTACAACCTGGTTAGCAAAGTGCCACTTGTGCACAGAGAAATACCGCATGTTAGTAGTAAAGTCACGTATGTGACTATTCAAAAAATGCCTATCAGCAGTAAAGTCATGCTTGAGAAATATTAAGCGACACCTGTAAAAATTGAAAAAATGCCTATCAATAGTAAAATGCCACGTGCACATCTGCGGAGTGCTGCCTAAATCAATTCCAGTCGACGTGAATCAATCTTTAAGTTACGCCTACACACAGGCAAGTGATGCCCAGAAACAAAAAAGGCAAACAGTGAGCATTTCCCGAGGGTTTCAAAATTTTTTGGTTCCAAATTTAGATACCCTTTTGGCTGTTTTATTTGTTCCAGTACCCTGCTTGGTCAGATATCTTGGTTTTGAGCAATTTTAAAAATTTCACAAGGATTCGATCACAAGCCAGCAAGATAAAGTCTTTTTTCAAATGATTTATGTTCATGCCTACTTTTACTTGATCATATTACGTAAAGAAAACCTTGCAAATAGATGAAACTTATCTGAGACAAGAGCTTCCTTTCCCAAGTGATACATCTACTGCCCCAAAAATACCACAAGAACAACCCATTCAAGAAGCGTAAAACCAACATGATGTACTCCGGTAGCTTGGGTAATAACAACAATGGAAGTACTGACCCAAACAATTAGGGTAACACCAATAATGGAGGAATAGACTCTAACACTCAAGGAATTGATAACACTAACCCCAAGGCTAATGGTGAACCAACTATTGAAGATGCCACTGATGAAAGGGTTAGTGAGGCTATACAAAGTCCTTATTTCTTGAAACTTATGGAGAAAGCAATGGAAAGAGACAAAGAAAAGCACTTTATGGATCTAGCCCGAAAGGGTCTTAAACTCCCTCGTGATTATAATGTTAATCAACTTAGAACACCAGAAGTTGAAGAGGGCTCGCTCGATATAATGAATAAACAATTTAAGTTATTTCAAATGCAATTGGATATGATAAAGCAAAGTGGGGCTCCAAAGCCCTTTTCTATAGAAGCATTATGTCCATTTCCATTTGACAAAAGTCTAGTCATGGTACCATTCCCTATCAACGTAGTATTTCCTAAGTATGATAAATACAAAGGAACATCAGATCCTCAAGATCATCTATGGGAATTTTGTGCATTGAGCTTGGAATTCATGCATGATACCACTTATTTAATGAGATTATTTCCTAGGAGTTTGGGAGGTATGGCCATGGAAAGGTTCTCGAAATTACCTTCCGGCATTAAAACTTTCGAAGAGATGGCCTCCAAATTTGTGGCACACTACTCATACAATATCAAGCATGAAGTCACAATGATCACTTTATGTAATACCAAGAAAAAGGATGGAGAATGATTCCTCATTTTCCTACAAAGATGGAGGACAGTATTTGCTAGATATCCTAGAAGTGTACCCAAAAAATAGAAGATGGATATCTTCATCAATAGGTTGAGCAATGAGATGAATTAATGCTTGAGAATGCAATGTCCTAAGACCTTCCAAGATCTTATCGAAAATGGAGTAACCACGGAAGAGGTATTAGTTAAGAGTGGAGAGTTAAAACTCTACAAAGACAATACGAATTACAATAACAATACCTCCAACAACAACCATAACAACCAGCATAAGAACTTCTCTAACAATTATAATCGGTTTGGGTTGAAGAACAACAATAAAGGAGTGGTCAATGATGGTGTTTTCAATTCTAGTAATTTGAAAGTGACTCCATTTTCTCTCACAAGAACACCTAATCAGGTGAACAATGCAAATCAGGCTCCCAAAGTGTCTTACAACAACAATACCAATAGTGGCAATTTTGGGAACAACCAAGGAGGCAATAAATCTAACAAATTCTTGGTATTAACTCCCAAGAGGAACTTCACACCTTTGGGTGAACCTCTTGAGAAAGCATTGAAGACTCTCATGGCTAACAATATCATTAATTTACCTAGCATTCAACCCTATGAGCCACATAATAAGCCCAACTGGTGGAGCACAAATAGTCATTGTGAATATCATAGAATTAGAGAGCATAAGACCAATGAGTGCTTACAATTGAAGAACGTGGTGCAAGACTTGATTGATAACTTGGTACAATCACTATTGAAGGACCTCAAGGTAATTAAGATCACACAATGTTTAATCAACCTTTTTATAACCATGAAAAGGCGAGTCATCCAATGGGAATAAATAAAGAAGCAACAATATCAATTTTGCACCTCCCTATGATAACGTTGTCAATACATTGTCCAAAAGTGAACATGTTGTAAATACTATAGTGGTTAAAGAACAACCACTTGAAAAGAAACATCTAATGTTATCACTAGGGGGCAGGCTTCAAGGATTACCTTGCAAGGGGTTGATCCTAGACCTATTGGCCCTCTACAATCCAGCATTTTGGCAAAACAATTGGCTACAATAGAAAAACCATACAGTTTGGTGGATCAACTACAAAAGACTCCAGCACAAATTTCTATCTTGGAGTTATTAAAGTTATCGCCAAATCACAAGGAAATTCTAGAGAGAGCTTTAGTGGAAACTAATGTTCCTACCAACTTGGATGAGGAGAAGTTTCAGAATATGGTAGGACATCTCATTGTGCCCCGAATATGGTAGGACATCTCATTGTGCCCCATTTCCTTTCATTTTCAGACCATGATGACATGTCCATTACTCATCCCCAAAATCTTCCATTGCATATAGAAGTCTTGATTGAAAGACACAGGGTCAAGAGAGATCTCATAGACGGGGGAGTTGGTCTTAACATCTGCACTTTGAGTCTTGTCAAATCTCTAGGATTATCTGAGTTATGCATTGATCCTACAAAGAGAATTACCATAAAGGCTTATGATGAAGTTGAAAGAGCCTCAAAAGGCATGATTGTATTACCCATTCAAGTTGGACCTGTCAAAAAGGACACAAAATACCAAGTCTTAGATATGAAACTAACTTATAATATCTTATTGGGGAGGCCGTGGATACATGAGATGCAAGCGGTTCCATGCACGTATCATCAGTGCATAAAATTTCCGTACATGGGTGAGGAAATCACGGTTGGAGGGGATTCAAATCCTTTCCAGTATTGCAATGCACTAAAACCTCTCCACGAACTATTTATTCCCCATAATAGAGAAGGAATTATCCAAAGGGCCACCATTGAAGACATCAAAGAGGATGATCCTAAGTTAACATTAAGTGCTACTTCAAACCCTCCTCAAGCTAACTCAACTACATCAACTAAAGGAAAGGAGAAAGTGAGTTACGAGGGTCCAACGTCAAATGAAAATTCAGACAAAGCATCTAAACCAAAAGTAGAACTTTTCAAACCTACCAAAGAAGAGAAAGATAAAGCTAAAGAGGACCACTAAAAAAAAATGAGTGAAATGATGCATACATTTGAAAAACAATGTAAAATCCAATCCAAGGGAGTAGGGGAATATTCTATTTCCTTATTCGATTTACCCACATCTCTAAGAACACATGGGAAACCGTCCAAAAACACCTTCCTCATAAATATAACTATTATTTTGTAAGGGAAAGTGACAAAGCAGCATTTGATAAAGAATAAGATGAAGTTCTCCAATGGCTTTATCATGATGAAGATGATACCTCAAATACTCCCGTAGAGAGAATTCAACACATTAACATTCAAACCGAGCAATATGGGAAAGGATTTGAGATAATGCAAAAAATGGGGTACAAGGGAAGAGGACCCTTAGGAAAAATAAATAGAGGCTTGCTAGAGCCTATTGAACCCTCTTGGAGGTCAAAAGAAGAAAGATCAGGGGTAGGCTACCAGCACAAAGGAGAAAGCTCTAGCCCCATGCATGATTCATATCCTCAAGTGAATAGGGTGGAATTTGATGTGGATAGCGATGATTCTTGAGACTATGAGTGGGATAATTTGTCTGATGACTCATGCCATGATAAAGAGGTTGTCACCATACATGCTTATGCTAATGTTCCAAGGCAACAAACTCCAAGGAATGAAGAGCCTATCATACAAGAACTTAATATAAGACAAGTACCCATTAATCGACCATGGATAGAGGAATTTTTGGAACCCTTGGAGGAGGATGATTCAAACGTTAGGATTAATCTACGTTTTATTTCCCATGCTATTTCCCATAGAAGTCCTTGAGGAATCAAGTGAAGAGGACTTTGATCCTTCTTCCATGGACCATCTCGAGGAAGCTCACGTGATAGACCTTAATGATACAATGTACGAACCCTCCAATGAGGTCATGTCCATAACTCCAGCTGATGACACTTTGCCAAATGAATCCCTATCCTTGATGCATCATGACCTTATTGATTGGGACCTAAATGAGCCAAGTGACTTACTCTATTTCCCAAATGACCAAGCGATGACCCGATACCTTAATGCGGTTGAGCCCTCTTTCACCAACGAATTTGAACCGAACATGATGAGAGAAGCAGGGATCCAATCTCTTAATCCAAAGAAAAAAATGAAAAAAATAGAAAAATGAGAAGTTCTAGTGATGAAAACCACTATGTGGCAGCACAAGAACCAAAAAAAGTAAAGATAAAGGATGTTTCTTATGGTGAAAACCCAACTGTGGCACCAAAGGAAGAGAGGTTGGATACCCTACCCGAACATGAGGAAGAAAGGTCACCGATTCTCATAGAGCTGACAGAAAAGGTCAACATCGGAATAGAATTGGATCCTAAATTTATACACCTAGCAACATCACTTACACCTTTAGAAAGAAAGGATTTTATCAAGTTTTTTAAAGAAAAACAAGTGAACTTTGCATGGTCCTATGTCGATATGCTAGGATTGGATCTTGACTTCATTATGCACCATTTTAATGTTAAACCAGGGTTTAAGCCTATCAAGAAGAAGTTGAGAAAGATGCCCCCACATATAGCTCTCCTAGTAAAAGCCGAATTGGAGAAATTGTTGAAGGTGGGATTTATAAGAGAAATTGCATATGCTGAATGGATATCTAATATTGTACCAGACACCAAACACAATAAATCCATTCGTGTATGCATGGATTTTAGAGACTTGAATCTTGCATGTCCTAAGGATGACTTCCCACATTTGATAGTGGATCACTCTATGTACTCATTAATGGGTGGTTTTAGTGGCTACAATCAGATAAAAATTACACTCGAAGACCAAGAGAAGATAGCCTTTACATGTCCTTGGGGTACCTTTTGTTGGAACGTCATGCCCTTCGGCCTTAAAAATGCCAGAGCCACATACCAAAGGGCAATGATAACTATTTTACATGATATGATGCACACCTTTCTAGAAGATTATGTGGATGACATATTGGCAAAGTCACACAAAAGAGAAGATCACCTACAAATTTTGGAAAAGATATTCACTTGGTTGGAGCAATTTAAAGTGAGGCTTAACCCCAAAAAATGTGCCTTCGGTGTCCAATCCGGTAAGTTATTAGGCTACATAGTTTTCGCTAAAGGCATTGAAGTGGATCCGGAAAAAGTTCAAGCAATAATGGATATGGAGATTCCAAAGAACATAAGCCAAATGAGGTCCCTTCAAGGCAAGATTCAATCAATAAGGAGATTTATCTCTCAACTGGCGAAAAAATGTCATTCATTCTCAAGGTTGCTACACAAAGACACTATTTTCATGTGGGATAAAGAATGAGACAAAGCCTTCACTTTATTGAAGAATTATCTAATAAATCTACCAATCCTAATGCCACCAATTAAGGGAAAACCATTGCTGATGTACATATCCACTACCGAGAGATCTCTAGGAGTTATTTTGGTGCAAGAAGATGAGCAAGGGAAAGAAAGAGCAATCTACTATTTGAGTAGAACTTTGATCAAGTATGGACTTAACTATACATTCATGGAGAGAGCTTGTCTAGCGGTTGTCTTTGCATCACAAAAATTGAGGCATTACATGTTGATGCACAAGGTGAAACTTATTGCAAAAATTGATCCTCTAAAATACTTGCTAAGAAAAACTGCCTTAACAGGTAGAATAGAAAAATGGGTCATGATATTAAGTGAGTTTGACATTGAGTATGTAGATAGGAAATCCATAAAAGGACAAGTGATATCAGATCACTTAGCAGAAAACCCATTGATTTCTACGCAAACCATTCAAGTGGAGTTTCTGGATTTAGCAATTGTCAACATAGAGGCCAAGACATGGAAGTTGTATTTTGACGGATCATATATCCAAGGAGGTTCTGGGGTCGGCATACTATTGATTACCCCTCAAGGGTATACTATTCCTAAGTCATACAAGATTTTGTTCCCGTGTACATACAACATAGAAAAATATGAAGCTTTAGTCATTGGGATTAAGATGGCTTTAGAATGGAACATCACCAAACTACAAGTATATGGAAACTCTCAGTTAATAATCAATCAGATCAATGATGAATACAATACCAAAGATGAGAAACTCATGCCATACAAAACTATGATAGATGCTTGGAAAAAGTACTTTTCTTTGATAACCTTTGAGAAAATTCCAAGAGAGGAGAACAAAGAAGTTGATGCAATGGCGACCTTGGCTTCCTTACTTCAAAAACCAGATCAGAATGAGAAGTATGAATTCTTGGTGGAAGAGTTGGCAAAAATAACATTTGACCTTCTCGAAACCCAAATTATTGCCCTACTCAATGAACATGACTCACCTTGGTACGACCCTATTTATACATATCTCAAAGATCAAGTGTTACCTATAGACCAATCACGAGCCCAAAAAAAAAATTTCATCCGATAATCAGCCCGTTACATAATCCTTTCTGAAACATTGTATCGTAAGGGTCTTGACGGGATGTTACTTAGATGTCTAGAGGAAGAGGAGTCTAAGTTAGCTTTAAGTGAGGTTCATGAGGGCATTTGCAGGTCACATTCAAGCAGATTAAACCTAGCCAAGAAGATCCTTCGTATGGGGTACTTCTAGAAAACCTTAGAGAAAGATGCTTGTCACTTTATCAAAATATGCAGCAAATGTCAATACCATGGCGACATGATACATGTACCGGCACAAGAATTTCACCCATTTGTTACACCATGGCCATTCTATCAATGGGGATTTGACTTGATTGGCGTAATCTATCCACCATCTTCCAATGGGCACAAGTACATCATCACCGCTACGGAGTATTTCACAAAGTGGGTAGAAGCCATTCCTTTGATTAGGGCTAGGGCAAATAGATCTCCATGTTCATACTCAATCACATCATTTGCAGATATGGTATCCCTCATGCCATAATCACAGACAATGGAAAGCAATTCAAAAATAAAGATGTGGATGAACTTTGTGGCACATTCCATATTACACATCACTCTTCATCCATTTATTATCCTCAAGGAAATGAACAAGCTGAAGCTACAAATAAAAACATTTTGAAAATATTGAAGAGATCGGTAAATAAGTTAGGAAGAGATTGGCATGTGCAAATTAACCTAACATTATGGGCCTATAGAACTAGCATTTGAACACCTATAGGAGCTACACCGTTTTCATTGGTTTATGGAGCTGAAGTTGTTCTATCTTTGGAGGTTGAAATCCCATCTTTATGAGTATCATTGCAAGGGTTGATAACAGATGAGGACTACAGAGTTACCTGACTTCAACAATTAGAGTTTCTAGAAGAACACCAAACGCAAGCCTATGAACACTTGAAAGTCTATCAAAACAGGATCTCAAGAAAATACAATAAGCATATCAAACCAAGAGCCTTTGAAGTAGGGGACTTAGTACTAAGAGAAAACCCTAAAAATCAAGTCGAAAGAGAGAAGAAAGGAAAATGAGAGGTGAATTGGCTTGGTCCATTCATCATTGTTTCTTCATTTGGAACGGGAACTTATAAATTAGCAGATTGTGATGGAGAAGAGCTACAAGAACCTATCAATAGCATCCATCTAAAGAGGTTCTATACATGAGGTAGATGAAAGAGTATAAAGAGTATCAGATGAGGAGCATCATATTTATTGTACATAGTCAAAAGAGATCTTAAAAATACAAAAAAAATTGAAAAAAAAGAAAAAACAAAAAAAAATGAGAAAAAAAAAACAAAAAAAAATTTGAAAAAGAAAAAGTGCCTTGGTGAAAACCTAGCAATAGGCGCCTTGGTAGCAAAAAAAGAGAAAAAGACCCAAAAGGTGAAAACTTGGCAATCAAACGCCTTTTGTTCCCTTAAGTCATTCCTAGTAGCATATGTACATATTGCATTTCCAACATCTCACTTGTAAATCTTCATTGCATCCATCATTTGTGCATAGTCATAATAAAGCCTTTCAGTCACATTGTTGCATTGTCTATTGGCCCTAAGTTTGTCACACGATCACATTTATCACTTGGGGGCAGGAAAGGATTGGATTTTTGGTACGAATGGATTCAATTAGTGCTACATTTGGTCACATCAGAGAAGGGATTATCAAAGCTTCAGAAGAGAAATATTTTTTTGAACCTTTGATGGATATCATTATTCACACCCAAGTATTCCAATTCCACAACTTGATCCTTAAGCCTTCATTGAATTTATTATTCGGGATTAAAAATTGACAACACTTTAAAGATCAGAATGTTTGGAAATCCTATTTGAAAATCTTGATACATGGCAAAACACTTGAAGCTTTCTTTTGATGATCTTTATTGAAATGACTTTTTATCACATCTTTTTAGCTAATCGATGATGTTTTGACTAGATTGGCCATGATAGAGACATGATATTTTCTTGCCTTTGATTGACTGTTTCGAGGGAGATCCATCAACTTATATTCATCTAACGACATGGTCATCAAAGAACCATCGAGGACTATCACATAAGATGAAGGATTAAACTTTGCTTGTTTACGCAAATGGATACCTTGGCTATTTAGATATTTCATATCTTAATACCAAAATCTACTTGCAACATTGAATTCATTGAAACTGGTATTCATACTCCCATAGTTTGGTCATCCAACTAGTGAGGGTTTTACTAGTTTTTGAGAGGTTACCAAAAGTGATAAAAAATGACATTCATATCATCATGATGTGGTCAGTGATGGTTGTAATAGTTTTCTGGTCCCAAAATGCTCAATGATGAAAATTTATCTCTATGGCATTTCTTTGCTAAAAGCTAGTGACACTTAGTTTCATTGCATTGCATTATCATGTTAGATTAAGTGCATCTATTTGTAGTTATTTTTCAAGGACAAGGGGGTATACTAATAAATATTGGTTGGTCAAAACATTAAAGAAAAAAGGGGGTTCAATTAAATGTTCTTATCCTTGATTCCAAATCAATATTGTGAGATTATCTTTTGCATCCATTCATAGCATTACTCATTATTCATTATCCATATATCAAAAAAGAAAAGAAAAGAGATTCATTTTTCATATGTCATTTACATACATCTAGTTAAGGATAGAATTGCGTACATTCAAAAAAATAAAAAACATAGGGACATTCATATCCATATTTCCATTAACGCTTTGCATCCATACATTGGAAAGCAAAAAAACATATCAAAAGAGCATACATCATTGCATCCATCTATCTATATCGTAAATGAGATACACTGCATCCATAGCATAATCAAAAGTAAATGCATCATAAAACATCATATAGCTGCATGCAAAGATAATCTCATAATAAACACATCAAAAGAATCAAGGAAAAGTATATCATCATATAAGTGTCAATGATCCATCAAATCAGTATATGAAGATGCAATGTCAACAAGGTGATACATCAAATGTTCTGATCAATAAACATCAATAACATGATACAATATACTTCAACAAGGAACAACTCTATCATCAAATAATCATGATCCCATAGTAGCACCCGATCCATCCCCAACACCTGACCCATCTGGACCGCTGTCATCTTGTCTATCCTATGAAGGAGGAGCCTGAGAAATGCTAGCCATACTAGGCCTCTGAGTCACATAGGTCATAAACTGCTGCATCAACATAGCCACCTAGTCTAATCTACCAACAACAGTAGACACATCTGTCCTCAATGACTAAATATCTCATGATAGAGTGTCAATACTAGGAGCTTCATGGGATGACTGACCCATATCCTATGATCTCAGAACCTATGGAGGTACCTGTTGTTTTGAAATCTGGTCCTTCTGTATCGAAACCTGATCCTGCTGTGCTAAGGCAACTCACTGTAGCTGAACCAAAGGATCCAAACCACCAGGAATCTGTCGAGAAACATCTACATGAGCTTGTCTTTGATCCCTCCACTATCTCTACCGTCTCTGCTGTCTATCACCTACTGCTGCTCTAGGACGTACAATCTCAGCCTCAAGATCCTATAGAACCTATCCCCTAGCTCTATCCCTACTATGTCCACCTCTCACTCGTGGCCCATCTCATCCTCGACCCATGACCTGAGGAGCTCTCTATCCTCACTGACCTTGTCATCTCTGATGTCTCCTCTTGCCACCACCACCATCCTCATCATCATCACCTCCATGATCCTCTAATCTCTCATCACATCTAGGGATAGGCACTATTGGATCTATAAATCGAAGAAACCTATTTTGAGCCCACCAGTCTCGATACTCATGTGACATAATAGCATCTGCAACATCTACAAGCAAAGACCATCTACAGTATGCCAAATGATAAATCTAGTCACAGGAAAACTAAAAATCTATCTGATCACCCCACAAGGATCTCTCTGCCTGGACTCTAGCATATAGCATCGTACCTTGTGGCATATCCTAAACTCTGCCATACTACCTAGAGACTCGACCAAAACAAAATTGCTCAATAATAGTAGTAGCTCTACCAATCATCCACCAAGGAGAAAACATATATGGGAGCTCATCATCATCCTCCCTCCATCTCTCAAAACTTATATATGGACGCCACTGAACTTGATCAAGATCATCAATCTGACGGCACCAATACTCAAGTTTGCGCAGATGATGTTGGACAACCATGCCACCATATAGAAAAGCATAAGGAAAATCTCATCGCTGAATCCTGTCTGACACTGGCCTAGTAATGGGAAGATGCTCCCATATCCACAATTGCAAGATCACAACACCTGTCGACAAAGAAGCACTCTCTCTATATATACAACCTCGTGCAAGTTGTGATAAAGCTGAGCAAGAACACATGAACCCCAATCAAACCATTGAGGTTGTGCAAGCAAGTCCTCGAGTATCCTGCCCCATCCAACTGAGAAGCCATGACCTCACCGGTCAGGAAGCAGTAATCCACCGATCAGGGCACCTAGTACTTCTGGCAATATGGGAAATGAAGTGAACTGTACCCATGTAATCATGTCATCATCGATGGTGTTATCTCTGAACACCCATTTGCAGACTATACTATCATAGACAAAATTGTAATATACCATCTCCCCTCGATAAGGAATACACAACAATCGATACACGTTCTTTGGCGTGATCATCATCTCTCCAAAAGGTATATGGAAGGTATTGTGGTTAGAATTCCAATGCTCTACGACTGTGGTAAGAAGGCCACAATTCAGATGAAACCACGAGATGTCAAGAAGAAAGCTAAGGCCACACAACTCAATAACTCAATACTCCACTGGGGTCAAATCCTGACCTAACTCAATGACCCATGAAGCTATGGTCCGTATATACAACTTACAGAAATGTGCCTGTTTTGCAAATCAAGAGAATCATATCTGTTTTCTATATCAGTGAATTGTTTTAAGTCAATCAGTTCTATCACAATCAAAGTATCAAACCTATCAAACCCAGTACCATTTGTTCGTGTCTCTATGTCTTGAGAACAAATTATCAATCCTACCTATTAGTATCATACCTATCAGTTTTTCTATCTTATCAGATTGACAAATCACATTCATTGGTACCATTATCCTAATATCCTAATCAATTGTTTTGTTAGACTACAATAGACCTAGCTATCTGGGAAATCAATCGATCAGTCAGAGTTATCAAATTTTTATTAGAAAATCAAGTTTGAGTTGAAAATTTTTCAAAACCCTGTAGGCGTCATTTTCCCATTACCACATGGCATTTTACCTTATGCAGTGTAGAAAAGATGTTATGCGATGATTTATCATTACCATGCATCACTTAACATTTCACGTATCATTTTACAACACTAGGTGGTACTTAACAGGGCCTAGGCGGGATTCAAAAGCTAGGGTTTTATACATGTGAAACCATATCTAAAATGGCATGAAAACCCTACTGTTACGTGGAAACATAACAATATCAGGCGAGATTTAAAAGTTCCTAGGTGACAGTTTACTATGCGGAGGCATGAGTAAAAAGCTCGGATGCATTATTTTAAAGGGTTACGCAACATTTAATCTATCCTAAGCGGCATTTTGCAAAATTAAAATTATAACATCATGAAAAAATTGCAATAAATGCAGAAAAAGAGCAATAAATGCACAAGAAAGGTTATAAATGACTCACTAGAGGTCCATAGTCCAATGGCCTCTGATAGCGATGACCTCTCTCGAATCGATGCTCTCTGATAGGGACAACCATCGTGAAAATCAAAGCAGGATCAAAGAAAAATCTCAATAGTCAAATGTGAAAATGAATAGTAAATCTAGGTTTTTCAACCTATTTAAACTAATTTTGACCTAATTTAGAGGTAAATTTTGACCTATTGACCTAATATCAACCTATCATCAATCAAACCGGGGCATTATTTGAAATTAGCATATCATCAATGTTTTTAAAAAATGAAAACATATTGGATCAATCAATCAAATAAAATCAAAATTTCAAATCAAGCGATCAATATGTTTCATTTTTGAGGGGGCATTAGAGTATCAAATTGACATCAAATATTAGTGAATTTGGGGCATCAAAATTTTTAAACTATTATCAGTGGGGCACATATCATCTATCAAATCAGATCAGAGGCATATCATATCAAGCATCAATCAATTTCATATCAGGACCTAGCAATCATATCAGTGGCATATCAATGTATCAGTAAATCAGGACCTAAAAGTGATCAGTACTTAAAATTTCTTTGAATCAATGTTCTTCGTACATCAATTCAAAGAGGGGCATTTGTAGACACTAAAAAATGGACAAGCTTTTAAATCAATAAAATGGCTCAAAATCATCAAAATGCACTAATTCTCATCAAAATGGACATTTATTAAATCAAATTGAACGAAATCAATCAAATCAAAGGAAAAATTAAATAATGACCTTAAATAATTAAATACAAGATTAAAGGGATGAAAAATACTATATAATTTATTTTAATCAATTAATTGTATAGTTGTTAAATAAAAAATCATAGTGAACCTATTCCCTACATGGCTAATTTAATTAATTGATGGAATTTAATAAATCTTAATATCTTTCAACAAATTGAGCAACCAATAAAAATTGAGAACACAAAGCACATAGATCACTCAAAAGAATTGAATCTTAATCACACAAATTCAACTTTGAATCTCATCCATTCAATTTTGTCCTTTTGTCCAAAGCTTTGAGACAAACATTTAAATTGTCCCCCCATTTAAAAATATTGAAAAGTTTTTGACTCAACCAAGGCTAAATCATGATTACTTCACTCTACCCCCTACCCTTGAGAATTTACTATAAATAAGAGTCATTTTGAGAGCAATAGGATAGAGAGGAATTAGAGAGAAAAGCATTGTTATTATAGGCATTTTATGAGCATTTGATAGCAATTGAGAGCAATTAGCATTAGCATTAGCATTTCAATTTATCATTTGCATAATGGATCATTGTGAGCTAGATTAAGCATTGTAGCATCATACTTTCTCATTTTAGAAGTGTCACTAGTGGAGATTAAGCTGAGAGCTCTACTTACCACATCTAATTAGAGAACCATGAGATGTCATGGATATTAAATACATTTCTTAGTTTAAATTTGTATTTCATTTGCTTTGAATTCTTAGTTAATAGTCCTAATTTCATGAAGGTGTATAGCGCGCAAGCCCACACACACACACACACACACACATATAGTCATAATTTCCATTATATTAATTACATAATAATGAATAAACATGTCCATGAAGGGACATGTC
Organism: Chamaecyparis obtusa; assembly: GCA_027943335.1. NCBI lineage: Eukaryota > Viridiplantae > Streptophyta > Pinopsida > Cupressales > Cupressaceae > Chamaecyparis > Chamaecyparis obtusa. The sequence continues at coordinate 191,644 of BSBK01001032.1, forward strand.
TCTCTTGGCCCATTCTCAATATAAATGCAAGAGATTGTTGCATTTGGAAAACACATACAATGAGATAGTGCTATTACATTTGCAATGATCCTAAAACATTAACAATAATGAAGGGTGAACATGTTATTCTCCTAACCTATAGTTTTCATAAGGATATGTGTAATTTAGTTTTTACTTGTATAGGTCTTAATTAAGTTATATGAAATTAATATTAGTTGGTATAGGTAGTTAAGCTAGTATGGGTGGCATCAATTTCATAAGTATGGTATATATAAGACACGTAGCATGGTTAGTTTATCAGCATTATATTTTAACTTATATTCTTATTAGTGACTCTCAAAGGTTCCTATTGAAAATCGCTTATTATTCTAAACAATTATCAAGTTTAGCAGTATATTTCCTACTATATTATTCTATTTTGTAAGTTATTTCATTATATATCGAGTCCAAGACAATAAATTATATTATATTTAGATAAATAAAGTTTTGAATTGGGTTATCTATGACATAAAAATGAGACTTTATATTTTAGTTTCTAGTTAGATGGTTTTCCTAAAGTAACCAATTAGATATCACCATTAATCAAAGATATCCCTACACAATGACATACAACTAGTGGACAAAATGTGTAGGTATACACTTTTCTATACAAACAAATTCTATAAATAAGACATAAATAATAAATAATAGAAAAAGGAACTTCTTAATGATACTCTTATTACAATAGTGTTATATTTATTAATCTTTTTGAAAGTGTATAGTGTTTGATCTTTTCCTTACCCTTGATATTTTTTAATAAATAATTTTTTTCATAGATAACCTAGGATGATTAAATAAATATTAACAAAACACTCACACAAATTAACCTATATTTACCTATGAGCTAAATGAAAAATTTAAACACTATTTTTGAAATTAAATGTAATTGATTAATACTTAGTTTTGGGAATAATTATGGATAACTATTATTCATGTCATACAATATTAAATCATGCAGATGCAAGAATTCAATGCCTTTATAATGATGGATGTAACTCTTAGAAGAACCCTAAAATTTACAATGGGCCAATCTCGAACCTTAATAGTTTAACTAGGTAAGTGTGTGTGATTAATCTCAAGTAAATATATGATTTAAAATTTAGAAGACTAACCTAGAACAATGTAGAGTAGATTAAAAATGAGTTTACCATGATATCTAGTACATGATTTACTTATAAGGATAAAAATATTCAAAAATTGCCTCTGGGAAAGATTCTAGACCACTATGGTCAATTTCTTGTATGTTAAACCCTTGTTTGGATTTTCATACAACTTTAAGTTAAAATACTTAAATTTAGTAAGAATAACTATGTACATGTCCTTTATGATTTGTATTTAGACATAATTTTTTGAGCTACAAATTTAAATGATGTATCCATCATCCTTTCTGATTCTTTAATCTCATTTATTCATGCTTCTACTTTTTTTTCTACATTTCCCTCAGATCTATGACTTGGTTCCCAATATTCCTTATATGTAAAAAAGTCTTTTCTTCTGAGATCATTTTGATGTCTTCTTTTACTTTTTAATGATTGGAATTATATTCTTTTGTGCTAGAATGGTTTGATAACATTAATTCTTCATTTTTTCTCTTCACCTTAGATCCTTCTCATAAATTTTTATAATTTTCTCAAATGGAACAACTACTTTTAAAACATCAAATTGATCAACATAATCCTTATACCATCTGGTAGTTGCTTCTCCTATGATTTGCAACTTTGAACCCTAGAGGCTCGAAAGATCTTAAATTTGATACCACTATAATATCCCTTATTAAATTATTAAATCAAATTTAAAGAACTTTTTAATGTTTTATTCCATATTTACAAAAAGAGAAAAAAAATTGTAAATAAGATAAAACACAAAGTTCATCAAACACACCAAATTGAAATATTATTGAAACTTCAACTCTCAAAATGTCTTCCAATAGAAAATGAACAACAATGTATTCTTTTGTAATCTACAAAATAAGCTGAAAATTGCTTCTACAATATTCACTCCAAATCTTGCAACAAACACCTACAAGCTATTACAAAAAAATACAATAGTAGAACATGAAATAAAAATGCAACCTTTGAGTGATATTTTCACTTGAGAAATCTCAAACAAAATTCCCTTGAGTCTCTAATCTCCTTGGTTTATCAGCCTTGGAGACAAATTCTTCATTGGTTTATCACCCTCCAAAAAAAATAACATATGCTTGTTTACAATAATGAGATAGAATGAATGAATGTAAATATTCTCAAAATCAATCTTGGGTGCCTCAATTCAATTCCTATGGAGGGAACATTCTTGTATTTCGAGTAAGAAACATTCACCTTCCATTTAGCAACCAACTCTTGAAATTTTATCCTAAAACTGCCAAGTTTCTTACCTTATTTAACAACTTCAATTTTGACTTCACAAGAAAAAGTTTTTATTTCAAAAATCATGCCATCTTTTGGAATTAGCAACATTTCAAATAATATTTGTAAACATGCAACTAATTCTTATTTGATTATTTCATCTTGATAATATATACTTTCCTAGTTTATTTGCAAGTCATGACTTATTCTTTTTAGATAATCAAACTTAATATAAATAGTAAGTGAAAAAAATTAAAATTTGACATAACAAAAACTCACTTATTATTCTAAAGTGTTATAAAAAATTTGAAGTATATTTTCTACTATATTATTCTCTTGTGCAATTTATTTCATTACAAATCGACCTTAAGATGGGAAATGATATTAGAATGAGATCAATAATGTTTTGAATTGGGTGGTATGACATAAAAATGCAACTTTATATTTTAGTTCTAGATTAGATAGTGTGCCAAAAGTTATCAATTAACTATTACCACCCATTAAAGATATCAATGCAAAATGACATACAAGTAGTGGAGAAAATGTGTGGATATACACTTTTCTATACAAAGATAATTATATTGATAAGACAATAATAATAATAATAATAATAATAATAATAATAATAATAATAAAGTAAGAGTAAGTGTAAGAGTAAGAGTAAGAGTAATAGTAATAGTAATACTTCTTAATGATACTTTTATTACAATAGTATTATGTTTGTTTATTTTGTTCCCTTAATTATTTTTAAGAAATAAATTTCTTTTATAAATAATTTAGGGTGATAAAATATTTATATTAACAACACAATTACACAAATTAATCTTGATTTAGCCATGAGCTAAATGAAAAATTCAAACACTATTTTTGAAATAAATACAATTGGATAACATACTTAGCTTTGGGAACAATGATAAAGAATTAAAATTAATGTCATATAAGATCCAATCATATAGATGCAAGAATTTAATGCTCCTTTATTGATGACTATAATAACCAATGAACCCAAAAATTCACTACACACAATTCTCGAACCTCAATAGCTAGACGATGCAAGTGTGTGGGATTAATCTCAAGTGTAAATGATTTATAACTTAGAAGATTAACCTAGAACAACATAGAGTCTTATAAACTAGTTCACCAAGATATCTAGTACATGAATACTTATAAGAACAACAATATTGAAAAATTATTTTTGAAGAAGTTTCTAGATCATTATGATCAATAATTCTCATGCCAAACCCTTTTTTGGATTGTCATACAACTTCAAATAAATAATAAATTTAGTGGACACAACTATATAGATTTACTTTATGACTTTTAGGTAGATGATTTTTTTAAGTTATAAATTTAAATATTTTTAGAGCGAATGCTCTTTGTCTAACAATCATGATCACAAGTACACATCAAATATATTTGAATATTATGACACCATCAATTGGTCATACACACGTGTATCTTGTTTATTCATATGAACTATTAGAAAATGGTGAGATTTTTGATTTTCTAATTTAATATTGTCAAATATGAAGTTAATTCTTAGGCACTTGCAATTGATTTGGAATACTAAAGTACTATTTTCAAAGAAAGGATCAAACTTAAAATAAAATTGGTCCTTTTATTAATAGCTAATTGTATTAAATCAATTTCTTAAAATACACTGAAAACTAAAATGACAATTGATATAAAAGAAATAACTTATACCATAACAATATTAAAATGATTTTAAAGAGTATTATTTAATATCAATATATTACATCCTTATCTCAGCTATTAAAAACTAAATTCATATATAAAAAAAAATGTAAAACAACAATAACTATCAAATCATCAACCAAACTCAATATCAAGATATCTCCAATTTCATCAAAATACCTCACTTATATTAAGTCATTTCATGAAAATGAACATTAACATATGCATTGCAAATTTCACCATTAAATAACTAAAATATAAAAATACAAAATTATGATATTAAAAAAAAACCATCAAATCATGAACCAAACTCAATATCAAAATATCTCCATTTTTATTGAAATATCTCACTAATATCAAGTCATCTCATCAAAATGGACATTAGCTTATGCACTGCAAATTTCAACACTAAATAATTAAAACATAATAATTAAAAAAGCCCCTTTCTTAAACAAAAGGCCTTTGAAATTCATTAATTAGTTCAAGTGTATTAAGTTCTTATCTTAAACAAAAGGCCTTTGAAATTCATTATTAGTATAAGTGTATTAAGTGTATTAAGGCCTTCGAAAACATAGAGAAACCTAAATCAACTCTTAAACAAATAAACATGTCGTTGAGTTTAGTTTGATAACCCCCGTCAAGCGCCCCAAAATACGCACGTGGGTCCCATGATGAGTGTGATGACGTAAGCTGTGAGTCATGTCGGCCGTACATCAGCACACAAGATAAGTATACTTTTTTTCCAGAAGACGACAAAGTTCTGTACGTCTCGGTACATTGTGTTCAGACATGCAAATTGCAAACGTTTTTAGTGGTACAACGGAATTGTCAACTTTCCCACGTGACAGATAGTGACATGTTTGGGGCGGTATTACAGCTACCGGTTTAGATAAACAAGCGGTTTTCCCCGTCTATAAATGGTAAAGCTTACATGACCTATTACTACATACATTCCTTCTCTGTAGGCAATGTGAAAAGAAGCAGGAATTTCCAGTCATGGAGTGGTACAAAGAGAGTGCAATCAAGGCATACCTTGAAACCGTAAAGCTGGTAAAAATGGCCTTTGAGATGTCATTAAGTTTCTACAATCTATGAAATTATGTTGTTAGTTTGAGATTATGTTGTTCTTTTTTGAACTTGATTGTGTAAGATTTTTGAAGTTTCTATAATCTATAAAATTGTGTTATTCATTTTTGAATTTGATTGTATGAGTTTTTTGAGCATGAACGTGTTGGATCAACATTTTCTCACTTCCTTAAGCTCTCCAACATCATGATGGTAGATCACAATGCTTTCTTTCTTTCTTAAGCTCTCTAACATTCTGATGATAGATCATGAGGTAAGCTCTCCAACATCCTTATGATAGATTACAACGTCTTCTTACTTCCTTAAGTTCTTGAACATCCTAATGATGGATCATGGAGTAAGCCCTCTAACATTCCGATGACAGATTAAGCTCTCCAACATCATGACGATTCACAATGTTTTCTTACTTTCTCAAGCTCTCCAACATTCTCATGATAGATCATGAAGTAAAGTTTCCAACATCTTGATGATAGCTTACAGCATTTTTTAACTTGTTTAAGCTCTCCAATATCACGATGATGGGTCATGGAATAAGCTCACCAAAATTCTATAATAGATCATAAAGTTTTCTTACTTAAGTTCACCAACATTCCAATAATAGATCATGAAATATGATCCAAAACATTGATGCTCAAAAAACCTTACATAATCAAATTAAAAAACAAACATTATAAAATTTTCCATTTCCTTTTGGTGGGTTTGTTGTTTTCTGATCATCTGTAATGGGTCTTGTTGTGTTCAGTGCAAGCTAGATCATGAAAGAAGGTGTTGTTCGTTTTGGAATCCAGGGCTGCAAAACAGTGAGCTCATAGCGGCTTTGGCGGCTGGTACAAACTCACAGCTCATAATTGAAATATGCAGTAGCATGACGTGCACCACAATAGCTCTGGCGGCTGCTTCCAGATAAACTGGCGGCCGCTTTGTTTGCATTTTATCCAGACCAGATAGCCTTCCCGAGTCCTTGGAGAGAATGAAGTCCGTTGATCTCTTGGGCGATGTGGAATTCTTAGTAGGAGAGGCCAAGGATCTCATTTCTCCATTCTCCAGCATTGATTTTGCCCTTGTGGATTGCAGTAATGATAAATTTGTGGGGCTTTTCAAGATGCTGAAATTTAACCCCAAGGGAGCGATTCTTAGCACTAATAATCTTTTCAATAAAAGTAGCTATGAAAGATGTGGGTGCAATGTATGGCAAACCCACCATATTGGGGATAATCTTCAGGTTACCAGAATTAAGAAGGGTTTTGTTCAGATGAAGAAGCGTTGGATTGTTCAGATTGATAGCCAGACTGGAGAAGAACATGTTTTTCAGATCCACAGAAACCGGCCTCAGATTCCTAGATGAATAACACTTTTTTGGGTTTTTTAATGTAGATTCCTAAATTCTGTGCCCATCTATTTTCAGTGGCTAGAACATGGAATAATTCTATAATCTGTGGTTGAAATCAGCTGTTTCTGGATTATATTGTATATTTTTTATGCTAATATTTGAGATCGTACTCATAATTTATCATTAAGATTTTAGAATACAAGTAAAAATATAAAATAAACATATTAGATTAGAATATCGAATAGAATATTATATAATTTGATCCAATGAATTTTAATCTGCGGGTGTCTTTCACTCTTGTAGTGGTTTGATAGAATTAGATTTTTCTATTGAAGATGATATATTCAGTGACGATTTATAAATTATGATAAATATCATCCATGGAGTTTCTAATCTCTTTATATCTATTTTCTAATGACAGAAATCATTAAATATAACGTAAAAAATATTAATAGAAAACTTATATACAATCAAATCTAAAAATATTCTTACACAACATAATGAACTAAAAATATTCTTACACAACATAATGAACTGTAAAAATTTCATTTCTTAAAATTGTTCTAATATCTTAAAATTATTATAATATCTTAAAGCTGTTCTAATATCTTGAATTTTATCTGTTTTTCTTGTTTGGGTTGTATTTTTTTTGTTAATTACTTTTAATCTCTTTTGGTTGAATGCAGGGAACTATTTTTAAACACGCGGTGAGAAAAGTTTGCATCAGATTAAGGATTTTCTGATAAAATCGTTTTTTTGATCTTTGGGATCTTAGTGGAATTCTGATCATAATGATATCAACCAAGACTATGATCCAATTTTTTTCTGTTCACACTAGAACACGTTGTTACAGATCATTATAAAGTCAACGCCCAAAAAGGCTCTCATCTTAAAGCTGGATGATCATTTGGTACATGAGAACCTTAGTCACGTCCAGGCCTGAAATTTGATGGCCGTAATGACCGTTTTTCTGCTTTTGGATCGTATATGACAGATAATTTTTTAGACGGTAAGAACTGATATGCTAAATTTTTATAAAACCGTCAATATAACATTTTAATTTATTTATAAACCGTAAAAAATTATTATAGACAATATATATTTTATTTAATATATAAATATATGTTATTTTATAATATGAATGTTTCTAAATTTTAAAATATATAAATATGAATTTAGAAACTTATTAATAATTGTTAGGTTATCATTTATATTAGTATGTAATATATATTTTTCTATTTTGCTTATTAGTTTATTTGTGATTTTTGTAAATTACTAATTTATAATATTATATGTTTTTATATTATTTATTATGCATTATATTTATTTAAATATTTTTAAAATGAAGAATATAAACTTAAAAACTTAGTTAATTTGAGATTTTTGCTTATACTAATTTATAATTATTTTTAAATATTATATTCTTTCTATCACAAATAAAAATTTCTATATGGTTTATTATATATTATTATTAATTACTATATGAATTTTAATAATCAATATTTTTTTAAAAATGTAAAATGAAAGGCATTAAAATTACTAACCCGTCATAAAAAATTCATATGACAGGTAGGAATGACCATCAAATTCCAGGCCTGGTCACATCTATTATTTTTTTATTTACTTCATATTTATATTTTTTAGACTTATTTACAATGGCATTGCATTGTAACCTGTACTATGGATTGCTGAGGCCTCCATCAGTATAGTTTATTAGACTAACTTATTTTTTATCCTATTCTTTCCTCCCTTTCACACAGGGAAATGATTCATTAAAAAGTCAATTTAGAATCATATTAATAGTTGTTAATTTGTATATCTAATAGTTAAAATTTGAATATTTGCAATAAGTATTTGGTGTATCATGAAGTTGAATGGTTCTTAATGAGCCTACTAGGGATCAATTCTTGCTAAGTACAAGGATGAGATCATAAGGGATGAGGTTGGGGTCGTGCCCCTCCCAAGTTTGGTAGAATGGATACCCCTAAGTCCTTGGTTCTTAGCCAAAAAGGTTTCAACAAAAGGCTTGTGCTCCCATATTAGATAGGCAAAATGACTTTGTGGATGAAAAATCTCCCATAAAAAAAGTGAATATTTAATTTTAAGAGTTATGCAACTTTGTTAACCACAACACATGGTTATTGGGACATTTGTGCATAGGCATCAGTAAAAACATCTACTTAGGCAATATATATTAGATTAGTTGTGCAAACTTTTTTAGTGGTGTAGCCTATGGTTATTGGGGTCTCTATAAATAGGTATCAAACATCACTTCTAAATGAACAATTGTTTACCTATGTGCATATAATGAATCCTGTCACATTCATCATAACTACCCAAAAGTTGAAACACTAGATTTGAGCTCTTAAGTCACATAAGAAGATACCCAAAAAAATTGTTAGAATTTGACATATCATTTAGAAACTAAAGGTTTGCAATGATAGGGTGGATAACTATTGGGTCCTTTCCCCTACACAATCTCTTTATTATACTACCATTAATGTTTATGTTCAATGTGATGAACATCTTAAATCAAGGTAACTTTGAAATACAAAAATAATAATGTAAACAAACAAATTTTAGTATAAGGGTTGTCATGTTTTTGATAAATTAATAGATGGTATGAGCTAGCACACTTTATATTTCTTTTGAAAAAAGTTTAGATATTACAATCATCACAAAATGTGTACCATGTCAAACATCACGAACTTTCATATTCTATAGCTATGCTGACATAGTTTAAAATTGCATCAACACCATTACCATTCATCTATATTGTAATTCCTCCCCATAGTAATTTTCTATCAGTATAATCTATGATTTTATACAATAGGAAAAAGGAAAGTAGTGCAAAGAGGTAGATCACTTCTCCTTTTCAAATTTGCACATTCAGAAGGAAGATGTTCCAATAGGCTAGGAAGGTCCCGAGCTCTGAATGGGTCAATGATCCTTCCCTGAATATGCAAAATTAAAATGGGAAATGATAATGAGATAAGAAATGAAAATTAGAAAATATCTATATGCACCTAGAATCAAAATATGAGATATACCACTTTAGTTCTGAATATCAGACCAACAAAATCCTAAAAATACCTCTAATTTCTGATTTGAGATCCTAAAATTGTAACCTATCTTCTGGTCAAATCTGAGCTGGATTTGGGAGGTATAGGGTTTTTGAAGCATTCTATACCCAGGTATAGGGCATTTGAAACGTTTTGTACCCCAGGTTTCTACTTCAACTCATAGGGACGCTTTGTCTATTCTCAATCTTCCTAGAAAAGTTCTGTCAACTTTGTAACCTATTCTGACACACAAAAAAATAGGGAAAAGGTTAGGTAAAATGGGTTTTCCTTGGTCATTTCCCCTATCTTGAATCAACCTTGAAAATGAAAGAAAATTGCATAAAGAGAAGTATGTAAAAAGGTAAAGTTTAACTCACCCTGCGTAAACCCTCATGGACAGATGTATAAATAACTCATATCCATGGAGATGTTTGAATGTACTTGGGATTAAGGAGTTGACCTTGAGATGTAGAATAGGAATCAAGGATGCATTCACAATTGCATGGATCTATGAAAACCACTCTTAGATCTTCAATGTAGATCGATTACCATTTCACACGTAATTAGAGCTATATCATATAACATTATATCATGTATATAATAACCATAATAAACCATCATAATATACTCAAGTATAACCAAGTCTTAGAGAATTTTCTAAAATATTATGAAATTGAACCTAAAACACTCCCAAAAGACACCAAGCATGGAGTCATCACAACCATTTAAAATTCCTTGTAAGTTGAGACTTAACATAAAAAAATAAATGGTTAGAACTTGAAGTGACAATAAAATCATCAACATGTAGAATAATAATCACAATAAAGTCTTTACTATTCTTAATGTATAGATTAGGATCATTTCTTCTTATAATGAAACACTTAGAAATAAAAAAAAATATTGATTTTAGAATACTACTCTCTAGGAGATTGTTCTAAACCATAAATTGACTTCTTAAACTTACATACAAGATATTAATTAATTTTTTGAATGAAGCATAGAGGTTGAATATCATATTAATTTCTTCACACAAATCACCATCTAATTAGGCCTCCTTTTAGATGCATTGAAATCATCACTAGAAGAAGAATCACGAGGAGTAGAATTATCATTATCATCATTATCATCATTATGATTAGTATGATTAAGAGAGGCAATATATGAAGGTTAGAAGAAGTAGTATTATCATCCACAACCACAATTTTACTTTGAGAAGCTTCACTATCAAGAACTTTGGAACAATCATGTACACCATTTTTAGCAATACAAACATCTCTAGCAACTTTTACCTTTTTAGTGATAGGATTGTAAACCCTATAAGCCTTAGAATGTTCATCATAATCAATAAATATATGAAAAGAATATTTATAATCTAACGTTTTCCTTTATTCTTTAGGTTTATGAACATAAGCAATTGAACTAAAAATTAATAATTTTTTGAGATTGGGCTCCCTACTGAAACAAGTCTATTGAGGATTTATATACTTTAGAGATTTGGTAGGAATATAAGCCTATATGTTCACATAACATAAAATTGATACTATTAATATATAATTATCAATGAAAGAAACACAAGCTAAATATATATAGATACTTCTATCTAAATATATGTATCCACAATATAAAATAAACATATACCTATTGGTGTACCTCTTTTGATGCTTCTTCAAATGTTGTGGGAGTAGTCAACAATGAAAAATGTTAACACAAATTTTCATGTTTTGGGGAAAATGAAAAATGATGCGTTTTCACATTGCCACTTTTTGGGTCACCATGGTCTTGCACATACTTAGCTATGACATCCGCTATATTATTTTTTAGGTGAGGAACCTATTCAAAATGGATGTGTGGAAAGTATTTCTTAAAGCTATCTACCATCCATTTGTAGGGGATGAGCTTATTGTCATTAGTTAATTTGATGATTACTATTTACTTGTTTGATCATAAGTTGGGAATATCCATTAAGCTATAAGTATTTAATATTCAATTATATATCCATTAAAATTCTTGTGGTCAAAGCATCATATTATATCATATTTTTGGTGCATTGGAAAGATAACATAAAAGATTTTATTATGAAAATCACTTGAAAAATGAAATATAGGATACTTGCATATGATCTACGACTTGTATTTGAGCCATAAAAAAAATTCCAATCTATTTTTGCTTTGATTGTGAAGATAGACACACCAATAAAGTCCAAAACTAACAAGTGATTATCTACCAATGGTGCTTCTACCAATTATTATCTAACAACCTAGATCCCTTAATAGAGTTATTTTCTATATATTCTTTATCAAATTTGCTAAGTACCATAATCAACCTAGACATATGTCTTATTAGGGAAACCTTGGATAGGAGGTACACAAGTGGGTTGACCTTGGAGATGAGATTAGTTTGATGATTCATCTTTTAATTCAATGTTTTCTAAGAGATAAAGATCACAACTATACATTCTCACTCTATGGAGTAGCAACTAAGAAGTTCATATCATACCACTATTCACATGTTAAGTTAATTTAGGTGCTAGTGAATCTTCCTAGAAGGTTTAATTATCATAATATATTTTAGAATTTAATTCTTGCATCCTAGGTTACCATGTTAAGTTGTTGTGTGATCACACAATACTGTGTTCCTCTTTTTGACCGAAATAGGACATTGAAATCATAATTTTTAACTAAATCTCCACTTTCTAACACCTAAAGCAACCGTTAAGAATTCAAAGAGGATATTAAATTGTAATTTATGATATTTTGAATGGAGATTCTATAAATATTTATTTAAAAAGATTTATATAATAATTTTTTAATTTTTTAAAATAATTTTAATTATTTTTTTATACTAAACATTATTTTTTAAAAAGTGATGTTTATGTCATAGTGCATAACATTTTTTAATAGAAAGCATAAAATTCTAATTTTTATAATGTATATTTGTAACACCAATATCTAGTGCATGAGTATTTTTCTATAATTTTTTTGGACATATTCTTATCTTAAAATTTTAAACTCATATTGCATACATCCTCAACCATGATTTAGTCTCAATTCATGAAATAATGATAAATCACAATAGATGGCATGCATTAAAACAATGAATAATCCAATAAGGTCAATGTATGTTGATATGTCATCATATGGTTTAGGGATGAATGCATATAATCTTCCCACATAAAATAAAATAAACATAATTTTATTTCATATATGTTTATGTTCTTATATTTAAAAGAAATTAATGAATTTATTCATCATGGAATATCTCTTATACTTTCAAGTAATATCTTGTGTATTTTACACCACTGCTAATTTTTTTTATCATTTATACACATTTTTATGGATTTAATTTAAAAAATATACCCTTTGTAAATATAAATAGTCATAATTTAAGGTATACATAAATATTATCAATCCATTACATATCAAAAGATGGAAAACAATTCAAAGGGAATTAACCAAAGTAAAGAGCACAAGTTTATAGATCATACAATACAAGTAGAAAGTACTTCAAGGTCAACAATTCATCCTTAATCACTAGATTCATCCACATAGTCTCGAAAGAATATTCTAATTATAAATTAATTATTAAAGTTATACATTTGTTGTTACAAATTTTTAGACATATCAAATTCACATCCATCTTTGATTTAGTGAAATATTTAGTCATTGAATTAAGTATACATGTTTTATTTCTTTTTATATTTAATTATTTACACGAATGATCATAATATAATATTACATTCAAATCAATTAACATCTAAATTTAATATATCTATATATTCATTTTATTGAATTTCCTTAGATTACTCTTAAGAAGAGTTTATCTTCCTTGATACTATTTTAGATTATTATTCCCCCAAAATTTAGTAGAAAACCATTATGATCCCATGGCTCACTAAAAATTAGAAGAAAATTATAGATATACATAAAGAGAAAGCACACGACATTACAATATAACACCCATCTTCTTTTATACTTCATGACATTAAAAAGCCCTCATCTATATGAAATGCTATTGTTGAGATTTATCAATTCCCTTATAGTTCCCTCAAGAGACATAGGTCACTTTATAAGATCTTGTCTTGTTTACATAAGTCTTTGATACCTTAGATGTCTTCTTAATATACTCCACATGAAAGATGATACTTTTAATAATCATTAGAAATAAGATGAAAACTATAACTAGCTTTAAAACATTGACTTAATACATCTTTAAAAACAAGGAACTCAATTTCATTCTAATCTTATTTGAACACTAAAATACCACAATTCTGTATTTGTCATCCTTTTAATGAAAACAATAATAATTATTTTATTTTCTTTCGATTGAATAAATATCACTTAACAAGTATTCCAACAAATTCACGAATGTGAAGGAGAAATTCTTCCCCTTCCTTATGGTAGTTGGAATTAATAGAAACGACCCTGAAAGAAGTTGGAATTCTTTTTCAAAATAAGTTTTCCTGTGACAGAGAAACGACCCTTCCCGCTAAGTTTGGCTCTACAGGGTGGAGGAAAACCGCTATATTCCTTATATTTGTTTTGGTACTCACTTTCTCTTTCTCTTTGCTTTTCAATTACAGATTGCATGTCCACGCTTTTTCTTCGATGCACACACTGGATATTACTGCAATTTACTTTCTCGTTTAGAAGTACAGCTAAAGGACCGCCATTACCGTTTGGTGAAGGTTTTGGAGATGCTTCTAACTTAGCTGGACCAAATCCTCTTCCCAACTTCCTCCACATTTGATCTGCCATCTCTTCTTTTATAAAATGCAGTGAACAAGATACAAAAATGTACTACAATGCAATGCAACTAATTGTATTCTTACCCTATATAAATAAATGCAATGAAATGTCATTAGAGAGTCGCGACCATACATTTGTTTCTTTCTATCCATTAATCTGGAAAAAAATAAACTTAAAACCATTACTAAACGATCATAAACTGTATTTTTATTAAATCAAAACACACTCACATTTTGTGGAGAGAATTGGGGTTTATTACAGTAGTAGATGAATTCCTTTATTTAAGTAGTAAAATTGAGAATGGAGAGAGTGAGCTAAGCAGAAGAACACCAGAGCCGCCATTGTGGACAACAACACAAGCTCATCATCCCACCTGCCTTCAGAAACTCCATTTTTGTGATACTTGAAAAAACTGGTTTTTTCCAATTATAACTTGGTTTTGTGATCAATGGCAAAAACTGCAATACAGAGAGATGCGGAAATTGGCCTTGGATGGTTTATGGGGAGGAGTATTTTTGGTCTTATAGAAAAGGATTGTAACAGACTGGTTATTTGACTTTGATCTGAAGAACACGTGTGGGAGATTTAGGTAATATCGCCGCCGCACGAAGTGCCGTGTAGAGCCGTCAGGCTCAGTGAAAAATCCATTATTACCATTCAACGATAGAGGATAAATCTTGTCGACAAGATCCTCATTTTGAGAAAGGTTGAGGAGTGCAATGGTTACCTATACTTTATTTAATATATTAAGGGCTGAAAGGGTCTATTTGGTGCATAGAATTAATTTATTCAGAATAGACCTATTCTAGAATAAGGACCTATTTTCGAATTAATTAATTTTTAAAACGAAAGTTCGAATTATCGATTCTGCGTTCGGATCCTATAATATGAAATTGGAATAAGGATTATTTTTTATTTTTTTAATTAATTTGAACAATATGTATTTTTAGATTATTAATATATTATAATTATAAAATAATATTTTTTTTATAAATTATAATTTTTGAACTTATCATTTTTGTTGCTGGTTTTTAAATTAAAAAATATATGTATTTTTAATTTATATTTTTAAATTAAAATATATATTATTAACTTTTAAAAAAATAAGATTATTAAAAAAAAAATTATTAAATTTTTTTTATAAAAAATAAAATTATAAAACAAAAAAATTATAAAAAAAATTTATAAAAAAATTAATAAAAAAATAAGATTATTAAAAAAAAGATTATAATCCCTTAACCGTTCATGCATGGACCCGAAAAACTTATACATTTTTTTATAATTTTGAATCCATGAAAAACTTATTCTGAAATAAGAAACGAATTTTAAGTTTTTTTAAAATTAATTAATGCAAGCATTGGGCCCAAAATGGGAATTAGTTTTCTAATTTGAGAATTCAAAAAATGCCACAAACAACGAATTATTTTATTCTCGCATTAAATAATTCCTATTCTAGACACCAAACGGGCCCTAAATGTACTCTTTTTCTTCTCCTCTAGATTCTACTTTTCCTTTTGCTTCTTCTTCTCATTTTTGTTCTTGTTCTCCTCCTCCTCTTCCTCCTTATTTTCCTTCTCCTTCTATTTGTTCTTGTTCTTGTTCTATTGCTCCTCCTCCTTCTTTGCATTCTACTTCTTCTTCTCCTTCTCCTTCTGCTTGTTGTTGTTCTTCTTTTTCTCCTTCTTCTGCTTGTTCTTCCCCTCCTCCTTCTCCTTCAACTAGAGAAAAATTTGAATTTAAATATGTTAAAATTTTTTTCTTAGTTTATTTAAAAGAGATTACTTTTTTTTTAATAATTGTAATTGTTGTCACTAAGGATTGCACCCAATTTGCTAAGTGTTGAATCCAACAATCTTATGAAACATGGGACTATTCTCAGGCTATGGGTAACCTATCCGAGAATAGACCTCCGGATTAAGGGGCCGGCTTCCCTTTGGATCACTTAAAAAACTTACTAACTTTTAAGAGGAAAAGGGAGAGAGTGCATGAAAACAAACCAACTATGATTGAATGAAAACAAAGGTGATCCATTGAATTTAAAGAAGATCAACAACTAAAAAATAAGTTTACTCCAACAGCAAAAAAAACTTAACTCACAACTCAATCTCACTTTCTTAAACTCTTAGTGAAACAAGGTACTTGGAATGCAGAAAAGGAAGAAATCCTCACAATTCTGATAGTCTTGGTTGCACACAAGTCACACTAGTGAATTAAGATAAATTTTTGAACACCAACTTGGATTCAACATGCAGATTAAGGATATAAGGACATCACAGTAATCCTGCATATGACTTCAAAGAAAAACTTAGAATTGTAGGAGAACAAGAAAGATCAATTTTATTGCTGAAAAGAAAACTAAGTACAATTGTGTCTCTTACAGCTACAACACTCATATCAGAGAGAAAGAATGAAGAGCTAACCTTCATCACCAAAAGTGAGAGGTATAAAAACTAAAAATTAGGAATCTACATTCAAACTCCACTACCTCCTAAGAATAGAAAAAAGGTCAATAATGGACCCATGAGGCTGCATCATAATTCGAATGCCAGATTCTTGAGTTTCTAGGGGGCGAGGAAAGTGGGACCCTAAAAATAGAATGTCAAAGGAGACCACTCTATCCACTAAGTCATGCCTATAAATGATATTCTGACAATGGTTTATAAAAATACCACTTGTCGATATCTTACAATCGCATGCGTGCAATGACTTATCATTAAAAAACCTATCCCACTATGACACAAAAATGAATCTAATGTATATTTAAAATGGTCTCAACCCAAGAAGTGGGGAAACACATTTCAAAATAATCAAAATTAAACAAGAATCCACTTGTGCCTAAAAATGGATTAAAATCCTAAGTCAAACAAATGACTCTCAAACCAATTAAGGGGAAAGCACATTTGATGACCCACATTTGCTAATTAAAATTCATCAATACATAGCATACAAGTATAGGATTGAAATCCCACCTAAAGATCACCAAAAACCCACCATGTCTAAGATACATAAAAAAAGATGGTTAATGAATCTCGACCCTAAAAGGGGAGAAGGAAAAGAAAAATCAATAGCCATTTTATTCAAAACCCCAATGCCGTTGACACTGTAGACTTTCTCATCTGACATATGGCAAGTTGCTATTTCCCTGCTAGCAATCTCTGAACTCGGATTTGGAAATAGCAAACTCGGATTCGTGGCATCATCAACATGAGTTAGGCGCTGATTTTCTCCATTACTCTGTATCTAGCTTCAATGGCATTGCTATGTCCTGGTATATTCTCGGCATCATGAGGGCACTGCTGTGTTTTGATTTATCGTGTGCTTGGCTCTTTATAAAATCTAGGGCATCATTACATTTTGCTCCTCCTCTGAAAGGTCGAGGGCACAACATCTCTGTTATATCATTCTCTGGTTTATTTTCTTCTAAGAGCACTCCTTTGGATTTCAAGGGTATGGTGCTTCTGTAGCCATATGTATTCAACTCCTCAAAATTTAGAGGACACCATGCTCATACATTTATTCTCGTAAACTAGGGCACAATTTTTTCTATTGTATAATGCACATGAATTAATGGCACTGGTTAAATCACTCTGTATTTGATATCACTACTATAGCATCTCTGTATTTTGATTTCTTTTTCACTTGTGTATTTGATGCCAGTGAGTTGTGGCCCTCAAAAATCTAGGGCATCATTACATTTATCACCTCCTAAATGCACAGGCCCGTGGGCTAAGGCATTGTGTTTGTTGATCTTGTGGCAATAATATGGTTGTATTTTGATCCACTGGCATGCTTGAATCAACTATATTTCAAGGGTGCTGTGTATGCACTTACTTGCATGAGCTCGAGACCTCCATGTCACCCTAATGGTGCCATTAAACAACTAGGGCACGGTTTATGAATTTGTTGATGGCATGTTTTATGATTTGAGCACGACTTCAAATGATTATGAAGCCCATGATCAAGCCAGGGCACTGTCTGGCATTTTGATTCATTGGTTTCTTTTATGTTCATTGTCACTTTGGAAGCTTGTATACTTAGGCTCCATCATGCTGATGCCAACTGTGTTGATGCTTCTACTATTTGCATGGTTCACCGAGAGCATTCATGGCACATTCAAATAGTGACCCGAGCATGCTAGGGCGCGATGCTTTTTGTATACCATATTCACCATGTTTATTGACATATTTGTGTCTTATTAATACTGTTGTGGCCTCCTTCTTACTGCTATATTGTACTCTGCTGCTTGATGTTGTGCCCTATGGTCGAGACCACTCTTGGTACTTGTTTTGGTGTCGTGAGCATGAAATTGGGCTTATTGTAATGCATCTCGGCTTCTATGGATCTCGAGGGCGGGATATAAATAATAACACATTGCTCTTTGCTTAATGCTTGGCTTCTTGTAAAAGTTCGAGTCTGTGAACAATGGCGTCAATGCATGTTTATTGCTATCTCCTTTTATTGATTCCTACAAACATCATATCCTCATTGCATCTGGCACTTGAAGTTAATGATATTGTGCTATTCCATGACTATTAGAACGTTGAATCAATGGCACCTTGTGCCCTTTCTATTTATTTCCTTTCTCGCCACGGCTTGTGCACCTTGAACTTTATGTATTGTTGGTTCATTATTCAAAATGATTGTTTGGAGCGGCTGGGGTATCATAGTTTGATGCTTGGTTAGTGGCCTGCGGGCTATACTGTTGCATTGAGGGTGCTCTTGGGGCTGAGCTCACTACCTACTTTACACATAGGCTTGCGAGCATTATGTTCATGTTTACTGTTGTGCTATTTGTAATTGGGGTTTGCTGTTTCATACACATGGCATCATGAGCCTAGAACAGGGCACCATTCTATGTCTTGATTCTTGACATGATCACTATCACTGTTATTTACTGATGCTTGGATGAACTGTGAGCCATTTTTTCCCATTCATCTTGCCGATGCTCACCTTTTATGGAGTCTGTGATCTTGATTTTTGGCATCATTGGTCTGGTATCATTTAATGCCTACTTGTTGCCATATCATGCCAGCCCGTGCCCTATTGTCTATTGCTATTGTTAACTTGGGGCCATGATTTCTCCATTGGATTGCTACTGCCACCAATACATGCATCTCTTTTTATTTCATGCTTGAGATCCACTTGATGATGTTCATATTTTAAGCATAGCTCATCTTTAATGCATTATCACTTCTTCATGATGATAAAAACTTCATTTTCTCAAAGCACATAAAATGTGAGGAGCTTCATTATTTTACAAGATTGTACCCTCACTAGCATCATGTAGTTACATTATTTTATCTGTAGCTTCTTTGACTAGCCTTGTGATGCAGATTTAAACACATTTCATGCCATAAATGTGAGATAAAACCATGTAGATTTGTGTATCCTATTCTCTGTTTCTTATTTGGTGCTGATATTTGATTCATGCTACATCACACATATTGATATGCCCATGTCGTAATATCAATGCATTGAATGCATCCTTGGAGTATATTATGCTATGGTGTGCCCCTTTCTGTGACATGTAGGATTGTACTCTTATTCTTCTGCTATTTGCACCTCATGCTTTCTTTGCTTCCATGACTCTGCTTGATTTGGATGTACTTTTCTTTTGTATGATGTGTGCTCTTGGCCCTTGATGCGATCATCGACATAAAACTTGAGGTTTTCCTGTCATGATCTGCATCAAGGGCCCAGGTCATTCATTGAATTCATTGTTGGATCAGCTCCTCCTATATTTGCACATGAAACAAAAACGTCAGTGAAAACATGGTGCCTCTTGTTCTTTGGAGCCTTATGCACATGCCCTGAGCACAACCTTTGTTAGAGGTGCATGGCTGAGTGTACATATGCATTCTGTAGATATTGTGATACCAGCCATTGCATAGATCCATTGGATCTAACCCATATCTTTTCTTCTCTTCTAGCAAGTTCTGGATCTCAAGAGCTTCTCTGGATAGGATCAGATCCAGACACCACTACCAGGCAATGTTTGGTACCCCAGTATTTAATCATTTTCTTTATGTATATGTATACTCATTCGTTCAATTCTGGTAACGGCTATGCTCACGACCTGTGTGAGCTTAGATAGATGTTTCTCCTTTCGGTTCTTTCCCATTTGTACAGTATACATACATGCATGTGTAGCTTTAGATGTTGTTCATTTTTCTTACTTTTATGTACTCTTCAAAATGAAATGAACACAAACTTAAAGAAGATCACCTAATAACACAAACTAGGGTATTGTAGCCTCATCTAGTAATTAGGTCTCTAATCTAAGAATGAGTAAAAGTATGGCAACAGTAATATACTTTAAAATCCTTCTCTTCCTTCTCCTTCTCCACCTTCAACTAAAGAAGGTAATAGAATTTCAATATGTTTTAAAAATATCTTGTTTATTTACAAGAGGGAAATTTTGATATTTTTCCAACCCATATTTATAATCATATTTAATTGTGTATATTTTAACATTTAACCTAAAATTTCTTTAGACCACAGATTTCATTTTCCATTTTGCTTGAAATTGGGGAATTTGAAAAGCCAAGTGTTATGTGAGTGCACAAAACGTCAAGCACCAACAAATTGGGCAAAACAAGACAAAGATGTGAAACAACCAGCCATTTGATGTTTCTCAAACTTGCCGTGCAGACAAATACTTTCCCAGTACTACTCCAACTCAACCGTGCTTAGACATGGAGTTTCCTATTCCTATAAGCCCATTTAGCTTCCTAACTGGTATATCCTTTTATAAAAAAATCATAGTTTGCATCATAAAATAAACCAACATTAAGAGAACCTTTAATATATCTTACATTTCTTTTTGGAACTTTAAAATGAGTTTGTTGATATTTAGACATGAATGTAGAAATTAAACCATTGCTATAAGAAAGATTAGGTGTAGTAAGAGTTAAACAATTTAAACTTCCAACGAGTTGCCTATACAAAGTAGCATCAACAAAAGGTATTTCTATATCAACCATAAGTTTAGCTCCCAATTGGAAAGGAGTGGAAATAGGGTTAGCAAATAATTCATTTTAACTATGGGTTAAAGCATAATTGAGTGTTGCATTTTAGGATAACTCAATTCACTCGGCCTAGTTAGATACAAAGATCAGGCAGAGTGACCGAGCAAAGCAGTGAAGGACATAATAGAATTATATCAGATTTGAGATCAGATCAGAGTTGGAAAGAGGAGATCTATTATCAACATTTGAAGTGCAAATCGAAGGATCATGTATTGATACATTCTAGCAAGTGAGTGAAAGTAAATCTGTTAACAGAGTGGTCCTAACAGACCTTTGTAAATCTCCTAACAGAGTGCTTACTTCATTGTAAGTTTAAATACTTTAATCAAGGCTAGAGTGACTAAGTTTGTAAGCTCTTAGCAGGGCAGACCCCTCATAGGATAGATCACTAGAAGTGATCAAACTTTGTAGCCTTAATAGGCACACTTTATTATTGTAGTAATGAAGATTTGTGGGTGTCATCCCCACCCCAGTTTTACCTTCAAGGGTTTATGGGTTACCAAATTTGTGTTATGTGTTGATCATTTACTTTCATGTTCATGGGTGTGTTTATGTGATTCATGATATAATCTATTTGTCTCAAAAGAGTAAAAAATTATTTATAGATAATGTAATATTTTATTCAATAAAATAAATATATATTATTTTATATATAATATATGATATATATTTATGAAAAATGTTTCTATTTTGTTTATTATATAATTTATTAATTTAGAGTATTTTTAAAACAAAGTCTATGAATTTTAGGAACTTGTTTTACCAATTTAAAATATTAGTATGCAATATATAAACTTAGAATTTTTTTAATTAATTTGACATATATACTAATTTATAATTTTTTTGCTAAATTTATATTATTTTATCACAAATAAAAGTTTCTATATAATTTATTATATATTATTTTTATTGATTTAAAATCTTTTCAAAATAAAACATATGAATTTAGAAACTTGTCGAAAACATTTGAGATTTTTGTAAATATTACTATTTTATACTAAATATTATATTGACAAAATATTTGAATTTAAAAGAATTATTGGAGTATTTGTAAATTAGAAAAAATTGATAATCAATATACACCTTAAAACGTAAAATGAAAGGCATTAAAATGACCAAACTGTCATGAAAAATTGATATGACAAGTAGGGACGACCGTCAAATTCCAGGCGTGATGACAACTATAACTAATTTTAAGACATTGACTTAATAAATATTTCAAAACCCCCCAAGAAACTCAATTTCATACCACCCCTATTTGAATAGAACAATACCAAAGTTTTCTTTATTTGTTATCCCTTACAAATGAAAACAATAGTAGCATCTTTCTATTGAATAAGTAACACTTAACAAGTATTCCAACAAATTCAAATATGCAAAGAAGGGAATTTCTTCTCGTAGGTGGAATTAATAGAAACAAATATGCCTTTATGTAGAGGCAGAGGACAAAAGAAACATACAAATTATCAATAGAGGAACTATTGTCAATATAGCACCAAAGATGTACCTATGATCATATTTATTATTAAACTGAAATTAGAATATAATAATTTTTTTATTTCTAACTAATTAATAGACAAACATAAATTACCAGAGCATTCCATGGTCGAGAACAAATAAATAGGCAGGAAACTTGAAGTTCTACCATTTTGAAGAAAACAAACTTGGCACATCCTAAAATTACTTATATGCAATGAAAGGAACACATATTCATGCAACGTAAAACATCAAAAACAAATAAATTACTTATATGCCATATAACTGCAGATCTGAGAAAAATGAAAACTATATTTTCTTGTAGAGAAAAGCAGCCCAATCACAAATATATGAAATGAAGAATTCAAAACTGCGCTCGGTCACGTTCTGGAATTCAAGGCTTTTTCTGTTGTCTCTGCAAATAAACTAAGCTGGTGACAATCTTTTTCAAAATTAGTCTTCTCGTGACAGAGAAACAACCCTTCTGGCTAAGTTTGGCTT
This sequence comes from Chamaecyparis obtusa, assembly GCA_027943335.1. Taxonomy (NCBI): domain Eukaryota; kingdom Viridiplantae; phylum Streptophyta; class Pinopsida; order Cupressales; family Cupressaceae; genus Chamaecyparis; species Chamaecyparis obtusa. Next base: position 214,951 of record BSBK01001032.1, read on the forward strand.
TAGAGGGTGGACGAAAGCCACTAAATCCTTATATTTATTTTCGTACTCACTTTCTCTTTCTCTTTGCTTGTGAATCACAGATTGCATGTCCACACTCTTTTGTCGATGCACATAGTGGAGATTGTAATTTACTTCCTCGTTTAGAATTACAAGTAAAGGACCGCCATTACTATTTGGCGAAGGTTTTGGAGATGCTTCTAACTTAGCTGGAGGCATAGCTATCCCTATGCCAAATCCTCTTCCCCATGTCGTCAACATTTGATCCGCCATCTCTTCCTTTATAAAATGCAGTGAAAAAGATAAAAAAATGTACTACAATGCAATGCACTAATTTTATTCCTATACTATATAAATAAATGCAATGAAATGTCATTAGAGAGTTGCGACCATACATTAGTTTTCTTCTATTCATTAATCTGGAAACAAATAAACATAAAACCATTCCTAAACGATCATAAACTGTGTTTTTATTAAATCAAAACACACTCACATTTTGTAGAGAGAATTGGGGTTTATTACAATAGTAGATGAATTCCTTTATTTATGTAGTAAAATTGAGAATGGAGTGAGTGAGCTCATTGTCCCACCTGCCTTCAGAAACCCCATTTTAAACTTGTTTTTCCAATTATAACTTGGTTTTGTAATGAATGGCAACAATTGCAATGCAGAGAGATGCAAAAATTGGCCTCGGATGGTTTGTGGGGAGGAGTATTTTTGGTCTTATAGAGAAGGATTGTAATAGAATGGTTATTTAACTTTGATGTGAAGAACACGTGTGGGAGATTTAGATAATATCACCGTGGCACGATGTGCCGTGTAGGGCCACTAGTGAAAATTCCTTGACTTGAGGGATTCAAACACGAATTATTACCGTTTAATGATAGAGGATGAATCTTGTAGACAAGATATCTATTGTATGAAAGGCCAAGGAGTTGTAATGGGTTGTAGTTCTTATGAGGGTGCATGAATCTAAGTCTTTATTTATTTGACTTGTACTTGAATGAAGGTGTAATGGTAACATATTGGGAGTTGAAAGGGGAAAAACTAAATGTAGTCATCTTCTTCTCCTTTACTTTTATTTCTCTTTTTTCTTTTGCTGCTTCTCTCGTTCTTCTCTACCTCCTCCTCATCCTCTTCCCCCTCCTCCTTTTCCTTCTCTTCCTCCTCCTACTTCTCCTCGTCTAGCTTTTCCTTCTCCTCCTCCTACTCTTCTTGGCTCCTCCCTATCCTCCTCATCCTCATCCTCCTTCTTCTCCTTCTCCTCCTCCTCCTCGTCCTCCTTTTTCTCTTTCTTCTCTTTCTTCTTCTCCTTTTCCTCTCCTTCTCCTCCTCCTTCTCCTCTTCCTTCTCCTTCCTCACCTCTTCCCCCTCCCCCTCCTCCTCCTCCTCCTCCTCATCCTTCTCCTTCGGCTTCTCCTTCTCCTTAGCTAGAGAAGAAATTGAATTTAAATTTGTTAAGCAATTTTTTTAAAATTTTATTTAAAAGAGGTTACTTATTTTTTTAATAATTTCAAAATATATTTTAAAATCCTTCAATCCCTTCTTCTTCTTTGTCTTCTTCTCCTTCAACTAAAGAAGGAAATAGAATTTCAACATGTTTAAAAAAAATTCTTGTTTATTTACAAGAGGGAAATTTTGATTTTTTTCCTTCCCATATTTATAGTCATACTTAATTGTGTGTATTTTTAACATTTAACCTAAATTTACTTTAGAATAAAAATCTTCAATAATTAATCTTAATTTTTTGATACAAAATTATAAACATTTCATTAATTAAATTAATTTTTTTAGATTTTTTAAAAAAACTTTTCCTTAAACATTAGAATTAATATTCAGGCATTTTTTTATTATCCATATATTTAAAAATTTGAAAAATATAAATGATATTCTAAACTTATAAGAAAACAAACCTATAAAATATAAAATATATTGCAATTAAACATACAAATATAAATATAAAGTAAGCCTAAATATTTACTTTGTCAAACAACAATAGGTGTCGAGTTGAACATGATGCAACCAATGCATTTACTTACCCCATAGTGACTTTTGTTTGTTGTTGGGGTATAATGTGTGGAGGAAATTTCTTAATGTGTATTTTTTTATTTTTCAATAAAATTGCCAGAAATGTTAAAAAAATGATTTCCCAGGAGAGTAGAACATTGGTGTTGGGTACAAGAATAACATATGTTTCATGGTAGAAACTGACAACATATGCATTGAGGTAGTGGAACCTAGAACTTCATGGGATACTCCTATGGGCTATGAAGCTGACTACACCATTTTAGAGCTTTACAATCAACTCTTACAAGTAGTGGTTGCCGTTGCACCAAAAGATCGACCTGTTAATGCCCAATACAACCACTAGACTTATAGAAGACACATGAGGTGGTTAAGCCATGTCACGAATCCTGAGGGGAGCACTAACCATTTTTCCAACAATCTCCCCCTCAGCATTACTCGAAGGGATTCAAACCTGTGACCAAGCTCTGATACCACTTGTTATAAGTAGTGGTTGCCGTTGCACCAAAAGATCAACCTGTTAATGCCCGATACAACCAATAGACTTATAGAAGACATAGGAGGCAGTTAAGCCATGTCACAAATCCTGAGGGGAGCGCTGACCATTTTTCCAACATCAACATATTTTATAGACCCCTAAAGACCCCAATGTTCCTAAATGGGGCACATATGATGAAAAATAAACAACAGTGAAGGAAGAACTAGTAAACAGGAGAAGGGAGAAGAAAGTTGAGTCCCTTGTTGACAAAACTGGAGGGCAACATGGAATATCAAAAGAAGAGATGAAGACTGTCAGGGAAAAAGTGGGAGAACTTGGGGAGAAATACAATATTTCCCCTCCTCAACCCAATATTGAGGCACCTTAAGTGCTGATGGTTGAAGAAGAAGAAGAAAAGGAAAAAGTTGTCACTCCTACACCTACTAGGAGAACATCACAGAGACAGGATACTAGAGAATCTACACAAGGTCAAACACCTCCTAGAGCTAGACCAAAGGCCATGACCAGTGGACCAGTTTGGAAAAGGAAAACACTTGATACTACTCCATCTTCACATGGGAAAGATAAACAACAAAAGCTTACAGAAGAACAAGAACAAGAAGAGGAAGTTCATGCAATGGATACAGAGAAAACTGAGGAACAAAAGAAGAAGGAAAATGAAGATGAAAAGGATAGAAAACTTCAAGAAGCCAACCTAAGGGCACTTGAAGCAGATAAGAAGAAAGCAACCGAGGCAGAAAAGAAGAAAGGCTAGGAAGCAGGAAGGTATTTGTTTAAGCCCTTCTTAAAAGTTATAGAAAAGAGAGTAGTGAAAGATGGTAAGCTTGCCTCTATTGAAAAATACTTTGATATATATGATGAATGAGAGAAAAATAAGATAGAAGATATAGCTGTGGAGTACATGCTTTCCTTAAAAAAGAATATATGATTGAAATAGAAGGTCAAATCAGTAAGGATCCATTTGAGAGATTAGAAGGAAGAAAGAAGACAACCTTGGATGAAGACACCAAGAGTAGACAAGATATTCTTTTACAAAATATTCCTACTATGATAGGGAGTGAGATGGTAGAATGGATTGAAAAGTTAAGGCCAAAGCTAAGGACCAAAACTATAATCATTAAGTTTATGGCCCAAAAATATGAAGAGGTTGAAAAGGAGACACATGACAAGGTTGGAAAACTACTCCTTGAGGAGAGACCTGATCTTGGCAAGTCTAAAAAGACCCCAACCCCTGTAATAATCTCTATAGAGCCTAAAATTGCCAAATTGTAGAATAGGATGAAGTTGCAAAGGAGACAGAGGTAGTTGATACTACATTACCTGATTTCTACATTGACAATGTTGTTGGAAAGTGATGTTTTGTGAGCACTAGGGATCACTTAAGGGTTGTCATTTATGGCAACACTTATGTTGAAGTGATCACATGAAGAGGTTTTTGGTATTGGAGACTCAGTCATGAAAATGACTAAGTAAATAATCAAAATAAGAGTATTTTGCAGTATTGTTTTAGTCAGTGAAGATGATATGTGATGTATTATGGCTTGTGATGTTAAAGGAAGACACTTTGGGATATGTATAAGCTTCAGTTCACACGTATTTTGGTGATGAGATAAGTAAGATACAGTGATATGAAGGTATGTAAAGATAGAGAATCAGTGCATATAAATAGTCGCGATGATTGAGAGAGGGTCAGTTGGTATGGTAATGTGCTAAGTCAGATAAATGTTGTATATTTCTAAAACTTTGGTAATATAAGATCACTGACTCTATGTTTATCATTTACATAAGTAATTATTATATTTTGTGATGTATTTTGAGAGCTGACTGGATGGTAGGATTAGTATAAGTATAGAGTGTTTTGTGGAAGCGATAAGTATGTATGAGAGGATGATACAATGGATGCAAATAGCAGATGCGAGATCAATATTTGATAGAGCTATAACTAGAACTATCAAAGCATAGCAGATGCTTGTGCAGTTCAATTTTTTAGAACACTTTTGTGATAATATTTTGATTGTAAGAGCTGTAAGCTCACCACCTTTAACATGGTTTTATATACCCCTAATAGGGTATTTTTATTCCTCTAACAAGGAAATGTACTATGTAATACTCAACTCCTAATAGGGCTAGATCTCCTAACAGGGATTCAATATTTTAGTGCATAGTTGTGGGTACCATCCCCACCAGGGTTTTTCCTTGGCCAAGGTTTCCTAAAAAATAAATAATGGTGTTATGAGTTATGTCTTGTGTGTTTATGTTCTTTTCATTTCAACATTGATATGGTTTATTTTTAATTGGTTAAAGTTTAATTTAAAGTGTTGTAATACTGATTCACCCCCGCTCTCAGTGTTACTTAATCTTAACAATTGGTATTATAGCTATTGGCCCTTGGAGAGAAAGCCTAACAACTTAAGGGAGATCAGAATGGATTTAGAAATTTTTTAAAGAGAAATTTGAAGCAGAACTTGATGATCTGGACAAAGAAAAGGATGAAAATGGTGAATTGAAATTCAAATTGAGAAGAGTAGAAGGTTTCATCAAGAAACTAAAGGAACAACTTGAAATTTCAAAAAGTCAAAGACAAGACCTTATGGATAAGATCAAAGAGGATTCAAAAAATGATACATCAAGCCAAGTAAAAAAGTAGGAACAAGAAAAGGAGCAAATCAATCTTTTGATGATTAAAGAGATTCAACATGAAAAGGATGCAAGATACAAAGTTGAAGAGTCACTAAAAGAAGAAAATGTGCAAATAGGAAAAATGAAGACTGAACTTGATCACTACAATAATAAATGTTAGGAATTAGAGAAGTACAATCAGATCATAAAAGGTTAACTCACTCAATCTAAATTACACATTGAGAAGCTACACATGAGTAGTGATAAAATTGATGAACAAAGACAGAGACATAAACCTAAATGGGACATGACTAGAATCAAATTAAATGAAGGTGAATTTTCTAAGACTAATGAAGAAACACATGAAGAAAAGACTGAGGAAATACCTACTCTTGAGAGACCTAGAGATTAGATCCGACCTTTCAGAGGTAGATGCTTCAGATGCAAAAAACTTGGACACATGAAAAGAGATTGTAGAGGTAACCGTTCTTTCAAACCCTTTTCTAGTTATTGTCATAACTTTTATGCATATGGCCATAAGAAAGAAGAATGTAAAAAACTTGATCAGTCTAGATATAAACAAGATTACATCAGAGGAGAATCAACAACAAAGATCACATGCCACAAATGCAATAACTTTGGGCATACTGCAAGGTATTGTAAGTTACAGGTAAATCAAGATAGAAGGAGACCACCGACATGTTACAAATGCAACAACTTTGGATACATAGCGAAGTCTTGTAGATATAAGAGAGAGGATAACATAAGAGGACCAAGAGGACCACCACCTGTGGTTATAAAGAAGAATATAGGTGACAATGTTAAAAATCTTAATGAGTACATGGATGAGTTTAAGAATTACTTCAAGAAACCAGTAGATGAAGATGATGAGAAGATATGGAAGGTGAAATATCTCAATAAGGCATTCGTTCAAGGAGAGACAATAGATACTACTGTGTCTTCTCTTGATGGTGACATTGCTACATTGACCTAGAAGGTTGCATGGCCTTAGGGGGAGCATTGGATGCAGATAAAAGATTATATCCAACCCCTAATTATATGGAATGAGCTTATGCGAGCTTAGATATGGTGTGTATAGACACTATGAAGTCTATGTTTGTGATCAAAGCACTTGGAGATTCATATCTTATGTTCGCAAGATTTTGTTTGATTGGATAGTGTGCGAAGTTGAGCTACCTGTGATTAATGCACTTACTTAACCAACGATGGATAAAAGAGCTTGAAGCGTACCATTTCCTCATTTTTTGATAATCAAATACTAAGAAGAGTAGTGTGAAGAAGCATTTCAGCCATCTAATAGATACATTGCGTGATTGATTTGAGCAGAAGTTCTGGATTTTAGCATATCAAAGGTATTTAGATATTATACTCTTTCAAGAAGATATGGATGCACCTATTATTTTTTATGTTTTTGATAGACCGAGGTATAAGTTCAAGAAACACCCATTCAAGTCTTGTGAGGATGATCCAGAAGGAGCATTTTTTCAAACCCCTTATAGCATGTTACATGTTGAAGACATTAGGGCATACATCCACTACAAATATGAGATTATAGGAGATGTTGATATCTATAGTGAATTAGATAGGATGCTAGAAGAAGATGGAAATATGATAGAAGAGTTTAAGAATTTGGAAGATCAATCCATTATTAAGTTAACCCTTCTAACTTAGTTCAATGAAACTGAATGGTTCAAGATAATTCTAAGCTGAATCCATGACCAGTTTATATGGATTGGAGACCAACCAGTTAAGATATGTGGACAAATGATCCATGAGATAACTGGATTGGATAATACTAGAGCCTTCCCAGTAGCTAATAAAAACCTCAGAAAACAAGTAGAAACCCTAACCCATTCTAAGTGGGATAAGAGAGAAAGGACAGTAAATTGCATCTTTCAACAAGATGTGAGATTGGTGGAAATGATATTAGGTTACAAGATGTTCTATAGCAATAGACCTAACTCTGTATCAGCTGGAGTAGTTATGATGGCATACAAAATGGTTAAGGAAAACAAGAAATATAAACTATGAGAAGTTCTAGCACAATAGTTTTTGGAAAATGTGAAGGTTATCAAGAAAGATAAATCAAAGGCATTCAATTTTGGTTCACTTCTAGTTCATATGTACATCTACATTGAGCACAAATTCCATGGAATGCACCCTAGATCATGGAAGAATGATGTACCTACTTGTATTCAAATCTCTGAGAGCTACATAAGAGAAAATAAAAATTGGGTAGATGGAGAGCTATGTGCAATGACCAAAATCATTCAAAGGAAAATGAAGGAGAGATATAGGATACCTAAAGAAATAGTTGAAAAATATAAAGACACAACCTATTTCATGATTGAAACTGACTGTGTGTGCTTTGAGGTAGTTGAGCCTAGGAAGAAATGGTGCTACTCTATGGAGTATGAGGTTAGTTCTAAGGTACTAACAATGTAGGTTGAGCATGTATTGGTAGCTGAGGTAGACACATTCGAAGAGAGATGGGGAACATACTAGAAAAATTTAGAAAATGTTAGAGAAGATCATGATAAAGGGACAAGGAAGAGAAAGATTGACAAAATAGTTGAGGACATTACTGCGAAGGTAGAAATCACTAGGGAGAAACTAAAGAAACTAAGGACAAATATGATAGAAGCATCTTCCAGTATGACAATTGAAGCACCTCCTCCTTTTGAAGCAGAAAAGATAGAAAGTTCTATTCCTAGTGTGATAGATCTATCAGTCACTCCTGAGAAGATTGCACAAAAGGTTGCATCTGCAAACACACCTAGAAGATATACAAGATCTACCAAACCAAGTAGCCCTAAGAGTCAAAAGGTAGAAACATAGGAAAATAAGGAATAAGAAAAAGAAGTACAAAAGAGACCACGAGATCTATGGAAGCAAGATATTCAAATGTTGCAAAAGAGAGTAATAAGAGATGGCAATCTAAAAACTATAAATAAATAATATGAAAGGTATGACTTTGTAAATCAAGCAATAAATGAGGACACAATAATTGAGTACTTGTTATCTTTCAAGAAAAAATTGCTAGAAATAAGGGAACAGTTAGCACAATCTGAGGATGAGAATATAAGAAATAAAGCTATTAAAGACATGTTGTTGGTAGTCTCTATACAAGAGAAGGAGAGAATCATCAAAGAACTAAAACCTTTATTAAGGACTAAGGCTAGACTGGTGAAGATTATGGAAAGAAAATATGATGAAGTCATAGAGGACACACAAAAGGCACTAGACCAAATTATTATGTGCGACATTCCTAAGAATACCTCACCTCCCAAGGTTACCAAGCCTACACCCTTAGGAATGGGAGAAAGTTCTAAAATAGTTTAAGTGTGTGAGAAAGCAAGAGAAGTTGTCATGCAACTAGACTTCTTTGTCTATGGTGTGCCTGTGACCCTTGACACTTCACTTGATGTGAAAGGACCATTTAAAGAAAATCTAAATAATGCAATGACATTTGAAGAGGAAGGACAAATAGAGGAATAACAAACAAAGGACAAAAAAATAAGAAAAAGAATAGGAGAAGGAGAAACAACTATAAGAAAGATAGGAAGAAGAGAAAGTAGCAGAAAAAGTAGAAGAGGTAAGAGTTGAGATCAAGCATGAACTAGATACCTCCTCCACTTTATTGTTGGAAAGTATGGCCAAACCAGTGAGCACAGATGTGGAAAACATGGATGAGGATGAACTCATGAGGTTATCCTTCATGGAATTTGCTAAAGAAAAAGAAAGGTCAGCACAAAAAGGGGATAAAAGGGTAAAGGTGATTACTAGGGCATTGGAGATAGTAAACAAAATACTCCCTACACCTATTGTCTTTCAAGGAAAGGAAGATGCAAATAATTTGAGCATGGAATTGGACAACTTTGACAGTCATTTTGAGTCACTATTGAAGACCACAAAGGATAAGGCAGAAAAGATGTTCTTAGAAAAGAAGTTGAAGGAATTTTGTTAGTCCATCTCATGGGACTTGGGCATTCTAAAAGAAAATACACTTAAAGCTAGAATCTGCGTAGCACAATGAAGAAAGATATACAACTATTGCATAAATCCTATTAGACATGTTAAGAATATTGAAGATATCATATCTAAGGACATGGCTACACTAGACAGCTTGATGGACAGTTTGAAACCTCTTCACAAACTATGGTAGAAATGGACAAACAGACATCCAAGCTTCTGGATAAGATAAGTGTTTTGAATATGGAGAAAGGGAGAGTAGTGGAAAGATTTGGATTACTAAAGAGTCTAATCACTCCTAAGCTTTCAATTCTTGAAGCTCATCTAGTAGAGATGGAGAAAATAGAAGGATCAATGACAAATGCTATACCCACTGAGCTGAAGGCAATAGAAATAATATCTTATTCACTGAATGGACTGATCCATGTCAGTGAACTTCTGATGAAGTCGTTGGTTGATGAAGTGAAGACCTTGGAAGACTCCTTCCAAGACATTATAAACCTGGTGAGTAAGCACTAAGTCTTTTGTGCTTAGAATTTTGAAATTTTGTAAGTACCTTTTCCATTGATGTCAAAGGGAGAGGAAGAGAAGGGAAAAATGAAAAGAGGAAGAGAAGAGAAAAAGTGAGAAAAAAGAGAGAGAAGAAAGAGAAAAAGAGAAAATAAAATAAAAGAGGAGAATATGTATATAGAGAAGTAGAAGGAAGATAGTGTTCTAACATTTAGTCATTTTTCGCTAAGCATTGTCATCAATGCCAAAGGGAGATATTATTGGCAGGTGATGCTTTGGGAGCACTAGGGATCACTTAAGGGTTGTCATTTATGGCAACACTTATGCTAAAGTGATCGCATATAGAGAGTTTTGGTATTGGAGACTCAGTCATGAAAATGACTAAGTACATAATCAGAATAACATTATTCTATAGTATTGTTTTGGTGAACGAAGATGATATGTGATGTATTATGGCTTGTGATATTAAAGAAAGACAATTTGGGATATGTATAAGCTTTAGTTAAGGTCACATGTGTTTTGGTGATGAGATCAGTAAGATATGGTGATATGAAGGTATGTGAAGATAAAGAATCAGTGAAATAGGGCATATGAACACTCACGATAATTGAGCGAAGGTTAGTTGGTATGGTAACATGCTAAGTTAGATAAATGTTGTATATTGTTGATACTTTGGTAATATAAGATCACCGACTCTATGTTTATCATTTTAATAAGTAATTATTATGTTTTGTAATGTATTTTGAGAGCCGACTGGATGGCAAGATTAGTATAAGTATAGAGTGTTTTGTGGAAGCGATAGATATGTATGAGAGGATGATATGATGGATGCAAATAGAAGATGCAAGATCAATTTTTGATAGATCTATAACTGGAATTATCAAAGCATAGTAGATGCTTGTGTAGTTCACTTTTTGAGAACACTTTTGTGACAATATTTTGATTGTAAGAGCTGTAAGCTCACCACCTTTAATAGGGTTTTTATATACCCCTAACAGGGTCTTTGTATTACTCTAACAAGGAAATGTACTATGTAATACTTAGCTCCTAACAGGGCTAGATCTCCTAACATGGATTCAATATTTTAGTGTATAGTTGTGGGTACCATCCCCACCAGTGTTTTCCCTTGGCTAGGTTTTCCTCGAAAATAAATAATGGTGTTATGAGTTATGTGTTGTGTGTTTATGTTCTTTTATTTTTAGCATTGATATGGTTTATTTTCAATTGGTTAAAGTTTAATTTAAAGTGTTGTAATGCTGATTCACCCCCCTCTTAGTATTACTTAATCCTATAAAATGTTGGTATTTCACTGGACACAAAGAAGGATACATCTGATCCATTTCAGATAACTAAAACCTTGGCCAACATTGATGAAATAGTAAAGAATCTTGAGCCTCCCAAGATCACTCAAGAAGAATCAGATGATAAAGAGAAACAAAAGGAGAAGACATTTGCAAAAGAACAAGTGTTAGAAGAAAAAAATGAAGAGAAAGAAATAGAAAAGGATAAGGAACAAAAAAAGGTAGAGGAACAAGCAAAAGGACTGCTACCTATCACCCATTTTTCTACACCTAGTTTTTTGGCAAGTGGATCCAAATCACTGCCAACAAAATTAGAGGATATTGATACCACGATTCTTATGCAGTGGTTAGTACTTTCTTCTTCCAAAGAAAAGAAGAAATAAATAAATAAAAATACTGATAAGATTGCAAAGACAATCCACCAAGAAACAATAGTATTGAGTAATTTTTTTACTACTCCTCCTGTAGATATTGGATATCCTATAAGTAATCTAGATAATGTTCTAAGTACTATAGAACAAAATTTTGATACACTACAAGAAGAAACAAGAATAAAAGTTGTAGATGACTACAAGAGGTTAAGGATGAAAGATACTCTTGATGGGATCAAGAGTGATCTTAACACATTGATTACCATTGAAAGGGCAATCAAATATTGCCTTAAGGATGGACAAGACCTATATAGACTCTACATAACTTTACATAAGAATGTAAAGAGCACATTGAATATAATAGCTCAGAATGAAGAGGCTTTGGAAAACCTCTCAAAGGATTTTGAAAGAAAGAGAATTCTGGACATAAACAAGGAAGTAAATAGGATCATGGATAAAATCTATACCCTACAATTGGAAAAGGATAGAGTTCAAAGAAGATTCTCAGAATTAAGAAGCTTTTTTACTCCAAAGATTAGTGTCTTGGAGAGTACACACGAGGACCTTCATTTGGGCCTTAAAAAATTTCAAGAATTAGTACCTACTAATGTAGAGGAAGCAAACAAGGCCACATTTGGTTTTAATGGAATGATTCATGTTGCAGAGGCAATCAAAGAAGCTTGAGATGCAAACATGTAGATTTTGAAGACTAATTACAAAGATATACTATAGACAATTCAACTATGATTTTGTACACTCCATTTTTGTTGTTTTAGTAACTGATTATGACATTTTGGCACCCTTTTCCATTGATGTCAAAGGGGGAGAGATAGAAGAAAAAATAATATGAGAGAAAGAGAGAAAGTGTGTATAAAATGAAAATACAGAAAACATGAATAAAGGAAAGTTTCTTCTGAAGGCTATGTGTTGAATTTTTATGTGTTGCATTTCTATCAGTACATTTCCTTTACATTTTTCTTTGATGATGCACTCAGTCATTTTTTCACTAAGTGTTTCGATCAATGCCAAATGGGGAGATTATTTGCAAGTGGTGCAAAATGTTCATTCTTTGTACAAGAAATATGTAATGTAGAAGACTTCACTAAGGAAAATCAAGAGTTGATTGAAAAATTGCAACTAGAATTGAATTCTACCGGTCATTCACTGAGCATGGATGTAAGCTCCAGCTCCATTCAATCCACTAGGTTACTTCATGCACAAGGGAGATTATCTGAGTTGATGGCTAATGATGGGCGAATAAGAGCTAAGCTAATTTATATACAAACATTATCAACACCTCATCTAGAGGTTATGTAGAAAGAATTAGCAACGAAAAGGGAGTTAGTACAGAGAGATCCTCATCTCTCTATTTTTGAGAGCTTAGTTGATCTAGTTTCCCAGCTAGAAATAAGGATACAAGTTTTGGAGTCTATCAAGTCAAGATGGGAGAATGCATTAGGTATGATAATGCAACTTCATAAACCATTTTTGGATAAGTATTTTCTCACCCTACACCCCAACAACTTCAATTGACAAAAACAAGGGGGAAATGACATGCCATGATAGTGACATGAATAACAGGAAATGACATGAGAATAATAAGAGTAAGGGGGAATGAAATAAAATGACACATATAGAGAAAATACAGTTAGGAATGTATATCAAGGTAATATCAAGGTATGATTTAGGTGTGACATACTATTTTGTAATGTATATATTCAGTTGTATGTCAAAGAGTCTTATGTATATATATGTAGAATCTTTTGAAGACTGAATCAACGTCTTAGGGGGAGTATTCATATTACTAAGTACTCTTGTTGTAATGTAAACTTAATGACAAAGTGTTTTTTCCACTAATGTCAAAGGGGGAGATTGTTGATCCCTAAGTTTTGTTGTCCATTAGTGTCTAGCACTTAGTCATTTTCTAGGCAATGTTGGTGGGTTAGCACTGTGACCGAGCCATCTTGTAAAGGCAAAGTCATGGATAAAATTGTACTTTTACCGAGTAGTAGTTACTGTCGAGCAAGTCAGAGGTCACCGATTACTTCAGTAATAGCCAAGTATTTTATGTTGATTTGTATGGAAGTGTTAGTGCTAAGCACCAATATATGAAGAACAGTTAATGGCAAGTGTCAAAGACTTCATATGCTGATCAAGGTAGATTTGACATGTGTTTGTAACGACACAAACACTTAGGTAAACCATTTTGGCTGACATCTATACAATATTTAATATTTTTTGAGGAAATCACGGAGGTGATTATGCCTTATATTTGTAATCATTAATATCTATGTAATCTATATAGCTTATCAGATTAAGGGAATGTTTAAGAAGCATAAGTAGAGAATCTAGATCATTAATCTTGATCTAGGAGGTTGATTTTTTGTCTATGTTGTTATGTATGTGGAGCCTAATCAGACTTATCCACGGGGAAAAGGGGCAAAGCCCCTTGTGGGGTCCTGGGGTAGTGCCCCAAGTGGGGTCAAGGGGCAGAGCCCCTGATGGGGTCAAGGGGCAGCTATTTTTTCTATTAGTCAGAGTATTTTTGCCCTAATTTTGTTATGTCAAAAATACTTGTAAAAAGGGCTTAGGGTTTGAGATTCATTGTATGAGGGATTATTGTAGCTTCCTGCAGTGGTATTGAGTTGCAGGTTTCAGATTGTAATTGCTAGATAATAATAAAGATATTGGACTCACTGTTGGTGGATGTAGCCTAGGGATTGGGTGAACCACATTAAATTCTGTGTTATTGTATTCTCTTTTGTTTGTTAATATTTGCATTTTCTACTTATTATCCTAACAAGTGGTATCAGAGCGAGGTTATTTCATTCGTTCTTTCATCTATTCTCTGAAGCAGGTCTCACAAGGTAGTGGGAGAGTCTCTTGGTTAAGTGGGATAAATGGAAGATGAGGGTAGGATGATAAGTTTAATGGGTAGAACTTCCAGTTATGGAAGATGCAAATGGAGGACTATCTCTATCAGAAGGATCTATGGTGGCCATTAGAGGGAATAGCCAAGAAAGAGGTAGCAATGTCTTAGGAAGATTGGGATATTTTGGATAGGAAGGCACTGGGGAGTATCCGTCTATGCTTGGCACAATTGGTGGCATTCAATATTACTGGAGCAATGGAAGTTAAAGATCTGATGGACACCCTAGCGAAGTTGTATGAAAAGCCTTCAGCTTCAAACAAGGTATTTCTTATGAAGCATTTATTTAATATGAAAATGGTAGAAGGTGGATCAGTCGTTGATCATTTGAATGAGTTTAATATAGTTACAAGTTAGTTAACCTTAGTTAAAATTACTTTCGATGATGAGGTTACGGCTCTCTTGATTTTGTGTTCTTTGCTAGAAAGCTGGAATGGCTTGGTAATGGCTGTTAGTAATTCTATTTTTGGTTCAAATACCCTAAATTTTGATGATGTTGTTGGTGTTATATTGAGTGAGGAAATTTGTAGGAAAATCTTAGGGGCATCCACATCGAGTAGTGTATTGAACGCAGAAAGAAGAGGCAGAACAAGAGATAGAGGAAACAACTCTGGAAATCATGGGAAATCAAGAGGAAAATCAAAGGGAAAGAGGTCTGAATCCAAAGGGCCAAATGATTGCTGGTACTGTGGAAAACCAGGTCATAAGAAGAAAGATTGTTGGTCTCAGAAGAAAGATAAAGGAGACAAAAATGATGGAAATAAGGAGGCAAATGTGGTAAGTAACAAATCCAAAGAGGATGCTTTGCTTTTGTCTTTAGAAAATGTTGATGATTCATGGGTGTTAGATTCGGGGGCTTCATTTCATGCTACACCCCATAGAAGTTATTTTGTTGATTATGTCCAAGGGGATTTTGGGCTAGTTTATTTGGGAGATAATGAACCTTCTCAAATTGTTGGAAAAGGGAAAATCAAGATTAAGTTACACAATGGGAATCATTGGCTACTACAAGAGGTAAGACATGTTCCAAGGTTGAGTAGAAATTTAATTTCAGCAGGGCAACTCGCTAATGAGGGTTGCACATTTACTTTTAATGATAAAAATTGGAAGGTTTCAAAAGGTTCCTTAGTAGTAACAAAATGTGTGAAAGTAGGCACCTTATATCTTTGTACAGGTCATATTGTTCCCTCTACTTTAATTGTTTTAGAGAAAAATGAATGTTTAGGAACAGTTGCTGCAGTTGAGTAGGTAGAACAAGAGACAGTAGCTGGAGATTCAGAAATAGCACTGTGGCATAATAGACTTGGGCACATGAGTGAAAAAGGTATGAAATTAATTCATTCAAAGAAATCTCTACTAGGTCTGAAATGTGTTAATATGGATTTCTGTGAAATTTGTGTGTATGGAAAACAAAAGAGAGTCAGTTTTGTAAAGAGTGGGAAGGAAAAGAAAGATGAAAAATTAGAGCTTGTGCATACAGATGTATGGGGTCTAGCTCAGGTATCTTCCCTTGGTGGCTCTTAGTATTATGTTACATTCATTGATGATGCAACTAGGAAAGTATGGATATATTTCATTAGACAAAAATCTGATGTATTTGAAACTTTTAAGAAATGGAAAAGCTTGGTTGAAAATGAGACTGGAAAAAGATTAAAATTTCTCAGATCTGATAATGGTGGTGAGTATTGCAGAAAATAATTTGAAGATTATTGTGCCTCTACTAGTATTCATAGACAAAAAATAGTTCCAAGGACTCCACAGGAAAATGGAGTGGTTGAACGCATGAACAGGATAATAATGGAGCATGCAAGGAGTATGAGGTTGCATGCTAGGCTACCCAAAAATATGTGGATAGAGGCTGTGAACACTGCTATTTATTTAATCAATAGAGGCCCCTCTACTCCTTTGGACTGTGGTATTCTAGAGGAAGCATGGAGTGGTAAGAAGGTGAGTTATTCTTTTCTCAAAACCTTTGGTTGTGAAGCTTTTGCACTTATAGATTCTGAAAATAGAACCAAGCTGGAAGCTAAGTCAAAGAAATGTGTATTTGTTGGATATGGCATTGATGAATTTGGTTATAGGCTTTGGGATTTTAAAAATCATAAAATTGTAAGAAGCAGGGATGCCATATTCAATGAGAAAGTATTGTACAAAGATCTGTTGCAGCAGCATGAGAAGAAAGAAAATGATTATGTAGTGTTGCATGATATTCCAAATGATAATGTTCTAGTAGTTCCTTATGCTCTGAAACAATAGAAACAACAAATACCTCACACCCCAATGAATTTTAGATGGCCAACAAGGCTAATTAGACCTCCAAATAGATTTTCACCTTCTTTGTATTCTATCTTATTAACTGATGCTGGTGAACTTGAATGTTATAATGAAGCTATGTAGGTGGATACAAAACTTCAGTGGGAGTCTACAATGACAGATGAAATGGACTCTTTGTTGAAAAATCAAACATGGGATTTATGTCAGTTACCTGCAGGAAAATGGGCTTTGTATAATAAATGGGTTTACAGGTTGAATGAAGAAGATGGAGGTAAGAAAAGATTTAAAGCCAGATTAGTCATAAAAGGATTTGCATAGAAACATGGGATTGATTTTGATGAGATTTTTTCTCCAGTTGTTAAAATGACTTCTGTTCGTACTATTTTAAGTATTGTGGCTACTGAAGATTTGCATTTAGAGAAGCTTGATGTTAAAATAGCCTTTCTTCATGGTGATTTGAATGAAGAAATTTATATGGTACAACCATAGGGATATGAGGTCAAGGGTAAGGAGAGTTTAGTGTGTAAATTGCAGAAAAGTTTATATGGCTTGAAGCAAGCACCTCAACAATGGTATATTAAATTTGATACTTTTATGCATGAGAAAGGATACACTCAATGTAATTCTGACCATTGTGTTTATTTCAAGAGGCTAAATAATGACAGCTACATTATTCTATGTTTATATGTTGATGATATGCTTGTAGCTGGATCTAACATGGATCATATTAAGGGGTTGAAACAATAGTTAGCAAAATATTTTTCTATGAAGGATTTGGGGGCAGAAAAACAAATCCTTGGCATGAAAATTTGCAGAGATAGGAAGAATAGAAAATTAACTCTATCTCAGGCTGATTATGTTGAGAAGGTGTTGCAGAGATTCTACATGAAGGATGCCAAAGCTGTCACTACACCTTTGCCTGGTCATTTGAAATTGACTAAAGAAATGTGTCCAAAGACACCAGAAGAAGAGGCAAGAATGTCCAAGATACCTTATGCTTCAGCTTTAGGGAGCTTAATGTATGCTATGGTATGTACTAGGCTAGATATTGCACATGCAGTGGGAGTCGTTAGCCAGTATACGAGTCACCCTGGGATTGAGCATTAGAATGCAGTCAAATGGATTCTCAGATATTTGAGAGGTACATCCAATAAGTGTTTACACTTTGGGGGCTCTTCTACTACTGTTCATGGCTATGTTGACTTAGATTTGGTAGGAGATATTGATACCAGACGGAGTACTATAGGTTATGTATTTACTGTTGGTGGGACAACAGTGAGTTGGATTTATCGGTTACAAAAGGTGAATGATTTATCTACTATAGAGGCAGAGTATGTTGCTGCTATAGAGGTAGCCAAGGAGATGATATGGCTTCAATTCTTCATGAAAGAATTGGGACATCCACAGGCAGATAATTATTTGTATTTAGATATTCAGAGTGCCATTCATCTTGCAAAGAATTTTGCTTTGCACTAAAAAATAAAGCACATACAGTTGCGATATCATTTCATTAGGTCAGTATTGGATGATGGATAGTTAAGGTTGGAGAAGATACCTATAGATGATAATCCAGTAGATATGTTTACAAAGGTAGTGACAAGGGAGAAGCTGAATTCCTATTCAGCTTCGGTTGGTCTTCTAGACTTAACAGAATAAAATAACAACTGAGTCCAGGGTGGTTTCATTATTCCAGTGGGAGCTACAGGTTTTGGTCGATCAGTCTCCAACTGGGAGGATATTGTTGTGGAGTTTGATTAGTCTCCAAGTGGGAGATTGTTATGTATGTGGAGCCTAATCAGACTTATCCACGGGGTTAAGGGGTAGAGCCCCTTGCGGGGTCCTAGGGCAGTGCCCCAAGTAGGGTCAAGGGGCAGAGCCCCTGATGGGACCTCTGAGGGGTAGCACCCCAGGGAAGGGTCAAGGGGTAGTTCCCCTCGATGCTAAGAATGACTTAATAATATTGTAAACTATCGGCCATCTATTTTTTTCTATTAGTCGGAGTATTTTTGCCCTAATTTTGTTATGTCAAAAATACTTGTAAAAAGGGCTTAGGGTTTGAGATTCATTGTATGATGGATTATTGTAGCTTCTTGTGGTGGTATTGAGTTACAGGTTTTAGATTGTAATCATTGGATAATAATAAAGATATTGGACTCGCTGTTGGTGGACGTAGCCCAGGGATTGGGTGAACCACGTTAAATTATGTGTTATTGTGTTCTCTTTTGTTTGTTAATATTTGCATTTTCTGCTTATTATCCTAACATATGTAAGATGAGATCTTAAACCCTAAAATGTAGTAAGTAAGTATGTGTATGAATGGAATGAAATGGATCTCATATACATAGAAGTATTTTGATAGAGGAAGAGATCAGTTAGAGTGACTGAGCAAAGTAGTAAAGGGAAGAGAAAAGATATATTTGATTGAGAAGATCAAACAAGTATTGGAAGGAGAAGATATGTTATCAAAAATCATAGTGCAAACTGAAGCATTAGGTACTAATATATTTTAGCAGGAGAATCAGGGAAAATCTCTTAATAGAGTGGTCCTCACAGGCCTATGTAAATATCTTAATCGAGTGCTTACTTTGTTGTAAGTTTTAAATCCTTTAACCAAGGTAGATTGTATAATTTTGTAAGCTCTTAACAGGGCAGACCCCTCATAAGGTAGATCATCAGTTTATGATCAAAATTTTAGCCCTAACATGAAAACTTTAATACTTCCATAGTAAAGATTTGTGGGTGTCATCCTCACCCTAGTTTTACCTTTCACGGGTTTCTGGGTAACCAAAATCTTTGGATTATGTGTTTCAATTTCATGGATGAAGATTAGATTGTTAGACCTATTTTAGTATTGAATTTAATGTTTATGACAACTTGAAATTAATAGTAGATATCTGATTCACCCCCCTCTTAGTATCTCCCTTTCCCATATTAGATTTACAACAATGCACATATGCACATGTAGGAACATGCACATGTATGGAATGTTCTCATTTATGGAAAAACTTATTATTTTTATGACCACACATATTGGATGTCATGAATATGATTAAATAAAGTTGATGAAGGGAAAAATGCCAAGTCCACAGATTGTTCCTGCAACCCAGTCTAATCGAAAAACTTAGCGAGCTTCACAGAAGTTGTATTAAGACATGGGATCTTAATTTTATGCTTTTAGGACACCAATGAATGCATGTGTGAGGTCACACATATTAATAATAAAGGATCGAAGATATATGTTTAGTTGATTGGATGCAAAGACAATAAATAGAGAATAACATGTTAGCGATCATTGAGGCCAACCTTGTGAATGATTGGAAAGCTATTTTTGGATGTCATCTTGGATCTAAGGCTGACTGGGGATCTTAATGAGGGATGAAAGTGCACTTTAATTAATATTATGTTTTTCTAGAGTAATGTCAACTAGCCTTTGTAGTTATACTTATAACAGGGTATAAGTATACATACACTTTTTAATAAGTGTGGGATGATGTGATAGATAATATTGATGGATGTTAGATGTGAATTGTGAAGGCATCTAAGAGGTATAGAAAAGATCAAGGGGAAGGAAAACAAAAGGAGTTCTTCTGGGAATACTTTGTTAACTCTTTTTATTCAGGACAAAAAATTTGTTGTAAGTTTTGTTGCACCTATTGTACACCCCTAATGGGGTTTGTTTTCCTTTAATAGGGCTAGGACCTTTAACAGGGTTGATTCCTTAACATGGATCTTATTGTATATATATCCCCTAATAGGGATTTTCCTATATTGTAATTATCAACTCCTAATAGGGCTTTAAGATTCATAGTATAGAATTCAGTGGGTACCATCCCCACCGGGGATTTCCCCTTAACAGGGTTTCCTCAAAAACAAATATGGTATTTTGAGTTCTTCTACGTTTGTCTTTTTTGCATGGTTGTTCATTTTATTTTATATCTTTATATGTTGGTCAAATAAGTTTGAGAATTTAGTTAAGTACTGTAACACTGATTCACCCCCCCTCATTGTTACCAAATCCTAACACTAGTCATAGTAATACCAACAATAGAAATATTAATAGAGCTCATGGTAGAGAGAAAGAAGAAATAATCCCTTAAAATGCTTATCTAAAAGTAAAAATAATTACTCCACACTCCCCAATAAAAATCATGACTAGTTGAAATTTATCTCGTGTTCCACCACCTTTTTCTTAAATGAATATATGCCTTTGTAGATTACAAAATATTTCCCCTCATAAATGTTGAAAAACATAAGCCTAGTAATTGTGTGAAGGTGATGCCAAAAATTATTCCCCATGCACCTTTCCATGATCACAGGGCACCATTCGTAGTTGTGTAATATGTCATAAGAGTGTCTATCCATGTGGATTACAAGTTTGAAAATAAGAAACAAGGTAAGTGGAAAAATAATACTACCCATCATTGGATTTTTAGAAATATACCCCCTCCTAACCTTATAATACATATTATAAGCATTAGACTAGAAATGTCATAAACATAAGGTGACTTGCATAACATGACTTAATATTTTTATCTTCCTCAATGAGGAGCTTCACAATGGGAGGAAGAACCCCTAGGTATCTCTAATATCTCAGACAAGGAGTTTGAAGTTTGAAAGTAGCTAAGACATCAACAAAACCATTTCCTTCTTTGTATGTATGGAAAATAACAAAACAATGTAAATGAAGAAATAACTTGCTGATATCATCCATCAAACTAGAAAAGGAACAATTAATTTTGGCACTACCTTGAGTGTCTTTTATTACCAATTTTAAGTCCCCCTCAATAATTAGAGCCTTAATACCAATGGATGGAGAAAACTTAAGGCCCCAAAATAGTGTCATGCACTCAGTGTGGTTACCAGTAAAACCCTCCAAGTGACTAGAGTAGGCTTCCACTAGAGCTCCTAATGTGGTACAAATGAAACCCTCCTACAACCAACCCATTTCTTGTAGAGACAATAAAGTTCCTTCATACCACATATGGAGGTTTCCACCTAGTGTTTTTTTGATGGGCCTTTTAGAGTTATAAAAAAATGCATACACCTTGAGTAAGTCTTTATTTTTAGCCATGATGTGATCGAAAGAAAATGGTTGGGAATAATTTTTGGGGGACTTAATAATAGACAAATTATTATATAAGACCCAAAAGAAGGATTTGAATACCACTTCCACAAGACTCTCAACTTCCCTAAAAATACTATTGTTTATTTATCTCCAAAGAATCTAGCAAACATGGGGGGGATAAGTTTCCCTAATTGCCTAGAATAGGGGTTAGTAGCTAGTAGCTTTCATTATTTGAGAAACTAATCTAACCCATAGGTAAAAACCCAATTGATGTCCATCATTTTCAACACCAACTACCATAATTCCCTGGCAAATTGACTATGAAGTAAAAGATGGGGAATGGTCTTCTCCTCCTTTTTACAGAAATAACATCTATTGGGGAATTATAATCCCCTTTTGATGAGATTATCTTAGGTTAAGATCCTTCTATGAAGATTTATCCACCAAAAAAAATTTAACCTAGAGGATTAAGAAAGGATTCCAAACTTTCCCCCAACTATTAGAAGAGACCTTCAACTTAGACATCAGATTGTAAGAAAAATTTACTGTGAAGTCACCTTTACTATATATATTTCATATAAATTTTTCTTCCCTAGGGAAGAGATGAATTCTAATCCTACTAATAATCCTCATATGCTCACTAGCTTTACAAATCAAGTGCAGGAGAGCCCTACAATATTGTGCAATATTGATCCACTTTTTTTTTTCTTGGGAGATAATTAATTTGGTGCCTATAAGTCTCTTATTTGTATCTATTACTCCCCTTAGGATCAATTTCAATTTACATTCTCCAACCCAAATACCTTCCCAAAATCTAATTCTTTTTCCCTCACCAAGCTACCACTTTAATCTCAGTTGGATAGTATTTTTGTATTTCAAAATATTTTTCCAAATTTTAGATTTTGTAGGAATACCTATGGTTATAAGAAATTTATGCAAGCTCCAATAGTAAGGTATTTCTCTTTCATAATATGGCTCTTGTCAATTTTATCCATATTCATCTTCTATCCTAGCTTGGTAATAAGAGATTTCTTAAGGGAAACAATTCTTCTGACCCCCAAACCTCTAATATATTTAGGCTTACAAATCATATCCTAATTGGCCAAGACTAATATTTTTTCTCTTCCATACTATTCCATATAAATGATCATTTCAATCTTTCTAATTTTTCTTCCATAGATCCATAAATTTTATAAATAGAAAGAAAATACATAGGGATGCCTTGAAGGGAGGCCTTGAGTAATTGAAGTTTCCCTGCACTACTTAGGAGCTTCCCTTTCCATCTTTCCAAATTATTCTACATTCTTTCAAGAATAGTGTTCCAATAGGTTGGGGTGGCATCCCTAATAGTGAGTGGGAGCCCTATTGTTTGTACCATGTAAAGAAACACTTTGAAAACCTAGGATATTCTTAACTCTTATCTACAGATATTATTTAGTATTAATGAAATAAATTATGCCTTTATCATAATTAATATGTTGTCACGAGACCCTTGTATAAATATTAAGAAATATATTTTATTCTTCGGCCTCCACAATAGTTCTTTTCCCAAATAGAATTGTGTTATCCATGAATCGTTGTAGAGTTGAGAGGGGAGGTGGAAGAAGTTTTAACCACTTGAATTCTTCCATAATGAATCATCTTGAGTAGATTCCTTCCAATCAACTCAAAAATCATAATGAAAAAATATGGGGAGAGAGGTTCCCCAAATCTAATCCATTTTCTAGCAATAAAAAAACCCCTAGGACTACCATTGACCAAGAAAAAAATTGACAGTACCAACACACTCCCTGATCAAGTTGAACCTTTCATTGAACCCCATTTTAGAAATCACTTTTTTTAAAAAAATCTCATTTTAATTTTTCATGAGTATAGATAGAAAAATCCAATATTTGTCTTCCTGGGACAAATCCCTTTTGGTAGCCCCCAAGTGCCTCATAAAGGAAAGGCTTAATTCTGTCAATCAAAATCTTGGAGAATATTTTATAAAGGGTGTTGCAGAGGATGTCTAACCTAAAAGTAGTCAATTTCTTGGGCTCTTGAGTCTTGGGAACTAAAGCAATAAAAGTATTGTTAATCTCATTAAACAACTCACCTTTCCTTAAGAAGTCCTTAGTATCCAGAGTGATGTCATGACTCAAAATGTCCCAAAAATCTTGGAAGAAGGATAGGGGGAACCCTTCTATTCCTGGTGCCTTAAAGGAACTCATTGAGAAGACTGCAAACCTAACTTAATCCTTAATAACTTGTACTATAATTTTTTGATTATCCTTAGGACTAATTGTTCTAGGGAGAGAGTCAAATAGTAGGCCCTCCAACCCATCCAAACAAAGGGGCCCAAATCATAGAAAGCCCATTTGAAGTAGTCCATTGCCAATTATCCTAGTTTCATGTCATTATGGATTTCTTAATTTTGATTATTCAATAAATGTTGTATTTAATTTCTCTTTCTATTCCTACTAGCCAATCTATGAAAAAAGTACTATTCCTATCTCCCTCCTTCAACCACTATGCTCTTGACCTTTTCTTCTAATATATTTCCTCCTTTTCTAGATTTTCCTTCCATTTATATTGACAATTTTCCTCCTCAAGATGAAGAGATTGAGAATGGTTACCATGGGCCATCACTCCTTGTAAGGTTTCTAGTTTAGCAGAGATTTCCTTTTTCTATTTAAAGACGTCACCAAATATTGATTTTTTCTATTCTCTCACCTTCCTCTAGATGATTTCAGATTTTTGGGACACTTTAAACATTGCAGTACCTTGAATGGGTGTGTTCCACTAATTTTGGATGTAATTTAGGAAGTCGGGGTGGGAATCCCACATAATATGATATCTAAAAGGAAGCGGTCTAGGAGGCCTATCAATCCAATATAAAATCAGAGGCATATGGTCTAACACCATTCAGGAAGAGCCTTTAAGATGACATTTCAATCTAGGTCATAGATTGTTGAGACCATGACCCTATCAAGATTAACTTGAATAAGGTTACACCCCTTCCTATCATTAGACTAGGTAAAGGATTGGTCTTGTAAACTAATATCATATAACCCCATTCTATTTGTGAACTCAAATAAACCTTCCATACTCATAGAGTAATCCATAGCCCCCCCAAGCTTTTTAGATGGGAGTAGAGATGATTTAATGTCTCTTTCTTGTGTGTGCTTCTGGATTTGATTGTGTATGTTTTTAAGCATCAATGTTTCAAATCACACTCTGTGATTCATCATCAGGATGAGAAAGTGCAAATATTTATCTTTAAAATTCTTGCACTTTCTCATCCTGATGATGGATCACAGAGTGTGATCCGAAATGTTGATGCTTAAAAACATACACAATCAAATCCAAAAGCACACACAGGCATTTGAAATGGATTGTGGAAATCTGATACTTTTAATGTCTCTTTCTACCAACCAAAGTGATTAGATAGATCATCAGTAATAAATAGAGAGATCTCATTCCATACTTCCTTCTTTCTAGATCTATTATTTGGAGTATTCACATTAACCAAGCTCCATGACAGGATACCTATGGATAAATAAACTGCTAAGAATTTTGAGAAGTAAATAAGTTGATAACTAGGGTTTTTTGCCTCAGATTAGAAATATCCTTTGTGATCTCCTTATCTCTTAAGAATCTCATGAGGGTTGGCCATCTTTATTTTATGATAACATATCATATTTTTGAGATCTTATTTTCTTCTTCTAGACCATCCATTCTTTCTTTTTATACACAACAAGGTAGCCTTAGGGTAGAAAACTACCTTTTCCAGCACAAGAGTCCCCTAATTCTCTTGGATGGGCTCCTTATCCTCTTCTTTCTTCCTCTCTTTATGGGTCTTTACTTATATCAAACTTAGGCCATCCAATTTAGTGTTGGTCAACTTAACACAAATCATATGTGGACCAATACCAATCGACTCTAGGGGGTGGGGTTACCTCCACTGTCCCTATCAGAGCTTCAAATTTTGAGGCCAAGAGTGAATCCTTCTATTACAAATTCAGTTTTAGAGAAGAGGTAATTTCCTCCTCCTCTAGAACATCATTACTTGATTCTTATTATACAATAGAGGGAAGTACCTCATTATCCAAACATTCCATACTATTCACTAAAGAGTCATCAGGGGAGTTCATTAACTTCAATAAATCATCTCTAAAAGGGTATTCATCCCTTCCAAAGGTTTCTTCCTTATAGATTTCAAAACCTGGGGGTACATAATTTAACCTTCTTAGAATCCTTGACTATAGAAACCCTACATTTATAGTAGCTCCCCTTCTTATAATCCTTGACCATAGAAACCCTACAATTAGAGTATTTTCCCTTCTTCTTAGAATCCTTAACTATAGAAAATTTGTAATCATCTATAACATGACCTAGTTTGGAACACTTCTGAAAGTAGAATATAGAACTCTTGTATAAAAAATCTTGAGTCCATTTCCATGTTTGGAATGTAAAGTAATGAAATTGAGAAGACTATTATTAATTGCAACATTCATATAGAATGTTGTAAAAAATAACTTGGACTTAGCTTGGGAAACTACATCAGAAGTAACATATTTTCCAAAAAAAATCCTAATCTACTTGAATATTTGTTCATCCCAAAAATCTAATGTGATTCTAAGGAACCTAACCTAGAAAAGGGTCATCTTTATTTAATCCTTCATCAAGTCTAAATCTAGTTTCCACTTGCAAAGTGTTAGAGTATGTTTGGCATAGGCCCAAGAACTAGATAGGATCTTGACCATATCTTCCTCCCTAGTAAATTTAAAAAGGATCCTCACCACACTTACCTTCAAGCTCCAATAGGATTCTAACCACTACCTAAACATATCAATGGTTTTCCTGAAAGAATAAAATCTTTGAACAAGAGTAAAACTCATGGATGAAACAATATAATCCACAACCAGATCTGGAAAGAAAATTTTAGTTCCTTCCTCTGATTGTATAAACTATTGCATGGGTTTGATAGCATCTAGTCCTATGGACCCAAAGACCAAGGCTCCCTTCTATTTGGTCAAGGTAGATTACTTGTTAATAGAACCATCATTATTTTGACCCTATTAAGCGGTCTCAAAGGTAACATTGTTAGCATTACCATTATCACATCTACCAAGCTTATCAAAGTCTACATGGGGGAAAATTTTCTCAGAAACAATTTGTAGGTAAGAAGCGGGGGCATCCAAGAATTGGACCCCTAAAAAGGTGACAAAATAATTGGAAAGGGGATCCCCTTAAGGAGGGTTATAATCCCCTCCATGGTCGATGACCATGTATTGCGTCAAAATAATTCCAAATTTGAAACACAGAGGGTGGGAGGTTGCAGAGCTCAAATTTGTGTTTATATTGTTAAACCTAATAGATGAAATTTTGTTAAAATATATGTAATGATAATTATCTTGAAGGAAATTGATATTAATATTAAAATGTAATTAACTTAAAATTAATAGAATCTAGAGAAAATGCAAGAGAATACTTGATTAATTAATCAATCGTAAGGATAAAAAAATCTCACAAAAAAAAATTAGAAGGAAATTTTAAGAAAAAGTTAAGTAAATGTAAAGAAAGTATGACTTAGAAAAAAATAAGGAATAAAGTGAAAGGAAGGAAGAAAATCATAGCTCGACGTAGAATGATAGGGAGCAAATGAGAAGAGGAATGATAGTGAGGAGGTCCACAAAGGGACATATGAGTGGGACAAAGAGGGATACATCAAAAAGTAGAGGAAATGAGGATTATTAGGCAATTGTTCCATACAATGTTTAAGAAAATTAAACATCCCATGTTATCATGATGGAGGTTGGTGGAGTGGTTACTAATTTTTATGGCTCTTGAAATGCTTATCTTGTTTGATTAGGATTTGAGTATCTTTCAAATACATATGGTATTTGGTACTAGAGGAAGGTTTAGCTTGAGGAAATACTACAACATATGCATGTGTGTGTCAATATTATACTCTTTGATATCCTAAGTAATATAACAACTAGTTTCATCTATATAAAGTATTGTGTAAGAATAAACAAGTTTGTAGACCTAGAGGTAAGGAGGATGTATATAAGTGTAGACAGCTAAATTTGTGCATTCTAACACTTAATAGAGGCTAGGTGAAGGTTACTAAGATAGTTTACATAGCGAAGGAGAGTGATAATTTAGAGACCAAGCATAGGTGGCCATCCATATGTCCCGAGTGAAACACATGTGGAGAGAGATGAGGTAGGCTAGGAGCCACTACCAGATGATGAGGATTGTTGATCCCTAAGTTTTGTTGTCCATTAGTGTCTAGCACTTAGTCATTTTATAGGAAATGTTGGTCAGTCATCACTGTGATTGAGTCATCATGTTAAGGCCAAGTTATGTCTAGACTTGTATCTTGTACATCTACTGAGCTGTAGTTACTACCGAGAAAGAGAGTGTTCATCGAGTACTTCAATAATAGCTAATCTATTTATGCCAAGTTGTATGGATGTGTGAGTGTTGAGCACCAGTATATGAAGAAAAGCTAATGTCGAGTGTTAGAGACTTCATATGCCGAGCAAGACAGATTTGACATATGTGTTTGTAATGGCACAAATACTTAGGTAAACCATTTTGGCCGACATCTATACAATATTTATTGTTTGTTTAGGAAATCATGGAGGTAATTATGCCTTACATTTGTAATCATTAATACCTATGTAATCTATGTAGCCAATCAGATTTAGGGAATGCTTAAGTGGCATAAGTAGAAAATCTAGATCATTGATCTTGATCTAGGAAGTTATTTTGTTGTCTATATAAGATGAGATCTTAAACCCTAAACTATAGTATGCATGTGTATGAATGGAATGAAGGGGATCTCATATAAAGAATAGAGAAGTATTTTGATATAGGCAGAGATCAGTCAGAGTGATTGATAAAAGTAGTGAAGGGAAAAATAAAGACATATTTGATTGAGGAGATCAAATAAGTATTGGAAGGACAAGATTTGTTATCAGCAATCATAGTACAAACTAAAGGATCAGGTACTGAGACATTTTAGTAGGTGAATCAGGGTAAATCTCTTAACAGAGTGGTCCTCACAGGCCTATGTAAATCTCTTAACCGAGTGCTTACTTTGTTGTAAGTTTTAAATCCTTTAACCAAGGTAGATTGAATAAGTTTGTAAGGTCTTAATAGGGTAGACCCCTCATAGGGTACATCATGAGTTTATGATTAAATTTCGTAGCCCTAATAGGAAAACATTAATACTGTAGTAGTGAAGATTTGTGGGTGTCATCCCCACCCCAATTTTACCTCTCAAGGGTTTTTGGGTAACCAAAATATTTGTGTTATGTTTCAATTTCATGGATGAAGATTTGATTGTTAGGTCTATTTTAGTATTGAATTTGATGTTTATTATAAGTAATTTGAATTTATGTCAAAGTGGAATCAATAGTAGATATCTGATTCACCCCCCTCTTAGTATCTTACTTTCCCATATTAGATTTCCAACAATTGGTATAAGAGCTAAGTCTCTTAAAGAAGTCTAATCACTTGTGAGTTAAGATCTTGGAGATGAAGGTTTATAAATTGGGAAAGATCATAGAGAATCAGAAGATTGACATTCAACTTGCACTACACCAGCTTGAAGTAGCTAGAGGTGAATTAAAGAAATCCTTAAGCAGAAGGAAATAATTGGCAATTCAACAAAAGGATACACTATATAAAGAAGAGGATACTAAAGGTCTATTTGATAATGGAAATCTCACTAAAAGTGATGCTGTTAAAACAATCCTACTAGAGAAAAACAACATACTAAATGAAGATATCAGAAATCTGAAGAGAGAACAAGAAATTCAATCAGTAAGACTATGTGAAGTAATTGAACATAAAAATAAAGTTGAAGAAGACAAGATAATGGCTAAAGAAGACAAAAGACAAATGTCTATAAGACTTGATGAAAGGAAAAGTGACATGCAAAGGTTGACAAATAATCAATTGGACATGGTGAATCAATTGCTACTTTCTAATCAAGAGTTGAGAAAGAAAGATGTGGAAATAAAAAATCTAAGATTAGATAATAGCCAACTGAAGAATGAAATAAAATATGAAAATGAACTTAATGAAAGGATTTACAAGCCTAATGAAGCTATGAAATACTTTGAAGAGTTGTTAAGGTCACCTAGAAGATCCAGTGATAAATCTGGACTTGGACATGTGATGAGCACCTGACATCCATTGAAGAAGGAGAATCATCAAAAAGTGGAGAACAAAGGAATGCAAAGTCAAAGAAAAAGAAACCCACATGCCATGATTGTGGAAAGCTAGGACACACAACAAACATCTGTAGAAGAAAGAATGGTAAGTCCAATCCTAAAAAAAAGTTCAATGGAAATTGTTTTAATTGTAAGAAACATGGACATCAGGCACATGAATGCAGGTCAAAGGTTAGTAATCCACCTACCTCACCTAGATTTTAAGGACATTGTTTTAACTGTTAGAAATATGGTCATAGAGAACAAGAATATAGATCCAAAGTTAAATGGACATCCAATAAGTAGAATAAAGCATCTAGGAAAGGTAACACATTCAATTGGGACTACAACACATGGTACAATTGTCATTATATTGGAGAATATGGTCATATTGGAGTAAATTATTTGAAGACACATTTTAGAGGTAAATCCAAGAGTTGGATGAGTGGAAGTCTGGTCTATTACAAATGCAACAATATTTCTCACATAAAAAGAGACTGCAGAGCACATGTATCGAGCACTGAATAAGTCAGAATTGAAGAAACTTTTGAACAAATAAGGAACCAGATGAATAAGACATGGGAAAAGAAAGAAGAAGCAAGTAGTAATGGAGTCAGTGAACCTAAGGTTGTGTGTGTGAATTTTGTACCTAGATGTAGTCACAACACTTCAGTAAAACATTAGAGGTTAGCAAAAATCAAAATATGCAAATAAGAACAATATAGGTAACTAGGTGATTTACTACCTTCTAGTAGGTGCGAGTATGGTATTCTCAGATTAGACTGAGATCAGTGACAATGCAACACCTAAACGAAGGATTTAAATGATGAAAGCAATAAAATATGAATGCAAATTAATCTATATTTTTGGATTTTCTATGCAATGAGATGAAACAAATTGATATGAATCTATTCTATATGAGAAACTGATATAACGTGCAATTAATATAACAATGATATGCTATATGATATGAATGCTTAAAATAATGAAAATCTCACAACAGATGGGATTTGCAAAGATTGATTCTTCGATCACCAATTCGCCAGCATGAGTATGCAATTCGTGGATCGATCCAAAATGAATAGGTGAGGCCTTAATTTATAGAAATCCAGGACTTTGGAGGTGCATGGAAAAAGCCATAAATCACTCTTGATAAACTCGGTTGATTTTTGAGTTATCAAGAATTAAGAGATAAATTAACTCACAAAATCATGCAAATCAGCTTTTTGATTTAAATCAGAAGTTGAGATCAGCTTTCAACTCAAAAGAGAGTTGAGTTTATTATTAAAACAACTTGAATTGATTTTCTGATTTAAAGCTTGACTATTTTTTGGATGTGCATAATTAATTATGAATTAATTAAATAAATAAATAAAGTGATTTATCCTCAATTTTAACAGATTTTAAAAATATAACAATTGATTTATGGGTTAATCAATTATTAAATCAAACTTTTATTCAAAAACTATATTATTAAATTTGACAATTGACATTAATTAATTAAATAAGAATTTAATCAATTAGTCATAGGATATTTGATTTATTGTCAAAATGCAATAATACAATTTAGGAATAAATATAATTAAATCCAATTAAATAATTAAGTGGCAGTATTAAATCTAATTAATTAAATATTTAGAATATTCAATTAATTAAACTTTAGGATAAATAAGATTTATCGCAAAATAATCATTAAATCAAAGATAATTAGGATAAATAGGAATAAGGAATATTCCTCGATGCAGAATTTATGATAAAATCAATTAGAATTTTGATAATGTGCAAATGTGCCTTAGGTTAGGACTTCGATGTCAATTTCATTTGAATTGAAGATGTAGGAGGTTAATGAACCTATAGCCCATTTTTAGGGTATTACATTTTGCCCCTCTTTGAATTGTTGTGTGAAGCACAGTGGTTCAAAGACAATCTGTGTATGATGTTTGAAATTGAAATTGATATGAAGATATTAGGTCCTGAATGACCAAAGATAATGTTAACTATAACATCAATGAACCAATGATTGTGAAGAAGTGTGAAAATGCCTGATTCTGAACCTTATGATTGTGAAGAAGTGAGTGACCGATTCCAGACCCGATTGTCGATAAGAATCACATTGGTATCACATCTGAACCCTTCAGTTATGAAGAACCAAGGAGATAACACTAATGAACCTATGGTTACAAAAGACTGATATAGTTTACAAGATTAAGAGAATACCAGATTGATATGGATCTCGATGAATCTGATATGCCCCGAGCGATGATTGATTTTCCCCAGGCGATGAGGTCTTTTTGATGAATCAACAACTAGAAGTGGTTGTTGTCTTTATTACTGAGGAAAGATATGATTTCCAATTTAGATTATAGACTTTGAATGATGTGCAATACCATGCCCCCTTTGGGATAAAAATTGAAATCTGACAAGAAAAGTCAACATTGTAGTTTAGAAGCATGTTAATTGATTTGAGAAGTGGTTATACACGTCTGAGAATGCGTTCTGCATCGTTTGGAGGTCCAAAAGACCAAGTTTGACTAGGTTTGACCATGAGTTGACCAAGTTGAAATTTTGATAGTTTGATGCAAGATAATCAGTTAAGTTGGATTTCTATGATGATTGAAGGTTGATTATGCAAGTAGTTAATAATATGAATGATCTCAGATTTTGATTTTGATCCCAAAAAAGGATTCTACTTGCTATTTTGTTGGATGGACCTTCGTGTAAGATTCAACTCTTGTAGTCATGTTTAGCACTTTTGTTTTTGAAGAATTATTTAAGTGTGCAAGCAATTTGTGAGATTATGCAAAGTGCAAAATGCAAAGATGCAGAATGAAATGCAAACCTAAGACCTAGGACCTAGTCACTGATCATGTGTCGATTTGTTCTCATCATTGAACTTTTTAGGTAACTAGATAAATCAATACAATGCCCACTAGTTATGAAACTATAGACATATGAATATCAATTTGTATGCTCAAGAATCAATACAACACCCACTAATTAGGAAACCATGGATATATGAATATTGGTTTTGTTTTCGGAATGTCAGATTAGATATAAGCATTAAGGCATAAACACTAGGATGACCTAAATATCATGTCCATTTTGATATAGCCATTTGTATAAGCATCAAAACATAAACATCATGATGACTATAATATGCCTTGAATTACAAACACATCAAGCAGTCAAGAGATCATTCTAAATCCAATGTGAATTACCCGTAGTGACCCTTTATCATTCACATCCTTAGGTGAGATCGGATTTCACAATAGGAGAAAGAACTCACTCAAAAAAAGACAATAGTTAGATCAAACTTCCCTAAATTTTTTAGGTATTAATGGTCAAGGTATGCATGGCCATCCAATTCGAGATAGAGGCTCTTACAGTTGGACACCATTTCAATCCAGAATTTCCAAAGTTGTTAGATTTTCACATACAAGAAGAAAACATAGAAAATATTATGCCCCTAGTCATCACTCTCTAAATCTTGTAAAGGACATCATCGAAAAGCTCGAGGGAATATAATATGCAAGAATCTAAATGTAAATTAATAAGCATACAAGGAGATAAAAGCATGTGAAGCACAAATTGTTTTCAGTTTGATGTTTGATTGTGTTGTTGTAGATGCAAAATCCTTTCTGGAGACAAGACAGACAGACTAACTTGGATGAAGTTGCAAAGGACTCTGACTGGATATGATACATCTAAGATACATTGGAGGCCATAGGATATGAATTTGATTTGCCCCCAAGTGTTAAGCATTGATAAGATATAGACGCTTGAGCTGATTGGTGTACAGACCGACTTATTGAAAATAGGAATGCAGGAACAAACCAAGAGATGTACAAACTAAAGCAAGACTGAAAGCGGGAAAAGACCAAGATTGCACTGATAGATGGAGCATTTTGAAACAAGTGGCACCCATTTGCCAGGTTTTCACCATCTTGGCAGAGATTCTATTTTTGCTACCAAGGCGTCTATTTCAAGGTTTTCACCAAGGCACTTTTTTTTTTTGACATTTTTTTTTTTTTACTTTTCATTTTTTCAATTTTCTTGTACTTTTGATATTTTTTACATTTTTGTGAATCATCAAGGTGCCTATTGCTAGGTTTTCACCAAGATGTTCATTTTTTTAGGACTTTTTCCAATTTTAAAGATTTTTTTCAAGACATTTTACCATAGACTGAATGCCTTAGGCGTAGAATTTCTTCAGATGGAGAATGTTGATTGGTTCTCAGAGCTGTTCTCCTTTAGTCATTGAGAGTTGATAGGCACCAGAGCCAAAAGTAGTAGTGATAAAAAAGGGACCCAGCCAGTTGGGTTCAAACTTCCCCTTGCATTCTCGATGTGATTGATTTTTAGGATTTTCTCTCAAGACTAGATCACCAACTTGAAATTGTCCGTGTTTGACTTTCTTGTTGTAACCTCTAGACATTCTCTTCTGATATACTCTGAGATGATCATATGCTACTTGTTTGTGCTCATCTAGTAGTTCATGTTCTTGCAACCTAGATACTCTATAGTCATCATCAGTTAATAGACCATGCATTTTGATTCTTAGTGATGGGATTTCAACCTCAATAGGTAGTACCGCTTCAGACCCATAAACTAAAGCAAAAGGTGTAGCCCCAGTAGGCATTTTGATACTTGTTCTGTAGGCCCAGAGAGCTAGATTGATCATGAGATGCCAGTATCTTCCTATTTTATTAACTATACGGTGCAAGATTTTCAATAGATTCTTGTTAGAAGCCTCTGCTTGTCCATTCCCTTGAGGATAGTAGATAGATGATCAATGTTGTGTAATCTTGAATTTAGCACATAAATCATCTAGATCTTTGTTCTTGAATTATCCACCATTATCTATGATTATGGAATGAGGTATCCCATATCTGCATATGATATAGTTCAATATGAACATAGATATTTGTTTTCTCATTGCTTGTGTCAAAGGGACTGCTTCTACCCATTTTGTAAAATAATCTATAGCTGTGATTATATGGGTATGTCCATTAGAAGAATGAGGATGTATAACTCCTATAAGATCAAAGGCCCATTGATGAAAAGGCCATTGTATAGTAAAGAAAATTAGATCTCTCCCTGGAGCATGAATTAAGTTGCCATGCACTTGGCACTTTTGACAGTTCTTAGCAAACTTGATAGACTCTTTCTCCATTTTAGGCCAATAGTACCCAACCCTAATAAGTTTTTGAGCTAGTGTTAAACCGTTTGAGTGTGACCCACAAATACCATCATGGACTTCCTCTAATGCACGTTGAGACTCTTCCCGTTCTAAACATCTAAGTAGCATACCATCTAGACCTCATTTGTACAGATCGTGACCAATGATGACATATCAGGAGGCATTATGGATAAGGTATCTCTTTTCATGGTGGTTGAAGGTATCAGGAATGGTTTGGTCTTGGAGATAGGAGAATAGGTTTTTGTATCGAGATGAATCATGACCAAAAATAGTGTAGATCATGCAGGTTTCAGGGGAATCATATGTAGGATAAGATAGTGCTTCCACCAGGAACTCATAGCGTAGCTCATGTTCAGGCTGTTGTAATAAAGTAGATAGCGTTGCCATTGCATCAGCAGCCTTATTCTCTATTTTGGGTATTTGATCAAATGTGATAGATATGAAATACTTCTTTAAATCATCTACCATTCTTTTGTATGGAATAAGCTTTTCATCTTTATTCTGGTACACATCATTGACTTGATGGATAACAAGTTGAGAGTCTTCATGAATGTGTATCTCTGTTACTCTCCACTCAATTGCTAGTTTCATGCCATTAAGAAGGGCTTCATATTCTGCAATATTGTTTGTGCAAGGGAAATTTAATCTAAATGCTTTAGGTATTGAGTATCCTTGAGGAGTTATAAATAATATGCCTGCTCTTGATCCATTCTATGTATAGGAGCCATCAAAGAACAACTGCCATTCTCTAGAGGAAAGAGTCATGATAGAGGAATCTAGAAATTCCGTTTGCATTGGTGTATCATCAATCATAGATGCATCTTCTAATTGATCAGAAATTACCTATCCTTTTAGAGATTTTCTTTCCACATATTCAATGTCAAATTCACTTAAGAGCATGACCCATTTAGCTAATCTACCTGTGAGGGTAGCTTTTCTTAGTAGGTACTTTAGTGGATCAATCTTAGCTACCAAATGGGTGGTATGTGCCAGCATGTAATGTCTCAGTTTCTTTGATGCAAAGATCACAGCTAGACAAGCCTTCTCAATCATAGAATAATTCTTTTCATATGCTACCAATGTCCTACTGATATAGTACATAGCTCTTTCCTTTTTGTTCTCATCATGTTGGGCAAGCAATGCCCCCAATGATGTATCTATAGCGGAGACATATAGGATCAAAGGCTTCCCTAGAATAGGAGGCATCAAGATAGGAGGATTTGATAGATATGTCTTGATATGGTTAAAGTTGTTCTCACATTCTTCATTCCACGCAAATGTCACACCTTTATGTAATGTTTTTGTAAAAGGCTGTGATATGTCTGCTAGCTGAGATATGAAGCGTCTGATAGATTGAACTCTTCCTTGCAATGTCCTCATTTGACTGATGTTTTTGGGAGGTTGCATCTCCATTATAGCCTTTAATTTAGTTTTATCAACTTCAATGCCCTTCTTTGAAACTATGTATCCTAAGAGCTTTCCAGAAGTGACACCAAAAGCACACTTCTTAGGATTTAGTCTGAGACTAAATTTTTCCATTCTATCTAGTATTTTGCTCAAGTCATTTAGATGTTCAGTTCTAATCATAGATTTTTCTAAAGTATCATCGACATAATCCTCCATAGTCCTATGAATCATGTCATAAAAAATAGATGTCATGGCTCTTTGATATGTAGCACCAGCATTCTCAAGCCCAAATGGCATGACATTCCAACAGAAGGTACCCCATGCACATGTAAAAGTAGTTTTCTTTTGATCCTCTGGAGCAATTTTTATTTGATTATATCCAGAAAAACCATCCATTAAAGAATACATCTCAAAGCCTGTAGTCATGTCCACTATCATATCAATGTTAGGTAGTGGAAAATCATCCTTAGGGCATGCTCTATTTACATCTCTAAAGTCTATGCACACTCTGATTGATTTATCTAGTTTTGAAATAGGTACAATATTAGAGATCCACTCTGCATAATCAATAACTCAGATGAATCCAGCTTTTAGGAGCTTCTCTAATTCAACTTTTACCAAGAGTGCAACATGAGGATGAATCTTTCTCAATTTTTGCTTAATTGGTTTAACGTTTGGAGCTATAGATAAATGGTGCATTATAAGATCAGGATCCAACCCTCGCATATCTGAATATTTCCATTCAAAGTTGATCTTTTTCTCTGTTAGGAATGTGGTAAATTTTTTCTTTTCTTCCTCTGATAAAGATTGTGCTACATGGATCAACTGTGGTTCTTCTGTTGTTCCCAAATTGATAGATTGAGTGGGCTCAATTAGAACTGGAGATCTGTCCTATAAATGACTTGGAAGGACATCAAATATCTCATCCTTAGGCACCTCAGAGAGGTTTTCACCTTTGGATATGTCTTTTATTTTTACTTTTGTAGGTTTTGAGACTGCCACAAAGTGGTTTTCACCCTCATAACTCCTTTTCTTTTTATTCTTATTCTTATTTTTCTGACTAAGATACTTGATGTCTGACTCTGTCATGCTAACGCTTGGTTCACTGATGGAAGTCCTCATAGGCTCAACTACATTGAGGTAGAAAGCTAGGGCATAGTCATTCGGGAAGGTATAAATACCATGGTTCGAGTTTGTGGAGGTTTGATCAAGAAGTTCAGGATGTTGGATAGTCAAAGTGGTGAAAGATTGGGAAAGAGTGTTTATGGATATGGATCTATCATCATCGGTCCTAACCCGATGCTCGAGTTCAAAAGTGATATTACAACTTAAGACATTCAATTCATGAATAGGCTCAATGTCATTGTTATAGTCCACTTCAGCCATCGGTGGATCAGACTCGATAAGTTCATCATTTTTCTCTAGACTTACGTTGGGTTTAGGTGCATATTGGTGAATAACATCAACATGTTTCTCTATAATAAGCTCATCTTCTTCT
Organism: Chamaecyparis obtusa; assembly: GCA_027943335.1. Lineage (NCBI taxonomy): Eukaryota > Viridiplantae > Streptophyta > Pinopsida > Cupressales > Cupressaceae > Chamaecyparis > Chamaecyparis obtusa. The sequence continues at coordinate 252,849 of BSBK01001032.1, forward strand.
GGAATGGCTCCCCATTCATAGTCATTATATTCTTCATCTATGCCTTTAGGAAATCTAAGAACATGAGTAAAGTCAGGATGAATACCCCAAGAAGGGTTACCCTCAGATTCTGATTTGAATTCATACTCATGGGAATCTGTCTTAGAATAAGTACCACCTTCCTCTTTGTTTTTTTGATTGTCTTTGAGATTAGCTGGTTCTTGTGTTGCCACTACCTCTTGATTTATAGTAGGTTCTTGTGTTTCTACTACATTAATTCTTTTGATTGGATCATCTTCAACATCAAGGAGGTCTTTGATTTCTTTAAGAAAATGCTCATAAGGAATGAGCTCATCAGTGGTGTTTGAATCATCACTATCAGATTGTTCAGTTATTTCCTTCTTTAGCTGATTTGCTATGGAAGGCTCAATTTGTTCTAGAACATGTGAGGAGTTCTTGCTAAGATAGAAAGGCTTCTTTGTGTATCCTAAACCTATTATATTATTGTTGGCTCGACCACGATGTTTAAGAGGTGACATAAGATCTTTACCCTGTAGTCCTAGAGGTCCTTTTCCTTTATATCCCATCTTAGCTATCAGTTTATCCCCTAGGCCATATGAATTAGAAGGAACCTTTGATACTTTAGAGTCACTAGGTGGAACAACTTGGGATTCAGGTTCATCTTTGTAAATCCATGCAAGCACAACTTCATCTTCTTCAAATTCTTGCTTAGGTACTTTCTCTACAACAAATTTTCCTTTATATGCCTCAAGAGGTTCCTTAGATTCTAGTTTGAACTATTTTTGAGCTTGCCCATAAGACTTAGGTGAGATAGGGAGAGATGTCAAAGACAAGATTGGCTCTATAGTATATTCTCCCATGCCATTTTCTTTGATATTGACCTCTTTTGCGATGTCTTCCATCTTAGATGTGGATGCTACATCTATTTGCTTAATGGAAGATTCTTTGTTATTAGGAACAAGTTTATCTGCATTTGCCTTCAATGCATTGCAAGCTATCGACACATCAGCTGGAATGGTTACCTCTACTCCGTCACAAGGAAATTTCAAGCACTGATGGTAGGTAGAAGGAATAGCTTTCATCTCATGTATCCAGGGTCTCCCTAGAAGGATGTTGTAGGCCAAAGGTATATCAAGAACTTGACATATAGTATCTCTGATGATAGGACCTGTTCTGATAGGCAAGACAATTGTTCCCTTGGAGGATCTTTCTTCTTCATCATATGCTTTGATAGTTATTTTCTTTCTAGGATCAATGGCTATTTCTAAAAATCCCAATTGTGTGATCAAGTTGTAAGAACAAATATGCAGACCAACGCCCCCATCTATCAACACATGTTTGACATGACTATTTTGGATCAAGACTTCAATATGTAAGGGCTGGTTGTGTGGATGACTCAAGGAGTTATCAGCATCCTCTAAAAAGGAGATATACTATGGAGACGTAAGATGACCAACCATAGCCTAGAATCTATCTAATTCAAGGTTATTAGGAACATTTGATCCAAGTAGAGATTTGTCTAGAATGGCTCTATGAGCTGGAGATATCTGAAGCAACTCAAACATGGAGATTTTAGCATTAGTATGTTGGAGTTGTTGAATGATACTATACGAAGTAGGCCTCATGTCCTTAGGATTTGAAGATTTAGATGTTGCCCTCTATTTAGAAGCAGAAGATAGATTGAAAGGCACCTTAGGGACATTTGATTCATCTAGGATTTGTCCTTGTAGGTGTGCCTAAGCTTGTGATTGAGTAACTATGTTCGCTGATTGATTTTCTCTATCTCTTCTTATAATTGTGATGACATTGCAACGCTCAGATAGACTTGGTTCAACCATATTGATAACAATATTATTTCCAGGATAGGCATAATTGACCTTAGCACCCACATTAGGCTGAGAAGATGAATCTCCTTGGCTATGATTTGGAAATGGTTTAGTGAATGATGTGTGATCATTATTGCTTTTAGGATTATCAATCATGATTTCTCCACTATCAATCTTGTCTTGAATGGTATGCTTCAAGTGCAAGCAGTTATTAGTCTTGTGACCTTTACCTTGATGGAAATCATAGAATTCATTCTCTCTCCACCATTTTAGCTTAGGATCAGGATCAAATTGTTAGATCTTAGGAAAAGAGATGATGTTATTAGCTAGTAGAGTTCTCATAGCTGATTCCAAAGATTCTCCAAGAGGAATGAACTTTTGTTTATTATTAGCAGACCAAGATATGTATTCTAGCTTCTTTTGAGATGATTTAGACACCTTTTGTTCTGAAGCTTTGATGGCTCGAGTACCAATGGTTAGATTGAAAGTAGGTGCCTTGGATGGGGCATGGAGATTATCAACAACACCATCTATGATGATGCCCTTATTCTTGTTCCAATTTTTGTTCTTGTCCTTAGAACTAGATTCATACTTGTCCTTTTGAAGTGTGACGTCTCCTTTTTTCACAAGTAATTATTCAATTTTGATTGCATTATCTACCATCTTGTCAAAAGATGTATGATTTTGCATTTGTAAAGGGTAGTTGATTTCTGGAACAAGATTGTTGATGAATATTTCCAGCTTCTCAGTTTCTGGAATAGGCCTAGCATATAAAGAGAATTTCTTCCTCCATCTTTTGAGAAATGTCAGGAATGGTTCTCTTGGATATTGCTTGAGATTGTAGATATCAATCATGGTGACTGGATGTTGGATGTTGTAGGAGTATTGCTGATAGAACAATTTGATCAACTCCTGAAAGGTTTTGATTGTAGGAGGCATCCTAGAGAACCAATGAATGGCTGCTCCTCCTAGAGATCAAGGGAAAAGACACATTAGATAGGTTGGTTCATGCATGAACTCCATAGATTGAGTACAAAATTCTCTGACATGATCTTGAGGATCAGAGTTTCCATCATACTTATCATATTTTGACATTTCCACCCTTTTAGGGAATGGTGGCATATACAAGTCTTTATCGAATGGAAAAGGACACAGGGCCTCCATGGAGAACTCCTTAGGTTCTTTTTCTTTTTCCATTTTGTTAAGTTTTACTTGCATGGCGTGCACTTGTTTCATCCTAGCTGAAATAGGCATTTCTTCCTCATGTGTAATGATATCTTCCACATTAAAATTGGGAGGAAGTTTATCTCCTTGATGAGATAATTGTAAAAAGTATGTTTCTCTATCTTCTTTCAAGAAATGCTTCATCATTCTTTTGAAGCCATCATCATTTTGATACCTAGCAATTTCTTTAGGTATGGGTTCCTAATCTGCACCATGTTGAGATTAAGCTCTTTGAGAGCCATGGTTTGTACCTACTTGAGACATGGTAGGAGTTTTAAGACTCCCTGGGATAGATCAAGGAGGAGTTTGTTGATTACCTTCGTGAGTTGATGGAGGGGATACCTATCCGGTTTTTAATCAAAAGTTGCCAAGATCATCATCTTCATAAAGACCAAAATTGTAGAGTTGCTCAAGAGTTGGACCCTTGATAGTGGTTATAGGTAAGGTATGGGATGCTTGTCCAGATTTCTTGTGAGAGGAAGCTCTAGTTTCCACCATTAACCTTGGGTGAAACAAAAGAATATGATGAAGACAGCTGAAGAAAGATTTGATTCAAGAAGATCAAATGATGCAACCTTGTCAAGGTTTGATTGATTGAAGCTTAGATTAGATGTAAATGAAGGAGATTGTGCCCTGGATGTATGGGTAGATGCCCAAAAGATAGCGGACATGAGTTCACAACACTTAGCCATTTTACAGATGGATTGAAGATTGATAGTTATGACAAGGTTTTGACACAAGATGAAAAGGACTCAAATCGATTAAATAGAAGGCTAAATCAGATTCAAAAGGCTACTTTAGGAAAATTATTAGATTCTCAGTAGTTGCCACTCTATTCCTGACACAATGATTTTCTTGATAGACTTTGGAAATAGGCTGGAAAAGCTGGGTCTCTGACAGTTCTGACAACTTTTTGGCAATTTTTCAAAATTTATCAAATGAATTTCTGTAGGCTCGTATGATAGTGGGTAGGCTATGAAACGATAATTGACAAACTCATACAATAGTTGAAAAATTCACACAATAGTTGATAGCAGGGTTTTTGACTTTTTGAATTGATTGGCAGCAAAACTCGTACGACAATATACCAGCTACCATACGAAAATCTAGGGGTAATGAAATGACACTTTCCAAAAGTCGTACAACTTTCTGACTTTACAAGATGAATTTTGACTCCAAAAAGGTGTTTAACATCAGATTTTGCAATTTTTTAGATTTTCAATTTTAGATTGTTCACAAAATTATCTATCCAAATTTGAAGATTGTATCGAATTGATTCGTTCTTAGTAACCAGATAGATAAATAGGCACACAAAATAGCAAGCAAGTGATTTCAAGCATGTCTAAAAATAATGAACAGGGGACAAAGAAACCCTGTGCATGAACAACCAAGTGACTAAATGTGCTAATCCCTAGGAGTGCTAATAGTGTATGTTCCAAAAAGTTTTGCAATAATGCACATATTCCTAGAAAATGAAAATTTTGGCCTCACTAGGGTTTGTAGTAATGGTCTGACTCTGCAACTTTTGTGATCTCAAGAGGGCAAACTCCAATCTAGGTACACGGGGGTTTTGACATAGTCTGAGAAATTAATCAATTAGTAGTTGCTAGGGAGATCTGACAGCCCAACAAGAGACCACACCTGTGAAGATTTCCTCCACAAGGACATTTATATAGCGACTGCTGCTACCATGATGAAAATGGCTATTATCACTTGAGGTTTTGTCAATGTGGTTGACCCAATTAAGGGAATGTCCACTATAGTTAACCCTCTCTAAAGGTGACTCAGAAAAGATACCACATGGAGACTAGTTCCAGATTCAAGGATCTGAGTTTTTGATACTACCCAAAAAGGGAGTAGAGCATAGTCCTCTAGCCTTTTCACTTTTAACACAAAAAAAGTTAGATTAATCTGACATGCTAAGACCAAGATTATCTCACAAAGATCTATGATTTCAACCACTTATGATCTATCAACCTCTCCGAAGAGAGAATGTATCAATCAGAAGTTGAAGACGCACAAATCTAGTAGAATGTGAGATGCTCTCAGTAACCTCCCTACCTACAAGGGTTCCTTCATAGAGAAGAGTTTCACTGGAAACCCACTCTCTCAAGAACCATGAATAGTGTTCATAGGGCCTATTTACTATGTGTAACAAAAATGTTGAAAAGGAAATCTATGTTCATTTTTTTATAGCCCAAAATGAAATCTGTGATATGAAAGCAATAAAGGTCACACAAGCTTAACACGTGAGAGTTCATTTTAGTCCAAATCAAAATGTTATCAGTTGAGAAGATTACTTGAATTCCTCGCAACGCGCTTAGTAGATTTTTACCTATTTTTAGCAATTCTCATGCTTTTCCCAATCAAAATCAGCAGAAATCAAACAGAAACAACAAATTTTAATTGTTAATGTTAGCTGTCAGTCCAAATCTAGAAAACTGACTGAAAAAGTGAAATGACAATTGAAACTTGGCACTAAAACTCATACAACAGTGGGTCACATACCATTCGACAATCCAAAAACTCATACGACAATGGGTATCAAATCATACGATAAAAGAGCTTCCAAACGATACTATGTTTTTGATGGTATGATCCTCAATCAAATCAACTATCGTACAATAGTGGGTACCTCCTGATATGAGTTTCTGACAAAAATCATATGAAAATTGTACAGACATAAATTAAAAATCATAGCTTGGAATAGAAAATGACAAGAAGATGATAGAAATTGATAGAAATTGAATGGAAACCCATTTCAGGGCCCCACGGTGGGCGCCAGAAATGTGTGTGTGAATTTTGTACCTAGCTGTAGACACAACACTTTAGTAAAACATTAGAGGTTAGCAAAAATCAAAATATGCAAATAAGAACAATATAGCTAACTAGATGATTTACTACCTTCTAGTAGGTGCGAGTATGGTATTCTCAGATTAGATCGAGATCAGTGACAATGCAACACCTAAATGAAGGATTTAAATGATGAAAGCAATAAAATATGAATGCAAATTAATCTATATTTTTGGATTTTCTATGCAATGAGATGAAACAAATTGATATGAATCTATTCTATATGAGAAACTGATATAACGTGCAATTAATATAACAATGATATGCTATATGATATGAATGCTTAAAATAATGAAAATCTCACAACAGCTGGGATTTGCAAAGATTGATTCTTCGATCACTAATTTTCCAGCATGTGGATGCAATTCGTGGATCGATCCAAAATGAAGAGGTGAGGCCTTAATTTATAGAAATCCAGGACTTTGGAGGTGCATGGAAAAAGCCATAAATCACTCTTGATAAACTCAGGTTGATTTTTGAGTTATCAAGAATTAAGAGATAAATTAACTCACAAAATCATGCAAATCAGCTTTTTGATTTAAATTAGAAGTTGAGATCAGCTTTCAACTCAAAAGAGAGTTGAGTTTATTTTTAAAACAACTCGAATTAATTTTCTAATTTAAAGCTTGACTATTTTTTGGATGTGCATAATTAATTATGAATTAATTAAATAAGTAAAGTGATTTATCCTCAACTTTAACTGATTTTAAAAATATAACAATTGATTTATGGGTTAATCAATTATTAAATCAAACTTTTATTCAAAAACTATATTATTATATTTGACAATTGACATTAATTAATTAAATAAGAATTTAATCAATTAGTCATAGGATATTTGATTTATTGTCAAAATGAAATAATATAATTTAGGAATAAATATAATTAAATCCAATTAAATAATTAAGTGGCAGTATTAAATCTAATTAATTAAATATTCAGAATATTCAATTAATTAAACTTTAGGATAAATAAGATTTATCACCAAAAATCATTAAATCAAAGATAATTAGGATAAATAGGAATAAGGAATATTCCTCGATGCAAAATTTATGATAAAATCAATTAGGATTTTGATAATGTGCAAATGTGCCTTAGGTTAGGACTTCGATGTCAATTTCATTTGAATGAAGATGTAGGAGGTTAATGAACTTATAGCCCATTTTTGGGGTATTACAGAGGTCACCCAATCCAATGGATTAGGTGATCACACTACATCAAACTAAGAAAATAAGGTATGTAAGGAGCTGAATTTTCCAATGATCTATTTTACATTAGTTCCTTACATTTAATATGTTAAAGTCCATATCTGCATGAAGTAAGATGCATTAAGACAGATCTGAGAAAGAAGTTGTATTTTACATTTGATGTCAAGCATCATAATTTAAGTACATAATAATTGAGTCACTCATTGTATGCCAAGCTCCTATGTTAGCTGAGATGTGGTATCTACTGAGCATAAACTACATGGTGGCATTGATCGAGAACATGTTAAACGAGTTGACATAAGAAGGCTGAGACAACTGTAATCACCTACCTAATGTACAAATCATTTAATGAAGCCCCAATCCAACCATTTGGTGTCTATAAAGAAGAAATTTACCATTTATTCTCATTTCACCAGTGATTTGAGAGATTTCAGAGCGATTCTAAGGCAATTAACTACGGTTATTTGTGCTAAGTAAAATTTGTGAAGATATTTATTGCGTGTTGTCAGAAAACATCAAAGAACTGATTGGAACAAGGTATTTATCATGTAACTTGAATTCATAATTGGAACCCTAGATTTTAGAGATATGGAATCTACATCATCTATTGTAGCTAAGAAGAAAGGGAAGGAAGTTTTAAATCTTCAACTTGTAAGGAATACCACACATAAACAACAAAAATTCCAGGTAGTTCTGGAAACACTAGTACATTAGACCCACTTTTTAGACCAACATTTTCAACCAAGCATTAAAATGGTTTTCCTTGGTCAGTTTATAGAAGGAAAATTTTGATTTTTTTTTAATCCAGTCCCATGTTGGTCGATATTTTGACAACCATACATGTTGTCAAAGTTCTGACGAACACGGGAATATAACTTAAAAAAAAAAACATAGGGTTTCAATTTATATTTGGCGCATGACAAAGCAGAGGTGAAAGAAAAGGCCTCGAATCCACCTGTAAGAACCACTCTTCTCTATTTCCATTATTGTGAATCGATTATGTAGTGGCAAATAGTGTTAGTATTGGGGAAGATGTGTTAATTTACCCACATTTTGTGGATTTTATGTGTCTTAGTTTGTTCGATATCTATATCTTTGTCGAGAAAGGAAGTCACTGTTGACTGTCAAATCTGGTCATGCAACTTCATTGATAGATTTAAGTTATTTTAGTTTTGTTAATTTTCAAAGCAAAGTAAATTTCTAACAGACCGAAACAAGATTATTGTTCTCAGCCTATCATGACGTTACGACCCTAACTTGTATCTTCTCCATGGAATACTTAAGACCGATGGATGAAAGTCAAGTTAGGGTAGAATATTTCAATAATCTCAATGCTCATATTTGCAAGGGATGTTAAACTACTTCAGGGATGATGCCCTAAACCAGATGCATTACATGTATTTAGTTAACGGAATAAATAACATTGTAATAGTGAGTGAATGGAATGAGCATTGAACCTGTTGATTCTGGGGTCTGGATTCATCAGAGACAGTAAGCATCAATACCAACCTCCCATAACCACCCTCAAATTATTCCAGTCGAAGTTGACCTAGCTTGATCAACTAGGTTAAACGTTCCTGAGACCATTCAGAGGTGTCAAGGAAGATTTCTATTGTTGTTTGTGGATTCAAACAAGAAATAGGGGAAACAAAAATTCAATGCTAAATAACTATGCCTGAATCTATTAATAAAATCTCAGGAAAGAACCCTATTACAATCAAACCGAGAAGTAGAAGAATTGGAGGTACCCTGCTGATTAGTGGAGTTTAGTCTGTGACTAAAGTGAGTAGACTATTTATAAACCTTCAGATACATTAAAAATATTTTATGTTAATTTGAGAGTGAGGGTTTTGTCCAACCCTATTCCATACATGCTTTAAGTATTTGTTTTATTCTATTCTAAACCCTAGTCAAGGTTTGTTGGTATTGAGTAAGGTATCTTTATGTTGGTTTGTATATACACTATTTATTATCCTTAACTATTGTTGAGGTCTTGTTGCAAAGATTTTTTAATTTGAAGAAAAGTTGTTTGTACTTGTTTGAAGATCAAGACATATAATTGGTTTGTGATTAATGATTTACATACTCTGATTTGTTATGAGAAAAGTAGAGAGAAACCTACACATTTCTTAAAAGTTTTTTAAGGAAAATGATAATCATATTTTATTATATAATCAGACACATGCGCAAAGATAGTTTGAATAACTTGCAACTTTACTTTGGGGTTTAAGAGCATGTTTGATGCAAGGGAATCCTTAGGGCTCATCAAAAATTTGCATTGTACTTGGGAAGTTAAGAACACATGGTAAATTGTACTCTTGATAGTTGGTAAATAATTTGTGATGAGTAAAGTTGAAGCATTTTATTGTATCGTGTTATTGGGTGATGCAATTTCAGGAGTAGTTAAATTATATATGATTGATTGGTCTAGTATTAAAATGCGAGGTTAATTTTATTGGTTCAATTTTTTGTTTTAGTGAAAGGATGTCTATAAGTTGACAGTGGTGTTTGGTTGGAATTGTTTAATTTGTGAAAGGTTATTTTGAATCTAAAGTCAATATCTTTTTTCCCAATTAATTAACCTTCTTGCACATATGACTTGAATTGTCTCTTGTCCCATAAGTAGTGAAAACTACACAAAGACAATAAATAAAGATAGGTATAATATTTCATACACTCAAACATAAAGCTTTGAAAGACAATATGACACCTCTCGTTACATACACTGTGGCCCTGTAGCTAACTGTCATATCAGTGGGTAAGATTTACATCTTTTAATCTGACCATCTTTTCATCATGTAGTCATTTATGAAAGTAGTAAATATCATCCCTCAAGCATTTAATAACATTGTTTTGAGGCACTCTTCTTGAACATGAATCTTTTCTTTCACAACACTGTCATTCTATTTTGTAGAAACACTAACAATAGTCTCTTTATGGCATTGTTGATCACTGCACCTTCACATTTATGAAAATATATTAATGCTTGCATCTTTGTCATGATATAGTACCCTCGTTTCAATCTTTGAATATCACTACCTTTTAGAAACTGTCCCTCTTTTGATTTTTATGACATCATTCCTTACTGTGGCTATGAGCCTTCATAACAATGCATGTTCTTTATTCATTGTGCTTTGCAATCATGCATGCATGACCTCTATTATCTCTTGATGACTATTATAAGAGTGTCTTTGTGACTTATCATAAACAATATGAATCATTATTTTTTATCACTTTATACCACTATGATAGTGGATAAGCATTGAAGAAGAACTTTCTTTAAACATTTCTTATCCACATTGTTTTGGCATCTTTTTAAATCATGAATTGTTACACTTATCATCACCTCATCAAGCCTATTTGATAGTCAACCTTGTCTATAACTAAGAACTCAAAAGTGTTGTTTGTCATTGGGACTAATCTTTGCTTACAAATTTGATCACCATTTATTGACATCCTTTTGATAGTCACTTCTCAAGACTCTTGGATGCATCTTTTTCTTTCATTCTTACTATTCCTTCACTTGACTGATCATCTTTTGTGCTCACTGTCATGAGGAACTCTATGACACTCTAAAAGTTCCATTCCAACTTCATCAACATTGTCTTTTCCATTTGCAGTGTATACCACTACTTTTGATGCATGTTGAATGCCCTCCCATTTAGCTAGTGTCTCCTCTAATAGTCATCTTTGAATTTTGGCCTTTTCTCTCTACTTTTGTAGACAATTCCATTCTCTACCTTATCATCTATGTCTACTCTTTGCTTTGACATACATTCTTGGAAGTTACTTTGAATGTGGTGGATCATGTGTTCTACATAGTATCATGGCCCGCTCTTCTCTTTTATAGTGACTGTCACTATTCTTCACAAGAGTGCTTTTGTCACTTACGATGACTGCTAGAGATCTAAGAATTTAAAACTCTTAGAAACCCTCCTCAAAATAGTAGAGATTTTATTTTTGCAAAACAAAAGATGTATCTCCCTGTGAACATTTTAATGAAAACTACTTCTCTTTCTTTGACATCTGCCATTCCTTGTCACTTCCTTCAACAATTTACTCTTTTTCTATGTTTGAAACATGCCTTTGAATGTCCAAAGAATGCTACTATTCTTTACATGAAATCTACATTTCATCTTTCACTTATGCAAGACACTGGTGTGTACTCTATGCTTTCTGATCTACATGTATACTTCTCTCCACTAGTTATAGCTTAATCTGCTTGATGATTATAATAGTCACCAACTTGTGAAAACAATATTGTGTGTCAATGTGTAATGTAGTCCTCTCCAACTCATGCTTTAGGATTTTATATAATAATCAACTGATTAATGTTTTTGGTTTTGATGTAAATTCTATTAAGACATTTTGACCGCCAACTCACTTATGTTTGGAGTCTTCTCCATATTCTGTACTCTTGGCCCAAATTTATTTATCTCACCGATAATAATTGGAAATGAAATGTTTGTATTTCATTGCTTACCATAGTTATCTACTGAATATGAATTAATCCCCTTCAATGATGATAAATGTTGATGGAAGTACCAAGTATAGCCTGAACAAAATGTTAATTCCTCAATGTGTTCCTCTCTTTGAGACTCTTAAATGTTTTTGTTTTAACTTCTAACTTTTTAATTCAAATTACTATTTATAAAGTTAAATATTAAATGTCAAAGATCATATCAGATAGATTTAATTCTATTTCAAGAATAGTTAGATAACCTACAAGATTCAAAATGAAAATTGTTCATCTTACTTGGGAGAATTCTTGAGTTGTTCATAATGATTAGCAACAAAATCCTTGAGAGACTAATTTTAAAATGTAGTAATCTAGACAACACATTTATCTCTATAATAAAATGTCATTCAATTTAACATTTTGCATGTTAGTTTTTATCTACTGATTTCTTCAGATCAGGCCTATACGTTCCAAGCATTGCTCTTCTTGCAACCATCGTGTTGAGAAATTTGATCACCACTACCCATGGATTTCTAACTGTGTTGGCAAGGTGAGGTTCAGGTATAGTACAAAAGTTTCTAACTGGATATTTTGTCATTATCCTCACAATCTTTTATCTTTATGAGAGTTAATCTATTTGTAGACTTACCCAGGATATTAGAGAACATAACTTAGAAAGTACTTGAATTCAATGCAATCTTTATGTTGTACAATAGTAAAAAAATTTCACCCTACCAAAAGACATCTTCATAAAATCTATGCTACTTAACCATATTCTCATTTCACCATAGCTTACCCCAAACACATTATATAAGGCATGAACTTTTATGCTTGTGTCCCTTGTTCTATTGGCTCACCCACAGATTTCTATTTCAGTTTCTTCTTATCTTTAAATTTTTCTAAGGGATTTGTTTATAGTAGACATACACTATCAAGCAAGGAAGAGGTTTTGATCAAGGATACACACCTCATCCATATGAGGGCATCCATGAGAAAAATAAACAATTCTTTGTAAGAACGAATGTCACATGTTAAACAAATACGACTCAATTGGATTTGCTAGAATTTGTTAGTTAAATACCCATTCTAGATGCACACGACATGAAGTCATGATGGTAAAACCATTTTTCCAAATGCATAGCCTCTCTTATTATCTTGTCTTTATCCCTACAAGTCAGTGGTATTAACTAAAATTTCTCTTTGCCTTTGTGAACAATATATGTATTAGAGTAGCCGTCATGAATTGTCCTTCTCATACATATTATATTTTTTACTTAGCATTTAGATTTGCCTAAGCAGTACTATGAACTTTCCTCCAACACATGTACTATTGTGAAAATCATGACAAGTCCATTTGTTGGAGGGCAATTCATAGTACACATGTTTGGAGGTCTGAAGGAAACAAGAGAATTTGAAGAGTCACGAGTGGTGAGAAGATTCTTTTGAGTAGAAGCTTTGGAGGCACTGTAGATCAGTCCATATCTTTGGTCACAAATGTCTATAGGCAATGCAGATCCTACATACCAAAATTTCATCTTAGTATTGATTTCCTTCTGTTGTGAAATTCAAACCCTATAATTAGGAAAATGTCAACCAATGCAAGGAGTGCAACCAAAATTTGGAGAATTAATCAAATGGGCACAACTCAAAAATTACGAACATGGCACAATATTTAGGTAAAGTGATTCTTATCAGGGGCACTATCCATCCACATCTGAACATGGTTGTTTACTGGCTTCCCTTCAATAGGACACTTGACTGTACCTATTTGAACATAGTTCAAATCCCAAAAGTCTGCATTTCTAGGACTGTTCATCATTATCCTAGTCAATCCATGTTTGTATGCTTGCTGCCCATACCAACTTGTATCACTTGCCTAAGCAGTACTTTGAGTAGTCCTCCTACACATGTACTATTGTGAAAATCATCACAAGTCCATTTTTTGGAGGGCTACTCAAAGTACACATGTTTGGAGGTCTAAAGGAAACAAGAGAATTTGAAGAGTCACGAGTCTTAATATTGTACTTAATGTAGCCAAGCTTCATTCAATGGTACATTCAAACATGAAACAAACCATTCTTAAACTAGATTAAACTAGTAAACCAAAGGACATATTGATTATAAATAGACTAGTAAACCAAAGGACATGCTTTTACTATTAAGTCTCTATTTTTTGGGCATACTGATTATAAGTACTTGACATATATCACAAATGTTGCTAATTAAGGTTGGTGGGATGATTACGCCTATCCTGAAAAAAGACTATCAAATCATTATGCTTTCAAATCAATTACCTATCGACGTATCCCTTGCGAGGGAGAGAAGCCAAACACATAAAGAACATGCACATAAACACAGAAACTAAAAAACTTAAATGGAATACACCAAGAAGTACCAAATGATGAATTCTCAATTGTTATAATGGCAAAGCAATATCAGAACCATCCATTTCTAGAACTTGATTTTTCTTATTTCTTGTTTGTGCTTGGTGACAAGATTTTGAACATTGTTGACATACTTAAATGGAATACACAATACCAAATGATGAATGCTCAATTGTTGTAATGGAAAAGCATCAGAACCATCCATTTGTAAAATTTGATTTTGTATAGTCTTAATTATTTTTCTATAGTCCTAGTGATTTTGAAAATTGTTGACAAAGAGTGTTTCTTTTTTTGATTATAGTATAAATGATTTTTCTATAGTTGTAATGATTTTTCTTATTTCTTGTCTTTTGTCCATTTTTTGTTTCCTATGTCTGTGCTTCGTGATAGGATTTTCTCACCTTCTTTTGATGGTATATTTCATTCACTCTATGTGGAATACTATTTTGTTCACTATTTTATTTCAGCTTCATATTTCTTTCATTTTTCATATACACAGAGACTACACATGCTGATAAAAAAATGAGCTATTTGATTTAGGTTTACTTTTCATTATTGTAAATGGTTAATATTTCTGATGGTACTCCTTGGTGTATTTCATAAAAAAATAATCATATAAAAATAATAAATGTAGTAATGATGGTGTGGTGCATTATTGATATAGATTGATGACTCTTGTCAATGTGCCAAACTGTCAATGTGGTGGTGGACAGTGTGTGTTGAAGACTTCATGGACACCAAACAACCCTAGATGATAATTTTGGTGCTGCCAAAATAGAAAAAAGGTTGCTAATTTGTATATATTTAAAGTTTCTAATGTAAATAATATTCATTATAATATAAGAACTAATGTAGATTGGGTATCACAAGGAAATAATGGCTGCAGATACTTTAGTTGGGTTGATGACAACTCATCTGCATCTATCCGTCCATCTCCACTTATCTACAATGAAGGATTTGAGTGCAAAATGTGTCAGGCTAGGGAAAATTCCGCAATTATATTTTTACGATGCCTTCTCTGTATTGTAATCGCATATCTTTGTTGCAACCATATGCAGAGATGAACTCAAGAATTAGTTAGTTTAGTATTTTCATATTATAACTAATATTTTAATATTGATATGACATAACTTCTCTTTGCCTCAAGTGTGCATATATATGGTTTACATCTTTTTTTAGAATAATTCTTCATGTTTATGGCTCAGGTGAGCTCCAATCTGCTATCAATCACATGATTTAATGTATAGTGTTTTCTTGGTTATTCCATTTGTTCCTTGACCTTGACTATGGATTGAATATCATTTTCAAGCTTGAGCGAGGCTTCGCACCATGCAACATCTACAGATTTGTACACAACACCGATTTATGTTGGAGGTACACTACATGTGTCATGTAAACAAGATGGTTGAATGCAATCTCTTTTGTGTATTTTCAAGAGTTTTCCCACCAATACAAGCGTAAATAATGCATTGAACGTAATCTACAAATGCTACGTGGTATGAAGTCTTGCTGAAGTTTGAGCACAACGTGGTATGAAGTCTCCCTTTATTCCAGTGAGGGATTGGGATGAGATCATTTTGGATGCAAAGGAGAATGGGGATACTCAAAGAGGAATTACACCAGCAAATGAGAGAAGGTATAAACATGATAGCTAAGAAACATAAATGCAGATTTCACAACAGCTAAGAAACATAATTGTAGGCATCACGGTCATAATTTTTTGGAGACACCATATTTGAGTTGTATACCCAAGCGATGGAGTGCAACTTCTGCACCTCTGATTCCAAGTTGACAGTACAGGATACAAAGACCATAGATAAGGAATAAATTTAGAGAGCGGAGGAGGTCCATAATGACCAAAATAATATAGGATGAACCTCAAGTTAAATGAGGCAATTGCAAACATTTTAATAGATTTTTATTATTAAATAATGAAATTTACATATACTAGTGTTCTAAGCCCTCTCATTACATGATTTATTATTGTAAGCCCCCTCTAAATTACGCATCTAGAAAATGAAACTAAAACCTATTGGGATTGAGACAAACCTTATAGAACAACAATAGCTAGGAATGACCGCTTGCCAACATGTGTTGAATACATTTGTAGCTCATGAATACAAGGTCCTCCAATAGATGTATTCAACAGATGTTGGAAAGTGATCCTTCCTAGCTACTGTTATTCTATAAGGTTTTTGTCAATCCCAATAGGTTGTAGTTTCATTTTCTAGATGCATAAGTTAGAGGGGGCTTACAATAATAAATCATGTAATGAGGGGGCTTAGAACACTAGTATATGAAAATTTCATTATTTAATAATAAAAATCTATTAAAATGTTTGTAGTTGCCTTATTTAACTTGAGGTTTGTCCTGTATTATTTTTGTCGTTATGGCCCTCCTCTGCTCTCTAATTTAATTCCTTATCTATGGTCTTTGAATCTCGCAGTGTCAATTTGGAATCAGAGGTGCATAAGTTGCACTCCATCGCTTAGGTATACAACTCAATTATGTTGTATCCAAAAAGATGTGACCATGATGCCTACAATTATGTTTCTTAGGTGTTGTGTCCCAAGACCCCTTATGACCCTTTATGACCCTTTACGATCCCTAAGAATACATCTTAGAGGTCTTAAAATGTCGTAAAGGGTCATAAGAGGCTCCTAGGAGGGGCTCGATGAGCTTCCACCTTCACGTGATTGGCCCTGTTAAGTAGAGAATGTTATACTCTTCTCAAAACAAAGAGAAGCTCAATAATTTAAGGTCTTAGCCCATGGACAAATTAAATTAGACTTACTATCTAAAACACATAAAAAACATGCACATAAGCATGACAACTGAGAAACATAAATGTAGATTTCACAATAGTCGAGAAACATAATTGTAGGCATCATGGTCACAATTTTTTGGAGACAATGTAATTGAGCTATGTACCCAAGCGATGCAGAGAAACTTCTGCACCTTCGATTCCAAGTTGAATACATTTGTTGGAGGACCTTGTATTCATGAGCAACAAATGTAGTCAACTTGGAATCAGAGGTACAGGAGTTGCTCTGCATCGTCTGGGTATACAATTACATTGTCTCCAAAAATGTGTGACTATTTGTAAACAATAAACAACAACAACATAATATTGTTGTGCTTAATTTGATTATATATATATATATATATATATATATATATAATTGTATGTCAACATTTCAACCAACAAAGAATAGAAATATCGATGAGAAAGCTATACATTCGACATTTATTGTGATGATTTTACGTCACAATTTTGATGTACATTGGTCACAGGGATAAGGCTATAACTGAAAATTCTTCCAGGTTGAAGCAATGCTTTCGGCGTCATTTCCATCGATAGTTCAAACACTGTGGATGTCGCAATTGTGATGGAGATTTGAAGTGTGGTATTTTTGACAAAAAAAATCCAATGACCGTTATGGTCGATTAGCTGACCAATAGGCATCTACTAATCGACTAAACCTCGTCAAAAAACAAGCTAAAATTTACTATTGAAAGTGTGGTGAAGGGAGATCTCATAGGTGCCTTGTCATCAATTCCTCCCAAGGTCTTAATGATCAATGTTGTACGCTCATGCTACATGTGTAAAATTGGATAAATAGGAGACTATGAGATAAGGGAGGCATACAACAAGGTATGGAACAATAGAGTATTAAAGGCTGAACATCAACAAATTTCTGAGAAAGGGTTAGTGAAAACCTTGATTTCCCATGAAACTTTAAGGTGGAATGGATCAAAATTATGTTAAGAAGAGTTCACAACATGAAGATATGGATGGAGGGTGGACTGGTCAAGATTACTAAGGATATGATACACTGAGTCATCAATTACCCTAGTCTAACAAGGAAGAAGATAATGAGATGTCAGAGTAAATAAATTATACAAACAAACACTTTGGCAATGTGGGATAAGAGAGGGATGACTATATCCACTATCAGTGATCCAAAAATATATTTTGTAGTGAGAGTGATTTCTCACAAATTCTACCAGTCTAGTAGACTAAATAGTGTTCCCTATATTGCGGTTGACCAAATATAGAAGATGGTGAAGAAAGATCACACTTATGATCTTGCTGAACTACAATTGACCTAGCTTTTCAAGAACCTTACTTCAATCAGGAAAGCCAAGAATTCAATGTGTAAGTTTGGTTCTTTGCTCACTTTTCTATTCTTCTATGTTCAGAATAGTTTTCCTACCATTGGAGACGTTGTATGGAATAAGGACCGACCAATCACCCAATAGATAAATGAATTTTTTGATCAATTAGGAGAGAATTTTGAAAATTTTAAGGATAGTTATTTTGTAGAATTCAAAAATAAAATGAGCAAGAGGAGTAGGATCCTTGTATCACTAGTAGAAAATTACTACAATGACATATGTTTCCTAGTGGATACCGATTATACATATGCTTAGGTTGTTATACTGAGGGTATCATAGCTTAGGCCACTACCCTATGAGGTCAATATAGATGAGACAACAAAATCCATAACTGCCTTATTAGTTGAAGAAATTGATAGTAAAGCTAAACCTTTTGGGACTTATGACGAAGATAAGTCTAAGCTAACTATGGGATTCAAGTCAAAAACCATGGAGAGAAAGAGAAAGAAATTAGTAAAGAACCTAGAGAAGATGCTAGGAGAAGGATAAGAGGAAAATGAACCTCTTTAACTAACACAAGGGCTAGGAGAGGACAAGACTAGTGAGTCTAAAGGTATTAATGAGGAGGAGACTGAAATTCCAGAGAAAGGCAAGAAGACATCAATTGCTGAGCTTAGCAAAAAATTAAGGCCCATTCCTCCTACAATACTTAGACTGAGAACTAGGGAAGCTTCTACTGTCACAACTGCTGAGCCACATAAAAAGACACCTACATTAGGAAAGAGGAAACTAGTTTAAACTAAGTTCGTGCCAAGCAATCTGAGGAAGAAACCAAGAAGAAAGTTAGTCTTGGAGAAATATGATGATGATGAAGAGGTAGATAATGTTGAGAATACAAAGGTGAAATAATCATAAAAAATATGCCAATTGACTATGGATGAAATATATGACAATATCAAGAGCATTGCTGGATTAGCAAGCTTTAAGCAAATAAAATTTAAAAATCTTAAAAATGAGGATAAAGAGAAAGTGGAAGACGAAATGATTGAGATTTTTGGTACATTCAAGATGACACCTCTATAGATGGGGAATCTCATTCTTGAAGAGCTATACAAAAGAATTGATAAAAAATGGTCATATGCCATGATGACTAAAAAATAGATAAGGGAGAGTACACTAGCTTAAGTCATGCCAGATCTATCCCTAGTGTACATAAAGAAATATATGGAGAATTATAGGAATAGGTTTGTACCCAAGCTCTTGTCCTATTCTATTTTGCAGCATAAAGTTAAAGATGTTAAAAAAAGCACTAGGTTGTGGAAAATCATTTTTGGCCTGATAATTAACAAGAGTTCACAACTAGGTGAAGGTACATCCAATAAAGTGGAGCTAGACAATAATGACATTAATGAAGCTCATAATTTAAAGGAAGAAGAAGGAAATAAGGTAGAAGTGAGTGAATCATAGGATGTGATCAAAATTGTGGATATCACTAAGGATACACCAATCAAAATAAATGTATTAACTGAGGAAGAAAGTAAGAGTCAAATACTTGTCAAGGCAGCCTTAGATAAGTTTCTATCGAGCACCAATCCCATATCAATTTAGGTACATGAATTTCCAAGGATTGAGAGTACATCAACTATGGACACAACACCTATAAGCTCTCATATGGTCACAGTTGAGCCACAAGTCTCACAAAGTACCAGTGTCGAGAAACATGAAAAGTTGGCAATCACAACTTAGAATGCACCTGCCGAGGAGGCAAAGAAAGAACAAGTAGAGGAGAGTCATAAAGATCAAGCATATAATTCTATATTAGTAACAACAAGTCCTCATGTGGAGGAAAATAAGAAGACTGACAAAGAGATATCAAAGGAAAAACCAGAGCCTAAGGAACAAGAGGCAAATGATAAACTCATGCAGTGGTATGAGAGAAAGTTCAAGACCAAGGTACTTGAAAAGGTCTCCACCAAAATTGTAGTCAAACAGGCAGGACTTTCTGTCTTAGTAACTAACATAGAGGAAGTTGCACAAAATGTTCATTCTATGTACAAGAAGGTATATAATGTAGAAGAGCTCACCAAGGACAATCAAGATTTGATTGATAAACTGCAACTAGACTTAAAGTCTATCAGCCATTCACTGAGCATGGATGCAAGTTCCAGTTCCATTCACTCCACTAGGTTACTACATGCACAAGGAAGATTAGCTGAGTTGATGGATAATGATGGAATAATAAGAGAAAGGATAATTTACCTACAAATAATGTTAACACCTCATTTGGAGGTTATGCAGAAGGAATTAGCAATGGAAAATGAGTTAGTATAGAGAGACCCTCATCTCTCTATTTCCAAGAGCTTAGTTGATCTAGCTGCCTAGCTAAATATAAAGATATAGGTTTTGGACTCTATCAGATCAGGAAGGGACAATGCATTAGGTATGATAATGCAGCTCCATAAACCATTTTTGGATAAATATTTCAAAACCCCTACACCCCTGCAGCTTCAAGTGACAAAAACAAGGGGGACATGACATGCCATGATAGTAAAAGTAGAAATAGGGGAAATGACATGAGGAAACAACATGAAATGAATAAGGGAAATGAAATGTCACATACAAAAGAGAATACAGAGAGGTATGATTTAGGCATGACACACTATAATGTATATATTCAGTTGTATGTCAAAGAGTCTTATATATATATATATATATATATATATATGTGTGTGTGTGTGTGTGTGTGTGTGTGTGTGTGGGTGTGTGTGTGTGTGTGTGTGTGTGTGTGTGGGTGTGTGTGTGTGTGTGTGTGTGTGTGTGTAGAATCTTTTGAAGACTAAGTCAAAGTATTAGGGGGAGTAATCATATTACTAAGTACTCTTGTTGAAATTTAAATGTCATGACAAAGTGTTTTTGCGACTAATGTCAAAGGGGGAGATTGTTAATCCCTAAGTTTTTTTTTTCCATTAGTGTCTAGCACTTAGTCATTTTATAGGCAATGTTGGTCGGTCATCACTGTGACCGAGTCATCATGTTAAGGCTGCCAAGTTATGTCTAGACTTGTATCTTGTACAATTACTGAGTAGTAGTTACTACCGAGCAAGCCAGTAGTCACCAAGTACTTCAGTAATAGCCAAGTAGTTTATGCCAATTTGTATGGATTTGTGAGTGTCAAGCACTAGTATATGAATAAAAGATAATGTTGAGTGCTAGAGACTTCATATGCCGAGAAAGCTAGATTTAACATATGTGTTTGTAATAGCACAAACACTTAGGTAAACCGTTTTGGCCGACATCTATAAAATATTTATTATTTGTTGAGGAAATAATGGAGGTAACTATGCCTTACATTTATAATCATTAATCCCTATGTAATCTATGTATCCAATCATATTTAGGGAATGCTTAAGCGGTATAAGTAGAAAATCTAGATCATTGATCTTGATCTAGGAAGTTGTTTTGTTGTCTATATAAGATGAGATATTAAAACCTAAAATGTAGTATGCACATGTATGAAGGGATCTCATATAAAGAATAGAGAAGTATTTTGATATAGGTAGAGATCAGTCAGAGTGACTGAGAAAAGAAGTGAAGGGCAGAACAGAGACATATTTGATTGAGGAGATAAAATAAGTATTGGAAGGAG
Organism: Chamaecyparis obtusa; assembly: GCA_027943335.1. Lineage (NCBI taxonomy): Eukaryota > Viridiplantae > Streptophyta > Pinopsida > Cupressales > Cupressaceae > Chamaecyparis > Chamaecyparis obtusa. The sequence continues at coordinate 274,568 of BSBK01001032.1, forward strand.
AAGATTTGTTATCAACAATCACAGTGCAAATCAAAGGATCAGGTAGTGAGACATTTGAGTAGGTGAATCAGGGTAAATATCTTAACAAAGTGGTCATCATAGGCCTATGCAAATCTCTTAATTGAGTGCTTACATTTTTGTAAGTTATAAATCCTTTAACCAAAGTAGATTGAATAAGTCTATAAGCTCTTAATAGGGAAGATCCCTCAAAGGGTAGAACATCATTTTATGATCAAATTTTGTAGCCCTAATAGACAAACTTTAATACTATAGTAGTTAAGATTTGTGGGTGTCATCCCCACCCCAGTTTTACATCTCAAGGGTTTTTGTGTAACCAAAATATTTGTGTTATGTTTCAATTTCATGGATGAAGATTAGATTGTTAAATATATTTCAGTATTATATTTTATGTTTATGATAAGTAATTTGAATTTATGTCAAAGTGGAATTAATAGTAGATATCTGATTCACCCCCCCTCTCAGTATCTTACTTTCCCATATTATATTTCCAACAAAGGATATGGGACTAGAAGGACTAGTAGGGAATGAGAGATAAGGGGATCATGAGAATATAACCATCCTTCAGGCTGAGGAGATATTGTTGGAGGCATTAGTGGAAATATAGAGGGACATAGAAGATAAGGGCGAGTCCCTGGAAGAGAGTATGCAGTGAGACCTAGCCATACTGTAGGGAAGAGTGGACTCAAGAGAGTTCACCATGATGGAGACCTATATAGGTACATAGGAGGTATAGGGGGAGATAGCTAAATTACATGGATAGATGATGGAGATGTAGAGATAGAAAAACCAACTCACCTAATAGATGTAGATTATGATAGTTGAGAGGGATACATGGTGGAGATGAGTAGAGACATACCAAGGGGAGTGAGAGCCAGCAAGAAAATTAGCAATCCTATCATGGGTAGTATAGATAATAATAGCTAGTATGGATGCATAAAGAGAGGCAACGAGGGTAGGGAGAGAAGTGACCTACTATATGGCCCTCTGTCATCAGCTGGTACCTCCAAAAAACCACCCTACATAGAGTGGTGTATTAGATAGTACCAAAGGTAGATCATCAAGGTTAGTAGCCATGAGACTACTGAGAGATAGGGACATAGGAGTTGACAGTACTAGAGGAGGGGGACTTTCTATATGAGGTTTGTAGGGGAGGCTGAGATAGTAGGGATATCTTCCTAGGAGCCACTTCATCTTGTTGATTATATAGGATACACATTTATGTAGGCTTGAGACCACTGAGAGATAGGGATATAGGAGGTGATAGTGTGAGAGGAGGATGGGGACCAACTACATGAGGTTCCTAGGAGGAGGATGGGACAATAGGGACATCCTCCTAGTGTAATACCCCAAAATTGGCACCTTGTAATTTCAATCAATTTTGGTGCATTTTCTTCAATTTTACATCATTAAAGTCCTATTTTACTAGGCAATTTTTTCTCTCTCCTACTTGACTTTATTTGACTTGGTGTCAATTGCAAAAAACCCTAAATTGCATTAATCTCACACTATAATTAATTCCTAAGTATTCGACTTTATTAGCTAAAATAATCCCGATGATAAATTAATTTAATTCTAAATTCCTAAGTGCTTTAAATTAAATTAAACTCACCCCCTTTAGCTAATACACATAAAGGAATTAATATTATTTGGTTATTTGAATGGATTATCTTATTTGGATTTAATAATTCAAATTATTTAAAGGGTCACCCATAAGTGGCAATAATTCATTCTTTTAATTAAGTAATTCCTCAATATTTGTCTCAATTGGAAATGAAGAGTTGACCGTTTCATTTCAAGAAACTCTTCATCCTCTCTTTGGGCTTGTCTATATTATGAACCTTCTTCCTCATTCGAAAAGAGGCAATTATGAGAGTATCAAAACTACAGTCAAATTTAGTCTCAATTATTCCATATTTCCAAGCTTTTATTGCATATTAGTTTGATTTCCATGTCTAGTTAATTGCATTCTCATATTAAACTAGTTTTCTTATATGTTTTTAGATTAATTCTCATATCTTTTTCAAGTTCTTAGATTAAAATCTGCACTTCATTTTTAGATTAATTGCATACTCATTCTAGATTAATTGCAAATTTTTTATCATTCAAGCTTTCAAAATCCTTCATATTAGTTTGGTATTTTGGTTGTTGGCTCTTGTTTTGAGAGTAATTCAAATACCCCAACTAATTAGAAGGCAACAGGTTGAATCGATAGAATTTTATGGATTGAGTAATTCATACTCATCTTCGTGATTCGATGATTAAGAAATGACTATGTTGTGTATATGGATGGATTAGAGGTCCACGTTCAATTATAAACATTCTGGCGCCCACCGTGGGGCAAAAAATTCATTTTTGGCCTCACTCTTGAAATTTTTATGATAAGGAATTTGAACTCTACCGTGCGTTCGTACTTCACTATGTATGGAATTTTGCATGAAATTTCAGAGCGTGTTGCACGAAGTTTTGCTCCCAGTAGCATTCTATTGCATGAAGAAACACTTTCTCACGCAGGTGCTTGCACTTTCTCACGTGCAACGCTATAATTTCTCACATGAAGTTTTGTTGTCAGTCATTTAAATTTTCCAGATTCTCCAATTTATTGTTACTTTTTGCTGACATTTACTTTCTATTGTTGATTTCATATTTCTGATTTATGCTACATCGTAGCAGTGGTCTGCAGGTCGCTTGTCGAAGATCATAAAAACTTGCTAATAGTTTTTTTATAGGACAGTTGTCAAAGATCATTTAAAAAAGGTTGTGCTCATTTACTTTTTTTCATTCACATAGAATAACTAGGGCTTTGTTAAAATTTCTTAAGTGTCCTGATAGAAAAGTAGGGGAATAGGCTCTTCATTACATGGAAGTGATGCCCATGGATGAAATCGAGAGCCAGATGTTGCTAGAATGATGGATACCTGGGGAAGCAAAGCAAGGTAGTGAATCTTTAGCACATCTACTTGCCAGGGGATTATGCTCTTCTCTCTTTGAGAGAACCAGAAACCAAAAAGCTTATGGATTTGGTGGAGTGAAACTAGCTTAGTGATGAATATGCTTGATGTGTTTGGGTAAGGTGAAGAGGGAGAGAATTATGCTCTTCTCTCTTTGAGAGAATCAAAAAATCTAACCCTCGAATCCAAGCCAAGTTGTGTCACCTTTAGAGGGCCTATCGGAAGTTGAACCTCCGGGAATGACCTAAGTGAGTACACACCTATCGCCGGTGATTCCACCTTACTATAATAAAGAATGTTTTGTTGAGTCTAAAGACTCAAAAACCATGTTAGCTTCCTTCTCTTAATTTTGACTATCATCTTGAGAAGGCTCCATCTGTTGTATTGAATGGTGCCGCTCCTAGCCCTTCTTGTAGGGGTGTATGACTTTTGGGTGTTGGTGTGGCTGTGAGGCCCTAGGCCTGTATTAGGGGCACTAAACATTAGCATGAATGGAAGCCCACTAAAAAATTTCCCTAGTTAGTTGCCTACCTAGATCACCTCTGAAAGGAGACAATCTTTGTGAAGGGAGGGGGAAGAATCTCTCTCGTAGATTCTCACCATAGGCATGCACCTAGACATTTTAAGGTGGTATATGACACTGGCCCCTACTTCAAGGGTAACCTTTGAACATATACTATAGAGTCCTTGGAAACACCAAAAATATAGGTGCCTTCTAGGGGGTGACATAGCTGTGTGAGGTGAACGCATGCGCATAAGCAGTGAGGCACGAAGTTTGTCTTCTCACCATTTTTTTTGTAGGGATAACTATGTGTTTGTTATTGAGTCTTAAACTTGTCCATCATGATTAAAAAAAGAATCACATGATACTGCCAAGTTGCTTTGTCCTTGGTAGGTCTATTTGTGACTACTTCTTGTGTCACCATTTCTTGTTCTAAACCTTCATGCTTGTAAATGAATGCTTGAAACCTTCAAACTGAGATTGTTGATTAAACTATCCTTCAAACTATTCAAAAACTAGAAATTCTGTCAGGGAACAGATCAGGCTGTGTCTCAGAACTTGACTTTTTACCTCAAAAATTATGTCAAACTGTCAAACTTTGGTTCTTTCTCGTGCAAAATTTCACTCTTCAGAGCATTTCCTCGCATGAGAATTCAGTCTCTCACATGAAGTTTTGCATTCTCTCTCATGGCCCCGCACTTTCTCATGCGAACCTGTAACTAGATTTCAAAATTAGCAAGCTTATTCCCGTTGACTGGTCACCTTTTTACCTGATCTAATTTTTGTTTGAGGTCTATTTGCCTATTTTCCTGTCGTTCACTATTTGAAACTGAGTGTCTCGAGCTGCAAACCGAATGATTTTTCTTGAACTAACAATTGTCTGCTTGTTATTTGTCTCATCTTTTGTTCTTTTGTACCTTGCATCACGATAGTCTTATCTCGACTGTTCTAGCCATACTCTTGATGATTCATGTCGAGTGCATCTCACATCTTGGTTTTTCTAGCCTTTATCTCCTTTTTGTTATTCCTAGAGATAGAGTTTTAGCATTATCCCAAGTCCTCTCTCATTTCAATCTTCATCTATGACTGTTATGACTAGAAGTGGCAACACTTACCCCATTCATTGTACCAAACAAAGTAGAGGTAGATATCGTAATCAGGAAACAAGTTGTCCCAAACCTATTGTGAAATTTGAACATTGTGAGGGATCCTCAAGTTCTTCGTTGAGTACTTTGAAAGATAGCTTGTCTCAATCATCACCTCTAGTGTTCCAAGAGTGTTTTAATCCATTTTTTCAAGCGCAACCTAGTTTCTCATTTCAAGGACAAGACAACTCATTCTTCCAAAATAACTCATTGTTTCATAACTTTGGAAGACCACTTCCTCGGACTAGTCCTATCATTGAACCTATCGATCTTGTTGACAATATTGACTCATTTGAACTTGTTGACCCTCTTGATCCTATTCATGCACCAAAAGTTACCTTAGCTACACCCTTTCGACATTGTTCATACCATTTTACTGAGTCTTCATTTGCTACATAGTCCTATGTAGATAATATGGGAGATCTGTTCGACTTCCAACCAGGCAAGTACAACCAAACTTATGATCAATCTCAAAACAATCAGCATCATGGTGAATCTTCCAATGACCAACATCATGCTCAACCTCAAAATGAGCAGCGTTATGATCAATCCAAAAATGATCAGAATCAACACCAAGCTCAAAACAAAGCTCAAGGTGGTCAACCAACGTACCACTATCATCCTCCTCCTTATGATCAGAGTCAATATCAAGTCCCAAGCATTTATGAGATCCTTGGCAATGATGTGATGACAAAATAACTCAAAATGACATAGATGCTACAAAAGCAAACAAGGGTCTTATCAAGATGATGGAGATCCTCCTTCTAGAGGAGAAGGAAAAATACTTTCTTGAGCTGGCCAAATAAGGGGCTAAATTACCCTTAGATTATCAAGTTGAAATGCTTATGGCCAAAGAAGAAGAAACTAAGACTGCTAAGTTGCAAAAGATGGTTCGAGACATGCAAGATTAGATTAGCCAACTTGCGAAGAATAAGGACAGACCCGCACAACAATTCACAATGGAAAGCATTTCTCCTTTCCCCTTTGATAGGAGTCTTCACATGCCACCTTTTCCCAAAGGTGTAGATCTTCCTAAATATGAAAAATACTTGGGTACGATCCCCAAGATCACTTAAGAGAGTTTGGCACTTTATCCATGGAATTCATACATGATCTAACCTATCTTATGCACCTATTTCCTCATAGCTTGGGTGGACCATCTATGGAGCTATTTTCTCGATTGCCCACTAGCATTAAGACTTTTGATGAAATGGCTAATCTATTTCTCCAACATTAGTCACATAATATTTAGCATCTGGTCAACATTCAGGATCTTTGCAATTTGAAACAGGGACAAGGGGAATCTTTTCTAACATTTCTCCAAAGGTGGAGACAATTATGTACAAGGTTTCCTCACAAGCTACCAGAGTTTGAGAGGCTCGACATCTCTTTGGAAAATCTTGTCCCAGACTTCAGATACCAAGTGCAATTACAAGGTCCCCTAACCTTTGATAGCATGATTAAACAAGTGGTGCAAACAGAGGCATTTATGATCAAGAAAGGGGAATTGACATTGAACAAAGACAACAAACAAGGATCTTCAACCTCGACCAAAGATAAAGGGAAGTTTGTCAACAAGAATAGAGATGTTGTGAATGATGGAGTGGTTGAAAATGTGACCCCAAAGCCTGCTAAGTCTATTTTCAATCTCTCTTCTAGCATACAGATGATCAAAGCTACTGAAAAGCCTATGACAGCAAGTCAAGAACCTTCAAGGTTTTCTAGAAACAAACCTTGGACATCTCGACCCAAGTGTGAATTCACTTCCTTGGGAGAACCACTTGATGTGGTCTATAAAACTCTTGTGTAGAATTAGATACTTACTCCTTTGGCAAAGCATCTCTATGACCCACAATCACGACCTCATTCATGGAATGTGTTAGGACTAGTCCCAAGAGATAACTGAGAGTTGGGGGTGAATTAGTTATCTACAAGATTCAATTCTTTAACCAATTAAGTATACTTAAACATAAAGCATAAACACAATGAAATAACACATGAACACAACACCAATATTTTGGTTATGGGGAAATCCAAATAGGTAAAAACCCCAGTGGGACTTCATACCCACTAATATTTTATACTAGTGTATAATGATCCTTGTTAGATGATCCTTTACCCTGTTAGGAGTAGCTTTAAAATCTATTAAGTACAGTAGACCTAGTCAAGGGTCGGACCTTGTTAGGAGTCTTTTACAATTGTCCTTGTTAGGGGAGAGGATGCACTATCCAATAGCTCACTGCTCAAATGGGTGAAGGCTACAACCTTCTGATTAATAGATACACACTATATCTGGATCTTGGTGAATTGAACTTTGACCTATTGTCTTGATCAGTTCGAATGAATAGCACAAGTACAAGTTACTTGGTCACATAGACCTTCTTTTGATGGCTCAACTCTTCACACACTCTGCTCTACTCTACTTAATCAACCATGAACCACACTCAAGCAATCACAAATGACTACCTATAAATATCTTTCTTCCAAATGATATAATCAAGTCAGCCTATTAGAACCACCTTGAAATCATATTAGAGAAACCATAACAAACTCTAATAAACATTCTGTCGGCACTACTATGCATGCAACTCATTCTGGGACCTATCTAATAAGATAAATGTAGACGCACGCTACACATTGTTGACTCTACCAAAACAATTAGATCTTTCTCAGTAAGCTGAATTAACTCATGCACTCTTAAAAAAACATCAATAACACTTCTCCAAGCTTAAATCCAAGGGCACATACCCTAAAGATAGGCGCAACTCAAGAACCAATAAAATCTCTGTCAACTCTTCTGAATAAACATAGGAAACTATTGTTGGCGAATAGCAACTGCATAAATTCACTTCTACTCATCAAAACACTATGTGTCCATAACTAAAACATCATTAACATGTCTTCAACATATATCCAAGCTCACAAGGCTCCATGATAACTGTACAAACAACCATACACAAAACACTATTTGTTACTCTGTCAGGAACATTGTTGACACCAGCTGCTATATAACTGTCTATACTAATAGTTAACCTCTACGCCCATGATAACATGCTGATATCATGTCCATGATACATATACTAAAATCTTACTACATAAGACTTCCATGCATGCTACTTTCCATATGTTGTCATCAATGAAAAACATACAGTTAGTACTGGCCTACTAGAAAATCTCCAACAATCTCCCCCTTTGGCATTGATTGAAACATGTGGAATGAAAAACCACCACCAACCAAAATGAAATTTTCTTTTATAACATTCTCCATTTCCTCTTCAAAACTCCCCCAAAGATGAATTCTCCATCTGCTACAATGTTTTCTAATATTCTCCATTTCCTCAACTGTACTACTATCATAACTGAATGCTGCTCCCCCTTAGTATATTACTCCTCTTTTTACTTCTATTTTTCATGACTCTATATATACTCCCCATTTGACATTAATGGAAAAGGGTGCCATTCATTTTAAGCATTGGTACTACTCTTGAGGTAGAGTAGTCAACCTTCCACTAGTCCTAGAGGATTGATGCCTTTCCTTCTTTCTTCTAAGCAGAATCGGGGAAGGGAATGACTCCCAACTTCTCCCTAAGATACTCAAAAGTATCCTTAGGCAAGGGCTTTGTGAATATATCTTCCAACTGATCTTTAGTACTCACATAGTCCAACTTGACTTCTTTCTCTACCACTTTCTCTCTTAGGAAGTGATACTTGATCTCAATGTGCTTTGTCTTTGCATGCATCACAGGGTTCTTTGACATATTGATAGTGCTAGTGTTATCATAGTGAATAAAAATAGGATAATAAATATGAATTCCAAAATCCTTTATCATCTACTTGATCCAAACAATTGTAGAATAATTCAAGGCTGCTGCAACATACTCCTCTTTTGCTATTGGCTGAGAAATACAATTTTGTTTCTTTCTTGTCCAAGTGACAAGTCTATTACCAAGAAACACTACTCCACTTGATGTACTCTTTCTGTCATCAAAACATCCTACCTAATTTGCATCAGTGTACACATGAAGCTCAACATTTTTTGAATTAGGATACCATAGACCATAATCTATAGTGCCCTACAAGTATTTGAATATTCTTTTTACTGCCATGAGGTGACTTTTTATAGGTTTTGCTGCAAATCTTCCAACTATGCCAACTGCATTGGAAATATTAGGTCTAGTCTAAGTAAGATATATAAGTTTACCAATCATAGACTTATACAATGTTATATCTACTACTGGTGAGTCATCTTCTTTTGTAAGCTTGCATCTAGTGATCATAGGGGTTCCTACTAGCTTGCAATCATCTATCTTGAATTTCTTCAGTATCTCTTTCACATACTTTAACTGATTAATACAAATTCCTTTTTTTGTCTGCTGCACATTTAGTCCCAAAAAGTATTTGATAGGACCAATCATACTCATCTCAAACTCATTCTGCATTTCTTTGGCAAATTCAGCACTAAGTATGTCATTACCTCCAAAGATAATGTCATCAAAAAATATAGCTACAAGTAACAAACCTTTAGATGTCTCTCTAATGAATAGATTTCAATCTACTACTCCTTTCTTGAATCCAATCTTTGTTAAGTATCCATCTAGTCTCTCATACCATGCTCTAGGGGCTTGCTTAAGTCCATAGAGGGCCTTCTTCAATGTGCATACCATATCAGGTCTTTTTGATAAGGTGAATCCTTTTGGCTGCTCAATGTATACTTCTTCTTTCAAATCTCCATTCAGGAATGCTGACTTGAAATCCATTTGATAAATTTTAAAGTTTTTAACTGTAGCATAGGCTAGAAACAACTTAATAGCTTCTAATATTCTTACAGGTGCAAATGTGTTTGAATAATCAATGCCTTCTCTTTGCGCATATCCCTTACATAGTAATCTTGCTTTATTTCTTACTATTGTACTATCTTCACTCATCTTATTTCTGAATATCCACTTTGTTCCAATCACATTCTTATCACTAGGTCTTGGGACCAGTTCCCAAGTGTCATTCTTAATAATCTTATCAAGTTCTTCTTTCATAGCATCATGCCAATCTAAATCATTACAAGCATCTTAAACACTTAAAGGTTCAATCTGAGATAGTAAACATACCGCTTCATTGTTAGCTGAGTTCTTTGCTTGGGACCTTGTTAGGACTTTGGCGCTCTGATCTCCAATTATGTCTATCTTGGAATGATTTCTTGATGTAAACTTTGGAACTTTAGGTGATGTTGACTTATCAGCCTTAGGAGTATTTTCTTCACTTGTCTCAGGGTCATTGAATAACACATCAATACTATCAAACATTTCTTCAATGATTGTCTGACTAGTGGAGGGTCTAGGCTCTTCTTCAATCATGGGTGAGTAATAATGATATCTTTCTTGAATCATAAAATTTTCATCAATATTTACATGAGCACTTTCAATGATCTTTTTCAATCTTAAATTGAAACATCTATAAGCTTTACTTTTAGTAGAGTAACCAAGAAAAATACCTTCATCACTTCTTGCATCAAACTTGCCTACTGCTTCATCCCTCTTTATGTAGCACTTGCTTCCAAAGATTCTAAAGTATTTTACTATGGGAACATTACCAAACCATAGCTCATATGGTGTTTTGTTAACACCTGGCCTCAATTGAATTCTATTGATGGTATAGACTGTTGTATTGACTGCATCTCTCCAATAGGTGTGTGTAACTTTTCCTTCTATCATATGTGCGCGTTGTATCAAGAATGATCCTATTCCTTCTCTCTACAATTCCATTCTTATGAGGGGTTCTAGGTGCACTTAACTATCTCCTTATGCCATGTTCTTCACAATACTCATAAAATCTATCAGAGATGAATTCTCCTCCTCTATCCGATCTCAAACATTTTATCTTTAGTTCGGATTCATTCTCAATCTTAGCTTTGAATATTTTGAACTTCTCAAATACTTCTGACTTGTCTTTCAAGAATGCAACCCATGTCATTCTAGTATAATCATCAACAAACAAAATGAAATACCTTTCACCATAGTATGATCCTGTTTGAGTTGGACCACATAGGTTTGTATGAATTAGATCCAACTTGTTCTCTACTAAATTCTACTTTCTCTTGAATGAATTTCTCACATGCTTCCCCATCACACATTCCTGCATATAGTATCAACTGGCCTTGCTATGCTAGGTAGATCTCTTACTACCTTAACATTTCTTATCTTTACTATGTTATCAAAAATGATATGACATAGTCTTTTATGCCACAACCAACTGTCATCAACTTTATCAGCAAAAAAACTTTCTTATGAATTGAGTTGAAAAAAATTACCTCTTGTCTTTTTGCCTGATGCAATCATAACACCATCTTTTTTGTTAATGATTCATTTGTCATCTTTGAACTCCAACTGATAGCCTTTTCCAAGTAACTGTCCAGCACTAAGAAGGTTATGTTTCAAACCATCAACATAAAGAACATCATCGGTACTATTCTTTCCATCCAAAGTGATGGCTCCTCTACCAACTATAGGTTTAGGAGTGTTGTCTCCAAATCTGACCATACTGCCATTGTATTTGTCCAAATGAATGAACTTTCCTTTATCACCTATCATGTGATGTGAACAACCACTGTCTATAATCCAGTCTATCCTTATGTTAGCTTGTGAAATCAATGCTAGCTCTTGATTCTCTTTCTTATCTTCATGAATTGTCTTGTTATTCATTTTGTCTATAATAGCAATGAATCCAATTTCTTCTTCACCAGATTCTTGATCTAAAACTCCATCTCTGGCACAGTAGCATTCCTTAGAATACTTAGGCTTGTAATCCTTTTTGAACTTTCTAGCTCTTGTGGGACACTTAGATGAAAAATGACCGATATTATTACATGAAAAGCACTTAAATGGTAATTGACCTTCATATTTTCCTTTTCCTTTCTTTTCTCTTTTGGCAATCATAGCAATAAAATCATCTAATGTTTTCTCTTCTTCATCATCATCAAAATTACCAGAAGTGTTTGCAGATTTCTTACCATGAACTGTTGCTTTGAAAGATGTCTCACTCTTTGGTTCTGTCTTCAATCTTGAAATCTCAAAAGCTGAGATTTTGTTGATCAAGGTCTCTCTCTTGAAATTTGATGTAATTTGCATTGTCTCATCAAGGATGTTGATCTTGCTTTCATATTCTGGAGTAAGAGTAGTCTTCAATTTATCCATAATGTCCTCTGAAATCTCTCCATCATTGTTCCTAATTCCAACAACTGCTTCATTTATTCTTTGATTGTAAGCTCTGATATTTTCCTCTGGTAGCATCTCTAATGCATTGTATCTTTTCTTCCATGTCTTTCTACATGCATCCTTTTCTTGTTTGTCTCCTTCAATATGTCTTCTAGGTGCTTCCATATTTTATGGGCTGTATCTATCTTTTTTACTTCTTAAAATTCACCATCAGATAGGGTGCTAATAAGGGCTTCTTTAGCAATAGCATTCTGATGAAATAATTCCTTTTGTGTGTTAGTAGCATCATCTTTTGCAAGGTCTTCTAAAGTAGGAATCTTGGCTTCTTTGATAGTTACATTAAAAACTTCAAAAGTAATGCACTACAAATGGGTCACCATATTGTTCTTCCAATCAAGATAATTCTCTCCATTGAACTTAGGAATTTATTTCCTAAAGTATACCATCTAATCAACCTCAAGCTTTTAAACTTTCTCTCTTAGGCACTTGGCTCTGATACCAATTATTAGAATAGTCCCAAGAGATAACTGAGAGGGGGGGGGGTGAATCAATTATCTACAAGATTTAATTCTTTATCCAATTAAGTATACTTAAACATAAAGCATAAACATAATGAAAGAAAACATGAACACAACACCAATATTTTGGTTACAGGGAAACCCAAATAGGTAAAAAGCCCAGTGGGACTTGATACCGACTAATATTCTATACTAGTGTATAATGATCCTTGTTAGAAGATCATTTACCTTATTAGGAGTATCTTTACAATCTATTAAGTACAGTAGACTTGGTCAAGGGTTGGACCCTGTTAGGAGTCTTTTACAATTGTCCCTGTTAGGGGAGAGGATGCACTATCCAAGAGCTCACTTCTCAAATGGGCAAAGGCTACAACCTTCTGATTAACAGATACACACTATATCTGGATCTTGGTGAACTGCACTTTGACCTACTGTCTAGATCAGTTCCAATAAATAGCACAAGTACTTCACTTGGTCACATAGACCTTCTTTTGATGGCTCAACACTTCACACACTCTGCTCTGCTATGCTTAATCAACCATGAACCACACTCAAGCAATCACAAATGACTGCCTATAAATATCTTTCCTCCAAATGATATAATCAAGTTGACTTGTTAGAACCACCTTGAAATCATATTAGAGAAACTATAAAAAACTCTAATAAACATTTTGTTAGCACTACTATGCATGCAACTCATTCTGAGACCTATCTAATAAGATAAATGTAGACACACACTACACACTGTCAGCTCTACCAAAATAATTGGATCTTTCTCAATAAGCTAAATTAACTCATGCACTCTTAACCAAACATCAATAAAACTTCTCCAAGCTTAACTCCAAGGGTGCATACCCTAAAGATAGGTGCAACTCAAGAACCGATAAAATATTTTTTGACTCTTCTGAATAAACACAGGAACCTACTGCTGGCGAATATCGACTACATAAATTCACTTCTAATCATCAACAGACTATGAGTCCATAACTAAAACATCACTAAAATGTCTTCAACATATATCCAAGTGTATAAGGCTCCATGATAACTATACGGACAACCATACACAAAACACTATCTATTACTTTGTCAGGAACACTGTCAACACCATCTGCTATATAACTGTCTTTACTAATAGTTAACCTCTACACCCATGATATCATGCTGATATCATGTCCATGCTACATATACTAAAATTTTATTGCATAAGAATTCCACTCATTTTAATTTCCATATGTTGTCATCAATGACAAACATACAGTCAGTACTGGCTTGCTGAAAAATCTCCAACAGAATGACAATGCATGCTGTGACTATCACCAATATAAGGGTCACAAGACTTCTACTTGTCTTTAGATAAAACATAAGGTCCAAGATTTTATTGATAGTGGTGACATTGTTGTGGATGACCATAACAAGAATTTAGACCATCAGGCATTTAAGGATCCCTTCCCTACTCATGAGAAGGGTGAATATTCAAAGTCTAAGAATACCAATGCTAAGGTCAATTACACATACACTAATAATGACAATGTCATTGGTATGATTGAAACTATTGAGGTTGAGTATTGTGATGTGATTACTATTAAGGGGAGTAGCGATCCTCCCAAATCAAAGACTCCTTTCATCTTGCGTAGTTCCGCATCTCATTCATCTGAATCTGAACAAGTTCAGGATTGTGCTAATGTTGTTACTCAATCACGTGGAAGGATTATTTTGAAAGGTCCCGATCCTCCCGTATCCAATCTGAAATAAACTATGGATAAGACTATTGTTGGCCCTACCAAAAGGAACATGAAATTGGTTCCTACATCTAGCATGACTAGTTATAGCATCTTAGATCAACTCCAATGAACCAACACTCAGATCACCATTTTTGAGTTGTTGAAGATCTCACCTGCTCACAGGCAGATTCTGGATAAAGCCCTCACCGAGGAAAATGTCCCCAAAGATCTTGATCTTGACTGGTTCCAATCTATGGTGGGTCATTTGAGCTCTCCTCATTATTTTTACTTCTCTAAAGAAGATGATCACTCTCTGAGCCATCCACATAATGCTCCCTTGCATATAGAAGTCATGATAGGTCCTAAGCATGTTCACCGAGTGCTCATAAAAAATGTTGCTAGCCTCAATATCTATTCTGCTAAGTTGCTTACCCAGCTAGGTTATGATGAGGATTGTATATATTTCTACAAGAAGATTACTATCAAAGCTTATGATGAAGTGGAATGCAAATCCCAAGGTTTAGTTGTGCTACCTATCCATGTAGGACCTATTGAGAGAGATGTTACTTTTCAAGTTCTAAAAATTCCTCTCACATACAATATCTTGTTGGGTAGACCATGGATTCATGAGATGCAAGAGGTTCCATCCATGTATCATCAATGCATCAAATTTCCATTCCATGGAGTGGAAGTCACTGTGCCTACTAATACCAACTATTCTTGCAATACCCTTGTGCAATTTGCAGATAGCTTTGTTCTTGCTAATAGAGAGTCCATTGAGTTCTATGATGCTAAGCTCAAAGAAATGGAACAGACTTTGAAACTTAAGGATACAGGCATGGGAGGATATCAAATTGAACATGTGTTATCAGTGGCTTCTCTCCCTCCATCCCCACATTCTTATGGGACACCTTCTGAGAGTAACAAACATTCTGATGACTCTCCCTAAATAGTCTATGATGGTGCCTTTGTACGGGTCTCTACACCTTTAGAAGATCAGGATGAAGAAAGAGCTATCACAACTTGGATCTATAAAGGGAAAGAAACATATGGAATGACTACTCCACCTCCAGACTTAGAGAAAGAGCCATATAGTGAAGCCTTCAAAATCATGAAGTGCTTCAGCTATAAAGGGAGTGGTCCTATAGGAATGAATGAAAATGGTTTTCTGAAACCTATTGAAGCTATAGGTCACCACACAAAGGATACTACTGGCTTAGGATTCAAAAAGATCCCCTTTCATTTAGGGATAAAAAAATTTGTGCAAGAACCTGAACCTAAGCCAAAATTTGAAGATACTACCCCAAAGGTAAACCCAGAGGCCAACTTTGATGAAGACACATTTCCATATCCTATTCCTCCAGAATTTTCTGCAATCTTTGCAAAACCGGGTGAACCTGTTATACCTGTTCACCTGGTAGGGACTGATAGTGATTCCAATGAGACCACTTTGGTACATCAACTCATGTATGACCAATGGAGAGAAATACAAATGGCTGATTCTGATTCTTAGGGTGAATGGTACATACCACCACATTTCCAAGAGCGGTTTGAACAAGACCAACTTTAGCAAGCCATTAATGCTACAAGAGATGAAGATGAGTTAGATGATACAACCAGTGCTAATAGAATTCCCACATCAAGTACTGACTCACATGAGTACAAGTTTGACTCTTTGTCTGATGCTACTTATGATAAAGATATAGACATGGTACATACCTATGAAAACCTTCTCAAAGTAGGTGAAGGGTCTAGTGTTAGGACACACAAATTAGATGCCATCGGTGTTAACTTGTCCTCTACTTCCAACATGGGGTCTCATAGGGATTTGAACACTCCTTTGGATGAGATCACTCTAGGTCTTGACTTTCTCATTCATGATTTTGATGATTATACTGTGAATGCAATTGAACCAACCACTACTTCTCTCTCACTCAAAAATCTTGAGATGTTAAACTGGAAATCCCCCTCCTCATCTAATGAAGTTCTAATCTTCTAGAATGATTACGCTCTAGCTTGTTGCCTCCATGCTATTGAGCCTGTAATGTCCTCCACCAGTGAAGGCAGTGTTAGCATGATAGAGGGAGATATCAAGTATCTTAGTCAAAAAATTAAAAGAAGAAAAAATAGATGCTTTGATGGTGAAAACCACATTGTGGTAGTATTAGAGCCAAAAATAGTAAAAATAAAAGACATATCTGAGGGTGAAAACCTCTCTAAGGTGCCCAATGATGAGATACTTGATACGCTCCCAAGCCACTTTTAGGAGAGATCATCAGTATTGATTGAGCCGACACAACTAGTGAATTTGGGTACATAGGCTACTCCACAAATTATTCATCTAGCATAGTCATTATTTGCAAAAGAAAAGGAAGAGTTCACTAGCTTCTTTCAAAGAAAGAAAATAAAATTTTCATGGACTTACTCTGATATGCTTGGATTAGACCCCAATCTAATCATGCACCATCTATCCATTGTACCAAGTATTAATCCTGTCAAACAAAAGCTTCGAAAGATGCATCCACACGTGGCACTTTTAGTCAAAGAAGAGCTAGAAAAGCTTCTTAAGGCCGATTTCATAAGGACTATTGACTATGTAGAGTGGATCTCAAATATTGTTCCAGTCACCAAACATGATAAATCCATTCACGTGTGCACAGACTTCCAGGATCTAAAGAAGGCATTTCCAAAAGATGACTTCCCATTGCCTAATATTGACATGATAGTGGATATACCAGCAGGCTATGAGATGTATTCCTTGATGGATGGCTTCTCTGGCTATAATCAAATAAAAATTGCACCAGAAGATCAAGAAAAGACTACTTTCACATGTGCCTAGGGCACCATTTGCTGGAATGTCATGCCCTTTGGGCTTAAGAATGCTGGAGCAACATATCAGAGAGTTGTCACTACCATTTTCCATGATATGATGCATAAAACAATGGAAGATTATGTGGATGACACTTTGGCTAAAAGCATGCAGTGAAAAAATAATCTTACAGATTTGGGTCCCATACTTGACTACATGGAACAATGTAGTCTTAGACTTAATCCCAAAAAATGTGCATTCGGTGTCACTTTTGGGAAACTCTTGGGTTACATCATTTCAGCTAAAGGAATAGAGGTTGATCTTGAAAAATTTCAAGCTATTATGAACATGCCTCCACCTAAGAACATCAGTTAGATGAGAAGACTTTAGGGAAGGCTACAATCTATTCGACGCTTCATTTCACAGTTGGCTAACAAGTCACAACCATTCACTAAAACTTTGCATAAGGGTGTGACTTATGAATGGAATGAAGAATGTGATAGAGGACTCACTCAAATTAAATAGTATCTTGCTAATCCACCTATATTGATGCCTCCTATCCATGGGAAGCCACTCATACTATACATCTCAGCCATGAACACATCTTTCGGTTCTCTCCTAGCTTAGGAAGATCAGAACAATAAAGAGAGAGCCATTTATTATATCAGTAGAACATTGGTTTCTTATGAAATGAGCTATTCTATCATTGAAAAAGCTTGTCTAGCAGTAGTGTTTGCTTCATAAAAACTGTGACATTATATGCTTGCTCACACTACAAGGATCATTGCAAAAATGTATCCACTAAAGTACTTACTGAGCAAGGCTACCCTCATGGGTAGACTAGCAAAATGGATTATGATACTTATTGAATTTGACATTGAGTATGTGGAAAGAAAAGCTATTAAAGGACAAGCAATTGTTGATCAGCTAGTCAAAGATCCTTTGAAAGATCACTAGCATTTGAACATTGAATTCCTAGATGAATCCATCATGCTTCTCACACATCAAGCTTGGAGCATGTTCTTTGATGGATCATTTACTCAGCAAGGATCAGGTGCATGCATTCTATTTATAACACCTCAAAGATACTCATTGCCCAAAGCTTAGAAAATGTTGTTTCCCTACACAAACAACATCATTGAATATGAAGCTCTTATTAACGGTATTAAGATATCCATTGAATGGCATGTGGATGAGCTCAAGGTCTTTGGAGACTCTTAGTTAGTCATCAACCAAGTTAATGGTATCTATAAAATAAAAGATGACAAGCTAGTGCCTTACAAATGAATGGTGGATGATCTCAAACAATATTTTGCACACATTTCTTTCCAGCAAATTTCAAGAGTAGACAATAAAGTAGCCGATGCTATGGAAACTCTTGCCTCAATGTTACAGATGCTAGAAAATGACTTCAGACATGAGTTCCTGGTGGAGACATTATGCTACCCAGCTTATGACATTCCTAAATCTAGGATGATCTATTCATTCATTGGACATGATTCATCCCGCTATCACCATATCTATTCCTACCTCCATGACCAAATCATTCCTAACACCTATACCTAGAATGAAAAGTGTCACCTAATTCATAATGCTTCATGGTATGTCATCATAGAAAATGACTTGTATAGACAAGGTCTAGATGGTACCCTCCTTTTGTGTCTAGAACCCGATGAGTCCAAATGTGCGTTAGCTGAGGTACATGAAGGTGTCTATGGATCTCATTCGAGTGGTGTGACATTAGCTCATAAACTTATTAGAGCTGGTTACTACTAGCCAGATATGGAGAAAGAAGCTGTTCAATATGCCAAGGCTTGTAAACAATACCAATTTCACAAAAATCTGATCCATGCTCCTGCCAAATAGCTTATTCCTTTCATCAGTTTTTGGCCATTCCAGCAGTGGGCCTTTGATTTGGTGGGTCAGATACATCCTTCTTCTTCAAGAGGACATAAGTTTATCATCACAGCTACAGACTATTTTACTATGTGGGTTGAGGCAGTCTCTCTAACTATAGCTGATGCCAAGTCTGTGGCTATGTTTATACTAAACTATATCATTTGTAGATATGGTGTACCCTCATCCATTATCACTGACAATGGGGGATAATTCAAGAACAAGGACCTTAAAGAGTTATGCACCAAATTTAGGATCATTCAGCATTGGTTGTCTATCTATTACCCCCAAGATAATGGACAAGCAGAAGCTTTTAATAAGACAATTCTCAAAATTTTGCACAGAATAGTTCATAAATCTGGTAGAGATTGGCACCTCCAGATTAATCTAACATTATGGGCCTATAGAAAAAGTATTCAAACACCAATAGGGGCTATGTCCTTTGCCTTGGTTTATGGAGAAGATGTAGTATTGCCTATTGAGGTTGAGATTCCTACATTGCAAGTCTCTCTAAGGGGCCTCATCACTGATGAAGAAAATATAATATCCCATCTTCAAGAGCTTGAGTTACTAGATGAACGTCGGAAGGCGGTGTTTGACCATCCTTGAGCATACCAAAAGAGAATGTCTAAAGTCTACAATAAGAAAGTCAAACAAAGGGAGTTCCAAGTGGGTGATCTTGTCCTAAGAGAAAACCCCAAGAATCAGCAACAACGGATTCAGAAAGGAAATTTTGAGCGAAACTAGCTTGGTCCATACATTATTACTACAACATTTGGGTCTGGCACATACCAACTATCTACTACTGAAGGAGAGCAGCTCAAAGAGCCGATCAATGATCTACACCTGAAGTGGTTCTACAACTGAGACATTTCTTATGTGCTCATGTACATATTTATTGATCCTGAAAAAATTCAAAAAATGGTATATTGTCAAAAATCCTAAAAATTGCAAAATGTCCTAAAAAAATGATCATCTTAGTGAAAACCTGGTAAACAGGCACTTTGATGTATCTATTATCTTGGTGAAAACTTGGTAAACATGTGCCTTGATAATAATAAATTTTTTTAAAAAAAATTTAAAAAATAAAAAAAATAAAATAAAAAAATAAAAAATACAAAAGAATAGAAATATTAAAAAATACAAAAAAATTAAAAAAAAAGAGAAAAGAACAAAAAAATTGAAAAGAAGAAAAAATGTGCCTTTGATGAATACCTGGTAAACAGGCATCATGGTAGCAAAAATAGAATCTTTGCCAAGATGGTGAAAACCTGGTAAACAGGCGCCTCTTGTTTCCTAATGCTAAACTCATCTCAGAACCATTTGGCTCTTGCTTTCCTGCTTTAGTTTGCTTTCTTGGTTTCCTGCTTTAGTTCATTTCCTACTTTAGCTTGCTAGCTCATGCATTTGCTTTCACCTCTTTTTGAGATTTTCCTTGGCTCTACATGGATTGGAACTAGTCACACTTGGGTGTATTGTCCTATCACTTTCAGAGATGCTTTCTTGCATTAGTCACCAGTGGTTCCCACTGCGTCTGCCTACTGATGCCCAACTATTTTTTGTTGTTGTTGAGATCTCTCTCCTCAAGGGTCTCTCATGTATCAATCACCAATGGTTCTCACTGTGTCTGCCTACTGATACCTAGCTATCGCTTGGATCTCTCTTTTTGAGGATCCCTTGTACATTAGTCACCAGTGGTTCTGACTATGTCTACCTGTTGATGTTTCTCTAGTAACTCTGAGATCTCTCTCCTTGAGGATCTCTCTTGTATCGGTCACCAGCATTTCTCGCTGTGTCTGCCTACCGATACTTCATTTAGCACTTCATTTTCCTCTTTGAGACAACTTTTCTTACCATATTTCTTCCGATCTGACTTCAATCCACTTGAAGAAAAACTTAAACTAAAACTAAAACTGAATTTGTGATTCTCTGAAGTATGCCGAGCTTTCCTCTTTTGTGTGTTTGTTCTTTTGCTTTGTCATTTCTCCTTGAGAAAATCTAAGATGTCTTTCTTGACTAAGAAATGCAAAGACCGGGGGCATGATCTTTTCTTTGCTGGTTTAGTTCCAATGATCTAAAGAATTCTACATAAGAGGGGTGTCCATCTGTAAGAGCCTTCATCTCATGTTGGATGGCCATGTGTACCTTGACTTCTTTTATATGGACGCTTTGGTGAGGTTGGTTCTTCTCCTTGTTTGTTTGAGTGACTTCTTTCTGCTATGAGTGAAATTGCTAATGCTCGCCTGCTAAGTGAATGTAAGGGTCACTGCAAACATTCTTTGGTGAAAGAAGGAACTCTTATATGTCTAGCGTGTTTGTATGCGAGCAACATTCAGGTCATTCTAGTGGCTATGCTTTGATGCTTATGTTAACTTACTAAATCAAAAGGAATAGGTGTTTAGGACATTCTGGTTTCTTGTGCCTTAATGCTTACATCTCATTCTGAAAAATCTAAGACTAATGTCATATTCATATTCTCATGATTGCAATGTCAGTGAGGATTGTATGGCATCTTGCAATCATCCCATACCTAAAAACTCTATGATGATAATACGATGAGTCCAACAACCAAGTCCTAGGGCTTGCATCTAGTTTAGGTTTGTATTTTCATTCTAGGCTTGCATTGAGATAGTGTTTTGGTGCTCTCTTGATTGTCTTGTTCTGAGTCTATTCATCAAAGGTTTTCATCTTTTGTCTTGGGTTCCTCTTGGCTGCACAAGTGTCCGGTCCTCGCTCTTGATCTTCAAAACATTCTTTTGGTTAGTACCTGTCATATATTGCTACATCCTGCATGAGATGATTAGTATGACATACATTGCATTTTCATTACATTTCCATTTGCATCCATGACATCCATGTGCATACATTCCACATCTACATTTCTCCTTTCCATTTGCATCCATTATAAGCATACATAAAATCATACATTGCATTCACTTATCTATCAACTATCATTGCATTTCACATTTCAAATTCATATATCATATATAAAATAAAACATGTGCATATCCATTTCATAAAAGAAAACATGTGCATCTCATACATATCTAATCCATACATCTAAATCATCTTGGAAACATCTCATAAAACATGAACATCAACATTAAAGCAATATATAAACAAGTATGATGATATCAAAGAGGTGATCTCATATATATCTCATGGTCGATCAATGTCATGTACAAAAAGAATGGTGCTACTTGAGCATAGTATCAACATATGGGCTATAATATACATCATGATCCACTGCCACCTAAAGGAGGTGGAGGTGGAGGAGCTTTCTGTAGTGCTCCCTAAGGAGGAGGCATTGGTCTTTGCAGAGGAGGCATAGGTCTTTGTGGTGGTGCTTGTGGTGGTGCCTATGGAGGTGCCTGCGGTGGAGGTCCCTGTGGTGCTCTGGCATACTCAAAAAATGGAGGCACCTACTCTGATAGATCTGGAACAATGCCAACATATGCTGCATAGTAATAGGCTACCTGAGTAGA
Source organism: Chamaecyparis obtusa (assembly GCA_027943335.1). Lineage (NCBI taxonomy): Eukaryota > Viridiplantae > Streptophyta > Pinopsida > Cupressales > Cupressaceae > Chamaecyparis > Chamaecyparis obtusa. The sequence goes on from BSBK01001032.1 coordinate 296,818, forward strand.
CTCATATCTAGTCACTAATTGTGACCTCACCAGCTCCTCTCAGAGCTCTTTGATCTCTCGCTCCTGGTCAACCACCTGCGTCTCCTAGATGATGACTTGGGTGTGGTAATCATCCCTCTCTTGGTGCACCTATCTCACTCTCTCTTGGCTCTTCCTGAGAGCCTCATGTACCTATACTAGCTATACTAGCCCCTGTGTGGCTTGATCTAACATAACGATATCCTCAACCTATGCCTCCTTATCTGGAGGTGTCTTATGTGATGGGTCCCCTGTCCTTTGTCTAGTGGACCTTTGTTGGGTCCCACTGCTACTAGCACCTGCATCTGACCCCATCTATTTGGTAGGGATGTCTTTATACCCTATCCTAGGCCGCAATGCTCTCTACCTAGGCTGCTGTAATGGTATCTATTGCTAGGTAGGTACCTACTGCTATGTGGGATGTTGTTGTCCCTGTGGTTGCTATGTAGGTTGCTACTATGCAAGCTGCTCCTGTGCAGGCTGCTGCGGTGCTCTATGTCCCATCCTGATAGGATCTGTAAATCTAGGGAAGGGGTGTGCCAAGAAATGATCTTGATATGCAGGCATCATCCCTGCATTGGTGACATCTACCATGTTATCCCACTAAGTTGGAGGTACTCGAGCCTCAATAGTGCATCTTCTCTGATCTAACTTGGGTTTCCATCCCTTCTTCGTCTCATTGACGAAGTGAGCATATGTCGCATACTCTTGGGAGATGTCCTACTATCTCCCAAACTACCTCATAACACATGTGAGCAAGAATCACTCAATGATAGAAATAGTACATTTAATCAGTGGACACGAGATGAATATGTGTTCTAGCTCCCACCGAGCATCATCCCATGGCTCTGTGGCTACCCAAGGTCTCCACACAACTATTGCCATATCATCTAACTATTCTTGCCACTGATCGGTCTTACCCAATGTTGGTTGAGTCATAAGACCTGCATATCTATAAATGTAGGGATCAAGGGCCTACTGTGTATCATGAAATATCAGCCTTCAAATAGGGAGATGTTCCTAGGCCTAGATTTGTAATACAAAAAATATAGCAGCCATAGTCTTAGGCCTCTGATACATGACCTCGTGCATCTCATGGTACATCTATGCAAGCATGCACTCACCCCATCCGAATCTGATGGTTGGCCTATCCCGCATCCTCTACAGCATCCATCCCCAGCCACACTCCAATCTGTGTTGGCCCCTATCTAGAACCAAGTAGAAGCTTAGAAAAATGGCTAAAACAACTGCTAATCGATGAGCACCTCCATACCTTTTGACCAGCTCATCCCACGAGATGGCCCAACCCATCAATAACTCATCTCTAAATATGGCCCTCAGTGCCAGTGTACCTACCCTTGTCTATATATCATACTCAACATGAGAACCATGGAAGGGTTTCCTTAATATCCTATAGATGTCGTCAAGAGTGACTATCATCTTCCCCATCGGCAAATGAAATGTGTTTGTCTTCGAATGGAAACACTCAACTAGTGCACCTAGAAGATCATGATTTACCCAAATATCAGGTATATCATGTAGATAAGTCAATCCTAGCTCATCAATGTGGGCACTCTCAGCATCAGTCAACCTTTGAACTAATGTGGTGTGATCGGAATGCAACATCAGGGAAGTCAACCTACAAAGAAAGCGATGACATTGGATTAGTATCTCAACATAACAGTTTCTCAAAGTAATAACAACAAGTAAGGCTACACATCTATCCTAAACATGACTCTGGCATGTCTTAATTGGCTGATTTTATGCAAAAATTGGATAAAGATTGTAAATGTTGTAGCAACTTCCCACATGAGGAAATTGTTCCCTCACGTGAGACAGGATCTCTTCCTACTTGAGAAGATGAAATCTCGTACGACATCAACTAGCGCTTCACGTGAGCTCGCAGAGAAGCCCTAGGTGAGGAAGCCTTAACCCATGCGAGGAAACCATTTCCTTGCACAAGGGGTGACTGAGGCTGGCGCGAGGAAACCATTTTATCGCATGACATTGGAAGAACAAGGCCCTAAACATGCTAAATCACCTAATAAAGCAGTTAAAACTTGAAATGCAGGATGGTTTATCGACTACTCACAAGTGGGTCATACTCTAGCGGTCGGCTGTGGCATCAGGAGTGCTTGAATCAATGTGTATGCACTAGAAAACCCTCCATTCTATCTCAGAGCTCTTAGAATCACTAGAAGACAAAGTGAATAATGAATTGAAAATGACCCCTCCGAGCCTTATATAGCTTTTGACCTAATTTTCAAAAGTGCTTTGTTTTGTGTGAAAACTTCACCCTTAGCTAAATCAACCATTATGAATCCATTTTTGGGATCGAAATTGAAATTTGACATCTCTAGATGGCTCAAATCTCATTTTTTAAATTTTGGGATCCTTTGGGATCAGACGCTTGTGCAGTCAGCCTTCTGGCATCATTTTCCTACCAGATTCTCATCTCCTCATCATTTTCTCAGCTTCATCTACATTCAACTCTAGTCAAATATGGTCAAACTTGGTCAATAGGACCTCCCAATTGCTCCAAATTACTTTTGCAGCTTCTTGAATCTAGTCTGATTGCTTTTATTCTACAACCTCTTATTGTATCCTTTTGATATGTCATCTTTTGATTTCACTCCTGAGGGGGCAGGATGATTGCATCATTTGAATCTTGTCAAACCAGTCTCATATCAATCTGATCTAAATCAAAGTCCTCACCGCTTGAGGCATCTCATCTCTAGGGGCATCATAGGCCTCACATCTTGTCATCTATCTTTTAGGTATCCGAGCAATCTAACTTAGATCCTAGAGGATCAAGCTTCATTCTGGAGATGGTTCTCAAAATCTCATTAGGTATTGGGGCAATCTAACCCTAATTCCTGAAAGTCAAGCTTCGTTCTGGAGATGGCTCTTGAAATCTCTTTTGGACCATTATCTAGGAAATCTAACTTGGGTCTTGGAGGGCTAAGCTAGTATTGGGGCAATCTAACCCTGATTTTGGAGAATAGTCCTAAATTTGCATCTGTCATCATTGGATCAATGGGCATTGGGGCAATCTAACCCTGATTCCAGTCTCCTCTCAAGTTGTCATTAGACCATTGTCTTCGCAATCTAACTTAGACTTCAGAGAATCATGCCTCATTCTGGAGATGGTTCTACAATTCGATCTATTTCAGTGTCTTGGCATCCTAACCTTGACTACCGAGGGTTAAGCTCCATTCTGGGGATAATCTTGAAACCTCATCTATCACATCAGACTATTCTTTGAATAACTGTGCTGCTCACACATCAATTCAAAGAGGGGCAAATGTAATACCCCAAAATTTGCACCTTATAATTTCAATCAATTTTGGTGCATTTTCTTCAATTTTACATCATTAAAGTCCTATTTTACTAGGCAATTTTTTCTCTCTCCTACTTGACTTTATTTGACTTGGTGTCAATTGCAAAAAATCCTAAATTGCATTAATCTCACACTATAATTAATTCCTAAGTATTTGACTTTATTAGCTAAAATAATCCCTATGATAAATTAATTTAATTCTAAATTCCTAGGTGCTTTAAATTAAATTAAACTTGCCCCCTTTAGCTAATACACATAAAGGAATTAATATTATTTGGTTATTTGAATGGATTATCTTATTTGGATTTAATAATTCAAATGAGTTTAAGGGTCACCCATATGTGGCAATAATTCATTCTTTTAATTAAGTAATTCCTCAATATTTGTCTCAATTGGAAATGAAGAGTTGACTGTTTCATTTCAAGAAACTCTTCATCCTCTCTCCGAGCTTGTCTATATTATGAACCTTCTTTCTCATTCAAAAAGAGGCAATTGTGAGAGTATCAAAACTATAGTCAAATTTGGTCTCAATTATTCCATATTTTTAAGCTTTTATTGCATATTAGTTTGATTTCCATGTCTAGTTAATTGCATTCTCATATTAAACTAGTTTTCTTATATGTTTTTAGATTAATTTTCATATCTTTTTGAAGTTCTTAGATTAAAATCTGCACTTCATTTTTAGATTAATTGCATAATCATTCTAGATTAATTGCAATTTGTTTATCTTTCAAGCTTTCAAAATCCTTCATATTAGTTTGGTCTTTTGGTTGTTGGCTCTCATTTTGAGAGTAATTCAAACACCCCGGCTAATTAGAAGGCAATAGGTCGAATCGATAGAATTTTACAGATTGAGTAATTCATACTCATCTTTGTGATTCAATGATCGAGCAATGACTATGTTGTGTATATGGTTGGATTAGAGGTCCATGTTCAACTATAAGCACCTAGGGGCCACCTGATCTAGTTTATTATATAGGATACACATTTATGTAGGTTTTGGATGAGATGCATATGTATAGCAACACTTAGGTGCATGATGTATCATTTATTGATGTACTATGATGACAATGTATAAATATTTTATTGGGACATTTTATGAACTTATTTGATGGACTATGATGGACTGTTATGATTTATGCATATGGATACTATGGATATTTTAGTGATACAGTTATGACCATGGTGATTATGAGAATTTATGATGTGTTATGTGTGTACTGGATTTGGATTATGTTACTGACATTTGTGATGTAGGATGTGTGTGATTATGTGAGATTTATACTACATGATATTCTAATATGTTTATGATGCAGGTCCTATGTGGAGTATGTGCATGTGATGCATTGATTTATTAATGGATGTATGACGTTTATGGATGGTTATTTAGCAGATATGCAATGCATAGATGAATGTATGGATATATTGATGCAAAATATGTTTAATGAGTTAATGAATAATAATTAATGGTGGTAAATTAGATATATTTTATATGCAATGCATACTTAATGAGTACTGTATATATTTGGCATGTGATTAATAAATGAAGCTATATAGTAACTAGGAGGTGGATGAACCTTAATGTAATCAAATTCCATTAATTGAGTAAATGAATTAATGAATGCATCTATAAAGATGGATTGAACTTAATGGATTAACCATGTGTTTAATGAACCTAATGCATCTAATGTAGCAAAGGAGGAAATTTGTCACATCAAATTTGAAGTCTATACCTAAACTCATCAATAAAAATTTATGAAATCTAACATGATAAATGTCAATAACATAATCAAGACCTTTTAAATGGATGAATGCAACTATGTGAGGTGGAATGCAATGGGATGCGACCATCTTTTTGTGTGTATCAGACATAACCAACAGGACCAACTAACCACTGAGGAAGGGGGAGAGGAAGGGTGAATAAATAGGACCCTTGTCTCAAATAAAAATGCAAAAAATAAACTAATTAACATACAACTAGAATACAATGCAACCTAACTACATGATTTAGTGGAAACACTTGTGTTGATGTCAGAGAGCACACCCTAGTTTAATTTTGTAAAAAGAGGTATGCATCATGTGTTATAAAAGGAATAGATGACATTGTTCATTTGTGTGGACTAGAATCAGACACACTAGATAGCTTTAGTAACATAGATGTGGATTTCATAGTTATGATGGAATCGATGACATATACTTATTGGAGAGGTCTGGGCACACCCATGTCTTGTAAGTGTGCTAGCCGATTGCCCCCAGTAATATACACATAATTATAACTTAGAAACTAACAATAATAATCTTAAAGTATCAACAAATAGATCATACTGTAGATGACAAATGTATCAAGTTGTTCCACTCATAATATACCAAGATATGAAAGATCGATGCAATGATGTGTAGGATCCACTGACACTAAAGGATAAAATAAACAAAGAAGGCCTCATGACCAAATAGTCATTCGGTCCATTATTCTCTCTATGAATGAGATGGGATTGATGGATTTTATTTGAGTAAATTGATGAAGGATGCATCATGCAAGGAAAATATTGATTGACTAATAAAGAGGAATATTATTAGAAATAGATGTAAAAGGAACAATAACTCAAAAATTTTCTCTCGATGTTGATTTTGATAAGAACTTTTAAGGTTATCATGGCTTGGAAAATCTTAGTGTGATAGGGTTATGCTTTGTTTGCTGGGATTTGTCTTGGATCTTTATTACAACATGCACAACAAGACTAGGACTAAGATGAGGATGAGGAAAAGGATGAGGATGTGCTGCATGGATATGGAAAGGCAACGAAGGATGAAGATATGTAAAACATGAGAGAAAAGGTAATGGATCCAAATATTCTACACATGGTGCCTGGAATAGGTTTTGACCATGGTAAATCCCCAAAGTGCTTGTTTTCCAAGTTTTCACTACTGGACAAATTTATTTCTCTTTACTCTTTATTTTTGTCAAGACACCTAATTGTCAGGTTTTCACCAAGTCAATGATTTTTTCAGGAACTTTTTCAACAGTTTTGATTATTTTCTATTTTTTTCATGATTTCTCTGCTTTCTAATGTTTAGGATTTTTTCCAAATCATATGTATTATTTTTGGAATTTTTTGACTTTCAGATTTTTTTTGGATTTTCTTCTGAACTTTTTCTTATTTTTAGGATTTTTTGTTGAATAAACATTGTACAGGTGCTAAATTCTAGACTATACATCAAAGCACTTTAAATGAAGAATATTTATAGGATTATGGAGTTGACCTCCTTTAGATGTTGCTATTTGATATTCCCTAGAACAAAATTTGGTAGTAACAAAAAATGGACCCAACTAATTGGGTTTGAACTTTCCTTTCTTTTCTCGGCTCTAGAGGTTTTTCATGTTGTGCTGCAAGACTAAATCACAAAGATCAAACTCATGAGGTTTGATCTTCTTGTTGAATTATAACCACAAACAATTTTGACAAAAATAAAGGTGGTTAAGGGTATTGAAGTATCTCTCATAAAAGAGTTGTAGGTCTTGCAAGTGGGAAACTTGGTATTCTTCTTTGGACATCAGGTTCTTAAGAGAAATCATGAGGTAAGAGAGCTCGATTTCAATGTTAATGCAGGGCAGATCTAGATAATCCCAAAATGGAAAGTCCAAGTCTACACCAACAACAACCACAGTGGAACACAACAATAATGCTTCAAATAGAATTTCATTCAACATGCCCAGCTGTAAGGCCTTCCAGGTTAGGGCCAAATACAATCACTTACAAAATTATTTATGCAATCTCCTAGCTAGTATAGCTTTGAAACACATCAAAAACTAATAGAAACCCTAAGGTAGATCTAAAATTGATCTCACAAGCCTCCAAGCAATCTCCTTGTTCCCATGTGTGCAAACCACTAGCTCTGCTATTGTAACTATCAGATAAACAATCTAATCTTCAAGATCTCGTAGGATCTGATTTCTATCCTTCTCAGCTACTTCCACTAACTGAACCCCTAAAAATATACCCAAACACTCCTTAAATAAATTTCCTCAACCATAAGTCAGCTGGAAGAAATAATTAACTCCTAAGCCAAGTTGACTTCTACTACAAAAAAATATTAAATGCAACAACAATCAGCTCACAAATAGCCTTACAAACAATTAATTCCCCATGTTAGCCTCTAGATCCACATAGGAGAATGAAACACAAGCTGCCAACATTAAATAGACCAAGTCAGCCAACCAAAACACCAAGAACTCTAGTTGATAAACTAGAACTATTGAGCACCAATAAAACAATCGAGCATGCTGGGCATCATCGAGCAAGCACATCGACCGAGCACCACAAGCATCTTTGAGTACAATTTCCACTGAGCGCCAGAGGTTTTACCGAGTTCCTTTAGTGACCGAGCCTCTTCAATAACTAAGATCATCGGTTAAAGCTACAACTGAGTAACATAGAACCACCTTAACACACCACTATGCAAATTTTTTGAATACCCAAGAATGCCACTACATTAGACACCCCAAGTTTGAAAAGTTGTTCTCATAGGCTGGAAGAACATCTTTTGAGATTCAACACATAAACCCCAAACTGGTTCTTCACATACAAGTTCTTCAAGTCTCCACCTTGCACACTCTTCCACTTCTACTTCCTCTATCTTTTCAAGTATTTCCTTGATAACACATAGGTTTGTCCCCCATACTAATCAATCCTTTCATAATTATTCAACTCATATCAGCTACCAAAGCTCAGGTTTCTCCTATTGAGTGTTGTATCTAGCAAAGGCATTAAGGGAATCTTCTTGTCATTCTTCTCAAAAATAAATACATTCTTGACACAATCATACATAACTTTGCAATCATACTGCCAAGGTCTACTGAGAAATATGTGACAACTACTCATCTCCACAATATCACACAACACTTGATCCTTATACTGGCCAATCTCAAAATTAACAAGACATTGCTCCCTCACTTCTAGAGCATGAACATCTTGCAACCAGCCGATCCTATAAGGATAAGGATGTCTTACTCTCTTCAAACCAAGTTTTTGAACCATCTCCTAGCCTACAAGGTTATCAATACTACAACTATCCACAATCACATTACAAAGTTTATCTCCTGACTTGCACCGAGTTCTGAACAAATTACTTCTCTGACAAGGTTCTACCTTTGTACCAATAAATGTTCTCCGAACCAACAAGTTTTTAGATTTAGGTTCATTCTAAATGTTCTCATTCACCACATCATTCCTTTGATCACCAATATTCTTCTATGTACACTCAAAAGATCTATTTCCTTCTTCACAACAATTATAACAAGCTCCCTTAAAGATAACCCTACCTATCTTCTTTTTCGGCTCCATGGGTTTTAGTTCATCTTCATAGTCAGTTTATCCTTCACCGAGTGATCAAGCTTCTCCTTTTCTCAAGAATTACCATGGTGTCTCCTTTTCAAATTATCTTTTGCCTTCAGACCATATTGATAAGAATCCTCAACCAAATCAATCTTTAGCATACCAAGCTCATCCTGAATATTGAATCTCAAACCATTCACATATTGAGCTACCTTTTATTTACCAAGTTCTCTATGTCCAGACCAAATAGTCAACTTATAGAGCTCCTCAGTATAGTCTTCCACAGTCAAATATTTTTTCTTCAAATTTTGTAACTTCTTAAACAAGTCAAGTTCATAGTCAGCATGTATGAAATTAGCTTTCAATTTAATCACCATCAACCTCCACTGATTGATCTTCATTTCACCTTCATCTTATCTATCTCTTTGTAATTCTTTCCACCAAAGAGCAGCATGTCCTTTCAACTTAGTCTGGGCCAATCTTACTCTAAGAGGATCTTCAATTTCTTTAAGCTTGAACAAATCTTCTAATTCACCAATCTAATGAATCAAATCCTTAGGTCTCAAAGTACCAGAGAAAGTAGAAAATTATATTGGGTAACTAATACTTAACTAAGCTCTAGATCTATGCAACTGACTAGTTCTGTCTTCACCAGATCTATCCCTCTGGTCATCTTCACTAGATCCAGCAACTTCAAAGTCTTCAACAACTTCCTCATAACCATCTTCAATATAAAGATTCCTTAGCATACCAACAATAGCTCTCATGCCCTCAGGGATCATGTCATTCTTCATCAATTCCATCTCAAATTTGAAATCAACTTTAACCTTCTCTATAATCTTTGATTCCACAACATCATAGAGATTTGCAATCGCCCCAGGATCCAATATTCTCGAAGACATCCTTCAAGATCTTTGAAAACCCAAGGCAATAAATCACCAACCGAGGTCCTGGTACAAACTGTCTCAACTTGAAGATCGGTTTACACACTCAAGAAATTCAAGCTCTGATACTACCTAATGCGGGGTAGATTTGGATAATTCCAAAATGGACAGTCCAATTCTACACCAACAACAATAACAACAACCACAACGAAACACAACAATAATGCTTCAAATAGAATTTCATTCAACATGCCCAGCTGTAAGGCCTTCTGAGTTAGGGCCAAATACAATCAATTAAAAAATTATTTCTACAATCTCCTAGCTATTCCAACTCTAAAACACATCAGCAACTAATGGAAACTCTAAGGTAGATCTAAACTTGAGCTTGCAAGCCTCCAAGCAATCTCCTTGTTCCTATGCGTGCAAACCACTAGCTCTACTATTGTAATTATTAGATAAACAATCTAATCTTCAAGATCTCACAGGATCCAATTGCTATCCTTCTCAGCTACTTCCACTAATTGACCCCCTAAAAATATACCCAAACACTCCTTAAATACATTTCCTCAACCACAAGTTGGCTGGAAGAAATAATTAACTCCTAAGCCAAGTTAGCTTCTACTACAAACAAATATTACATGCAACAATAGTAGTCTCATAAATAGCCTTACAAAAAATTAATTCCCCATGTCATCCTCTATATCCACATAGGAGAATACAACACAAGCTACCAACATTAAATACACCAAGTCGGCCAACCAAAACACCAAGAACTCTAGTCAGTAAAATAGAACTACTGAGCACCGGTAAAACAAATGAGCATGCCAGGCATCACCGAGAAAGCATGTTGACCAAGCACCAAAAGCATGACTGAGTACAAGTTCTACAGAGTGCCATAGGTTTTACCAAGTTCCCTTAGCGACCGAGCCTCTTCAATAATTGAGATCATCAGTTAAAACTACAACTGAGTAACACAGAACCACCTTAATATACCGCTATGCAGATTTGTTGAATGCCCAAGAGTGCCACTACATCAAATGTTGAGGACAACCTTAGTACAATATACAAGGGAAAATAGAGTGGCACTAGTGGGAGTATGGATGGTGGTGCGGTAGGCCTAGAGGGAAGGATTGAGTTGAAAGTGCCAACCGTGACTAGTGTCATCAACGGTCTTCTTGAGGATTTTCAATATGGTTTTATTTGTAGCCTCAGCTTGACCATTTCCCTTTGAGGAGGATTTGGATGAGAAATTTTGGGTAATGCCAAATTTCTTACAGAGTTCTGTGACATCTTTATTCTTGAAGGGTGATCCATTATCAATATGGAGGTCTTTTAGGATGCCATATTGACAAATGATATAGTTTAGGATGAACCTAGAAATCTGTTCTTTAGTAGTATAGGTGAGGGGAATTTATTTGATCCACTTGGTAAAATAATCTATGGTAACTATAATGTACTTGTGGCCACCAAAAGAGTTGGGGAATATATGGCCCACAAGGTCAAAACCCTAGTGAGAGAAAGGTCAAGGTGTGATAGTGGGTTAGAGGGATTGAACAAGTTTGTGTATCATCGTGCTACTGATAGAGAACACATTTCTTTACATAGTGATAAGCATCCTTCTCCATTGTTAGCTAGTAGTATCTAGTGCATAGAAAATTCTTTGCTAAGGTGAGGCCATTGGAATGGGCTCCACAAATTTCTTGATGTACCTCTTCCAAGGTTGTTTGTTCTTCCTCTAAATTTAGACATTGAAGAAGAGTTTCATCAAAGTATTTCTAGAAGAGGGTGTCTCCAAGGATTGTGTAGTAGGATGTATGATAGATGAAGGTTTTCTATTGGTTAGGCATAAGGATGAGGGGGGTGATCTTATCATGAAGGTAGGTAAATATTTCTTGGTACCATGGTGATTCAGGACCAACAATTTCACACACCATCTTAGAATGTAGTTGGTCATAAGCAAGAACCATGAGATTATCTACAAGAAATTTTCATCATGTACTTATCTCTTACATAGATATCAAGGAGCCAACAAAATCCATTGCATCTGCTACTTTATTATTTTCTCTAGGGATATGCTGGAAAAAGTTATCTATAAAATATTTCTTAATATCTTTGACCATGCAACAATATGGAAGTAGATTATCATCCTTTGTCTAATAATCATTGATTTCTTGTTTGCTAACCAGTTGGGAGTCACCAAAAATAAGAAGACTTGTGATCTTCCATCTGACAACTTGGTGAAGCCCTATGACCAAGGCCTCATATCATGCTATGTTTTTGGTACACACAAATGTCAATTTGTATGATTTATGGATTTTATCCCCTTGTATAAAAAATATAATACCTACCCCCGATCCTTTTTGAGTGAAATATCTATCAAAATAGAGCTTCCACTTAATGCTAGGGGTAACCGTCTTGATGGTTTTATTTAGAAAATATGTGACAATAGGATGATCTCCTAGAATGGGAGATTCTACAAGTTGATATGTCATTTTTTTCCCTTTGATTTCTTTGCATTCTTTGTTGATTTTAATTAAAATCACTAAATATCATAACCCATTTTGTTGTGCGGCCTGTCATACCATCTTTAGATAAAAAATACTTGAGTAGGTCAATATTTTCTATCAACAAGATCTTATGATTGAGCATTTAATTACATATCTTCCAGTGCAAAATACTATAGTAAGTAAATCTCTCTCAATAGATATATAGTTAATCACATAACCCACTAAAGTTCTACTGAGGTAGTAGATGGCACACTCATTTCCATTGTCATCTAGTTGTGCTAGGTGAGCACCCAATACTATTGTATTTTCTGAGATGTATAGAATTAAAAGTCATCTTGGAATAGGTGTGACCAACATTGGTGGATTAGCTAGATATTCCTTGAGTTTTTCAAAGGCCTTTTGGCACAAACAATCCCAAATGAATTTGATATCCTTTCTTAGCAGGTGGGAGAAAGGATGCACTTTGTCCACCAATTTTGACACAAATATTCAGATGGATTGAACTCTTCCTTGTAAGATACATTTTTGTTTTAGGGTCTAAGGAGTTGGAATCTCCAAGATGGTTTTCACCTTCTTAGGGTCCATTTATATTCCTCTATGAGAGATAATACAACCTAATAGCTTTCCTAATCATACAAGAAAGACACATTTCTTGGGATTCAATCAAATCTTGTACTTCTCCAATAATTAAAAGATTGTGGTAAGGATAGTAGTATTTGATTCTTGTGTCTTTGACTTGTCTAGGATATCATCCACACAATCTTCCATAATCACATGACGAAGGTCATGGAATATAGTTTTCATGGCTCTCTGATATGTGGCGCCTACATTCTTTAGACTAAATGGAATGACTTGATAACATAATATACCCCAAGGTGTAGTGAATATAGTTTTGTGTTGATCCTATATTGTTATATGAATCTGATTATATCCAAAAAATCCATCCATGAGGGACAAAATCTCATGCCTAGTAGTTAGATCCACTATGATATCAATAATGGCAAGTGGAAAATCATCCTTAGGACAAGTGAGATTGAGATCTCTAAAATCATAAAAAAAATTGGATGCCCCTAGTGGGATTACCCACTGGTACAATGTTGGAGACTCACTTAGGATAATCTATGGGCCTAATGAATTATAATTCAAGCATATTTTATAGTTCATCTTTTACTAAGAGTTCCACTTGTGGATGCATCTTGCGTAATGTTTACTTTACAAGTTTTATTTTTGGATCCATGACAAGATGATGTACAAATAGATTAGTATCTAGTCCATGCATATATTTTGAATTCCATACAAAGTTGATTTGTGTATTCTTAAAAAATACACTCATGGATTCTTGTTTTTGTTCATTGAGGGAAGCTGCAATGTATGTGATCTTTGGATTCTCTTCAGTGCCAAGATTAATTGCTATAGTATCTTTGATGATAATACAATATTTTTTTGATGGTAATGACATAAAAGGCAAGTCATCTTCCCCTTCCTATAGTTCCTTAGAAAGGTTTTCATTAGAGGAAACATCCTTTATTTTATCTTTCTCCTCATCTAGGAATGCCTTAGAAAGGTTGTCACCCAAGAATGTTTTATCATCTTTTGGATTTTAATCTTCTTTTTCAATTTTGTGACTAAGGGAGTTGACTTGGCTAACAAAGTAGGATTTCTCATTGTTATAGATTTTATGCTCATTGTCTTGGATATTCCTTAATTCAAAAAGTGATAGAAAAACCTTGTCCAAATTGCATATATCTAAGGCAGGTGGTGAATCTTGTTGGTCCCAATTGATTAGCTCAGGGTTGGTAAGGGGAAGATCAGGTGAGAATAGATCCAATTTGGTGATATGGAGGACACGAGTATCAAGATAATCTTCAATGTACTGGAAAGGGACTTCAAAGAACTCTTCCTTAGTGCCTGAATCAAATTCATTCACACAATAGTCCTCAAAAACATTTCTCTTAGTTGCTATGGAACCTAATCCTTTTCTATGGGGATACCTAGTTTATTGATGATAATTGTCCTTCCAATTTATTTTTCTCCAAGGCTAGTACCATGATATCCCATTATTTCAAAAATAGGAGTGGCTTTAACATACTTTCCCTTAGGGATGTCCACAAGTTTATCTTCTTCATCATCAAATAGCTATCATAGGACATTATGTTCCATGTGCTCATCTAAAATGGATCCCCAATGTTCAAATGTGGTCTTCTTTCATTTCATAGTTTCCTTACCTCCCTTAGGGAAGAGTTGTGAAGGTTTACCATAAGACTTAGGGGAGAGGGGGAGTTGACCAATACACATGGAATTTTCAAATTTAAACACCCCCATACCTTGATCTATGAATCTGTCCTTCTCTTTGGACTTAGTGCTCTTCTCTTGATTAACTTTTTCCTTTCCTTTGGTCTAGTCAGACATCTTTTCCTTATCCTCAAAAAAAGTAGGCTAGATAGGAGTTTCTTGTTCAAAGGAACAAACATACATGTTCAGTGGGCATTAGTTAGCTTTCTTACCTTCTAGTCTCTTGCAATATTGAAAGGGTTCATGATCTCTAGAGATTTTTATTTTGCACCCATGGTATAGGAACTTCAAACATTGATGAAACATGGATGGGACACTTGAGATAGAGTGTATCCATAGTCTACCCAAAATAATCTTATAGGGTAGATCTAGGTCCATCACCTGACATAATAATTTAATAAGGATTGGGCCCACTTGTAAGGGGAGTGAAATGAAACCTTTACTCACCCTTTCTCTATCATCATATGATTTTATTGTGATTCTTTTTTTCACATCAATAAGTTCCTTAGAAAGACCGATGTTGTGGATCATGAATAAAGTGCACAAATTCAAACTAGATCTGTTGTCTATGAGGAATCTTTTGATTCAGGTGTTATGAATTGTGACTTGGATATGAAGAGGTTTATTGTGGTGAGGATAAATATCTTGGACATATTTGTTAGTAAACACCAGGTGTTGTTGGGTAGCTAAATTTATGATCATTTCTTGGAACTGGGATTCATTGATATTTTTGTAACACATGACTTAGTCAGGGCATTCTCAAGGACCTCTTTATGGATAGGAGATGTATGAAGAATATATAGGAAGGATATCTATGTAGGGTTCTTCTTCAAATAGGAAAGGAGGTCATCATTTGACATAAGGTGTGTAGATATTGAGGGTGCCACAAGTGGATCTACAAGAGGTGGATTTGTAGTGGCTTGTATAGTGACTCGAGGATGGTGGGTGGTAACATTAAAATCAACACTCTTTAGGGTCAATGTGTTCACATGGGTTTCAAATTTTTCAATGTGGCCATACATTGAATTAAATCCACAAGCGTCATTTTCCTCTAGGTTTCTACAAGTGTGTTCATCTCCTGAGATATTATTTGTGATATTATCATAGGTGAATCCTTTAGATGGTGATGCATTGTTTTGATTTTGTTTAGGAAAAGGATTAGAATACATTTTTAATTTGGCATTGGAGGAAAAGGCATCTTGACCTTCTACCTCTATTTTTCCATCGTCAATCAAATCTTGGAAAAAATAGAAAAATTTTCATGCATTTCCTAAATTCATGTCCTTTAATGTGATGATAATTGTAGTATTCATTATCCTTGTACCAGTTTGGTTTTGGTTGGTTGTCATCATAATGACTTGTGTTAGGATAGATCATCATTCCCTGATTGACTAAACATCAAAAGATGACATCAAGGGAGATTGCTAGCGGTGAGAATTATCATCACTATGGTAGTTGACTATTTTTATTTTTTTTGTTTCCATTGTACCGTGATAACAGAGAACTACAATTACCAGATCCTTGATTCTGAATTTTTGGATTAGTTTGATTACCTTGAATATTCTAGTTAATTTTTTGATTATGGTTGTTCTGATTAATTCTATTTTGATTACCTTGGTTGTTATTTTTGGATGCTTGAACATTTTGGACATGCTTATCATGTGTCACTCCATCATTAACAACACCTTTGTTTTTGGACCAGAACTTGGGTTTGTCATTGGTGTTTCTAGATGAATTAGAGGGTAATTTTTAATGGCCCCTTTCATCAAAATTACATCTTTGATAGATTTTACCTTCCTAATGAGTGTCTCAAATGAGTCTGGGGAAGCCATTTTCATTTGGAATGACATTTCTATAACCAAATTATTAGTGAAGATATCTACAAGATATGAATCTAGTATTTTTGAAGGCATATGATTTGCAAGGTTTCACCACCTTTGAAGAAAGCTAGAAAAGGTTTCCCCATTTCTTTTTTTTGTGTTGCATAAGTCACTAAGTGATGCTTGATGTTGAATGATGTAAGAGTAATGGGTAACAAACTTCTCATCAAGATTAAGGAATGATGATATGGAGCTAGGAACAAGACTCATTAGCCACTCAAGGGTAGGACAACCAAGAATCCTAGTGAAGAGTCTTTTAAGGAAATTATCATTGTGGGTGACTTCTTGAGTTGATACATAGAATCATTTGAGATTTTTTATAGGGTATGATTCTCCCTTGTGTTTATCAAATTTAGGAATCTTAAAGTTGGTGAGGAATGGTTGAATAATGATTAATTTATCAAATGGACAAGGACATGTATTTTTGAAGAGAATTCCTTCTTCCCACCTTTTTGTATAGTTGTCACCATTCTCTTAACCTCATTGATTTTTTGTACCCACTCGGGAGGATTGTTGTTAGTGATTGTATGGTCTTGATTTTTCCTCCTCCAAATGATGTTTTATGTCTTGTTAGAGATAGAGGATTCATGTTGTGTCCATCGAGAGGGAGGATGGTGTTGTTTGTATGTGAAGAATTTTGATTCCTAAAGAATCCACTAGGATTTGAGAAAATCAAAGTGGAACGTTGTCCTGATGATCCTGGTGGATGTTCAAGTTTGTGACCCAAGTTTGAGTCAGTTTTTCTCAATCCATTGATATTTGTGTTATCATTTGATTTGGGCATGCCTAGGAGTTGTCATATTTGTTCAAGTGTATAGTTGGGAGGTTGATTCATGTTATCAAATGTTGAAGGGATAGCAGAAGCAACCTTGCCTTTTTTAGTTCGAATTATATTTTTCTCAAGAAAGGTCTCATCAAAATTATTAGGAAGCATGATACCCCTTTGAATAAGGTTCATGAAGATATTAGACTTATTTTATTGGATTAGATCTTCCACTAATCTCATTTTGTTAGGATATTTGAAGAACTCTTTATCTCACAGATCTTCATTGATACTTTTAGGTATGATCGTGTGAGATTCCATGTGTGGTTCCTCATCTTCTATAAAGTCTTCTTGATAGATAGTTTCTTGATCATTATCCATGGTGATACATTCTTGTCTTATCTTAGCTTGAGATTTGGTAAATACCATGCAAGGGTGACCTTAAAATGGTTAGATTAAAGAACGTTGAAATATTGATGGAAGAAGATCAGAGGAAGAAAGGATTTGATGAACTTAGAGAATCTTGGATTAAGATATGGATTAGATTAAGAGGACTAAGCCTCAAGGATTGATTAGATTTGATTTGAGAGGAACTAATCCTTGATGATTAATTTGATTTGATTTGATAGGAACTAAGCCTTGATGATTGATTGGATTTTATTTGAGAGGAACTAAGCCTCAATTATTGATTTGATCTAGTTTGGGATTGATTTGAGTGATTGTATTAAAGAGGAACTGAGTCTCAAAGATTGGATTTATAGGTTTGGAACAAACCTAGGTGAAACAAGACATTGTGATTGTGCAAACAAAAGATTGGATTTTATTTAAAAAATCTTCTCTTATTTGGGTGATGGACTAAATGATCTACAAACAAAAGAGGACTGGATTAAAACTACTTGAGAAAGACTCAATTATCAAAGTTTCAAGAGGTTAATGTTTTATTTTATTAAAGGTCTATGTGACACTATTGGATTGATTATTTCAACCTATTTCTTGATTGCGATGTGAAAGATGGATTGATTTGATTTTGATTTGAAGCCCAAGGTTTTGATTAATGCTCCTAGTATTTTGAATGGTGAGTGAAGAAAGATTTAATTAAAGATGAGGGAATGATAATTTATTAAAGAATGATGAAGGTTAAAGGTACTTAATCATAGGATTACCAAGTGAAAAAGGCCATGTTCACTTTTCTCTTGGAAACAAAATTAGAAACCTGATTGTTATAGGTGAGTTTATCAAAATTTTGACTGGCTTCTAGATTCTTTTGGATAGATTTAGAATAGAATTTGTCAACTCTATCCTTTCTATTAGCCGTCTTCTCTTTATAAAGTTGTGAAAATAGAATTTTTACCTTCTTATGTTTCACACTATTAGTCATGGCTTAAAGATAAGTAAGCATGATATAGGTTAAATAGAAGACTTGTGAAGACAAAATCAGGAAGGCAATATACCAAATTAGAAAGATCTAATTGTTTTTCTCAAAGGATGTTCTTGGAAAGAACCAATTTCATGCATACATCAAATGTTTGGATTACAAGCACATTTATTAAAAACACCTACAAGGGACAAAGAAACCTTGTTGGATTCAAGTGTATGGGATTATTTTGTAATGAAAAGTAACAAGAACACCTCTTATCCCTAGAAGGAGATTGGTTGAGACTGAAAATATTTTCTCACTGACTTAGGAACACACCCAACAACTCCTCATAATATGGTCATCACCAAGCATGCAATGGCTCAAATCATAATGTTTTATTATCAAAGTGTTAACATTAATGGGGGATTGATATGGTAAGTTTCTTGGGGAGATTACTACTCTCCTCATATAAAGATTATCAAACTTTCAAAGGTGAACTAGGTGGCTACTACTCTATAGATTTTAGTCAAGGCATCCATTCATGATCATCCCCTATAGTCTCATCTTGCGAGATTGAGGCATATATCCCTACAAGTACTCCAAAAAACCTAGTCCCACAAGAAATATTGAGGCTTCTCGGCCCTACATGTGATGAAGCATATGTAAACACAAAAGTGTAAACATAAATCTGACCATGTCTTCTGAGAATTTAATCCCAAGGAAGCATATATTTATAGTGGGAGGAAGAGTTGGCATCTACTTGTCCCCACTTTGAGTCATTCTCGGGATATTTTTTCCTCAACTGGTAGGCTCTCTAAAGGTTTAATGATAAAGCATGTGGATTGGCCATGGAAGGAGTATGGATTTCTTATTTTTCCTCAAAGGGAAAAGAGCATACTCTCCTATCCAATGAGGTTTTCTCCCAAACACACCAAAAAAGTTATCAATTTCAAGTTTCCTTAAAATAACAATTCAAAATGTTCTAGGTTTCTATCTTTACCAATTGGAGAAAAGAGCATACTCCCCTAGATAGTGAAGCACTATCAAAAATCAACTTCCTACTTAATGCTATGTGTGTAAGAAATCATGAAGAAAACAAAACATTTAGCTAGATCTCCTTGGGAACCTTCAAAATAACCTTAGTGGGTAGTTCAATGTGTTTGGTCTTCTAAAAATATCATACAAAACAAAAAAATTAGTAGTCTCAAAATGTTCAAGTCTTGGTCAATTGTTCTGCAAATTCACTATTAGAAGGTAGAAAATGTTAGAAACCTCTAAAAAATCTAGATCAACAACTGTAAAAATGCAATATACAATAGAAAATGCTGAAAACAAGCAGAGATGCCTGTGTACAGAAAAAGATGTCTACATGTTAGAGATGCATGTCTATAGGAAGAGATGCCTATGCAGAGACACTTATGTACAGGAAGAGGCACCTGTGCAAAGATGTGTTGTGTTAGATAGAGATGCATGTGCATAGAAAGAGATGCCTATCTACACAGTAAGGATATGTCAACTACAATTTTCCTAAGATTTTATATTCCTATTAACTTGAAAATGCATAAAAAAAGTCTTAATAATGAAACACAATAAGTTTTAACCTTAATAAGTCTAATTTTTTTAGTTTAACAACCAAGAAGGCTAATATGAAAGGGAAACTCCCTTTCTAGAAGAGATGCTTATGTACAAACATAGATGCCTATCTGCACAATAAGGAAATGTCACCAATAATTTTCTTAAGATTGTGTGTTTCTTTTAACTTGTAAATGTAATAAAAGGGTTTTAATGATGAAATAATACAAGTATTACCCTTAATATGACTGAAAATGTAAGTTTACTGATCAAAACAAGCCAAAGAGAAAGAGAAAATCCCTTTCTAGCAGAGTCACCTCTGTAAGTGGAGACACCTGTCTACAAGAAGAGATGCCTATCTACAAGAAGAGATGCCTCTCTATGTGAAAAGATGGCTATCTGTAAGTTTCATGCAAAACCTTCATAAAATCAAGAAATAATGTAGATTAATTAGGATATGGGTCCCACTGGGTGTGCCAAAATGTATATGAGGAAAAGTAATTTATGTGGAACAAGTATAAACATTCAAACATTAGTTGTACATGTTAATATTAAAATATAAACTAAAAAGAAATCATCTTTATTCTAATTTCTACAATACTCTCCACATAACCTCAGGTGAGCATGAAGCAAGTGCACCCAAGACTTGCTTGAGTTTATCTCTTAGAGAGGATGTGGGTGTGCTATCACAATACAAGTATTGATCCTGCTAAGATAGATTGAAATTAATGAAAACTAGATTAAGATAAAAGATTGAAGTACTCAAGGAGGAGCTAAGGAAACAACCCTCAAGCAATCAATGCAAAAAACCAAAGAGTAGATGAAGCTATTGATTGAAACTATGATTAGAAATCAATAGAAACTATCTAAGTTTTAAAATTGAAGTATACCATGAATGCTAATAGCTACCAAAGAGTTAGAAATAAATACTACAATGGATGCAATAAAAAAATGGATCATTTGCTTGAGACAATGGTCTTATTTATAGCATTTTGGATGGCTATGGTGAGGTGACATCTATGTGGCATCCACATATGTTCCACCAAGGAGACACATAAGCCATGCATAGTCCAAGGCTTGCTCACACATGTGTGAGCAATTTAGGTGTGATGGGTCAATGCGTACTCTAAATACATGTGTGTGTGTAAGAAATGTGTAAGAGAAAGTCAATTTTCACACTTTTGGAAAGTGTAAGAGGACTAATTTTGTAGGAAGATGAAAATTAATGTAATTAAACTTAGTTAATTAGTAAATAGGCTCATTAGATAGAAAGTGATGTGTGTAGGGTAGCATCTAGGTTAGGTTTAAGATTAAATTAAATAAATTTTAACTTAATTGTGGTTTACTAGAAGTAAAGCATGTGGAAGAATAAATAAATTAAAAATTTATTTAAAAGGGGCATATGGAGAAACATGTAATAAATTGAATTCAGTACATTAGGGGGTAGTATTTAATTTTAATTTAAATACTATATGCAATGAATCTATTTAATTAAATGGATAAATGAATATAATAAATATAAAATTAATTAAAATTAACTATAGCGTTACTAGGGAAATTAATTAAATTAAATTAAATTAATGTTAAGTGTTAGAATAGACAAATATGGGTGTCTATAGTTTGCTCCTCTTTGATGCGGTGTTGAAAATGACATCTCGTCAAAGAAAAGAAAACATAGATGCCTTGAAAGAAGAAAAGGGACCTAAGGGATGTGCAAAAGAAAACATAGTAGGAGGATGTGGCCCCTCGAGAAAATAGCAAAAAAGAAAAATTTTAGCCAATTTTCACAAAAAGAAGAAAAAATAGGGGAAAAGAAATGACTTTTTCATGACTTAAAAAGGGGAGGGTAAAAGAAAAGAAAAATAGAACCCACTAAAAGGCCCCTTATAGAAGGGAAAAAGGGGTTCATAAAGCTCATTTATTACCATATGAAAGGAGAAGGAAAGAGTGAGATGACAGGTGAGCAAGATAAGCAATAGTTGGGCGAGCGAGTACAGGTCTATTGGAGGGAAGCAAACATGGGTGATCTGATGAGTTTGAATACCCACTTGTATGTTTACTTAATTTTTTAATATGTGTAGATTAAAAAAATATTTATTTATTATTATTATTATTTTTTCTTTTGGGGGGGGGGGGGTTAGATGATAGGAAAAAGGGGGAGGGGGGATTTGGTAGAAAGGTTTGTCTCTTGATAGGTGTAACCTCCTACCAAATGGCATCAGAGAGTTGCTCATAATCCAATAGGTGCCTCCGCCCACTAAGAGGAAACACAAAGCTACCCATCAAGGGGCTGACATCTCTGCCTACCTATAGGTGGCACCCAAGGGGAAGGAGCCACTCATCCCTAGACAAGTCTCTCTACCCACCTATGGGTGAGGCCCAAGGGGGAGGAGCCACTATTAAGGGGTGAGAGTCTTTGTCCACCCATTAGCGGTTCCCAAGGGTGGCATAGCTTCCCATCCGTTGATGGGCATTGGGTTGGTTGGAAGGACAAGGGAAAGATGGAGTGGCCCATTCACTAGGGTGAAGCTACCTAGAGATTGGGTGGTAGGGACAAAGGAAAGGAGAGGAATGTGGGTTTGCATTGGATGAAAAGGGGGGGAAAAATTGACTAGGGAAAACACCATGAATGATGACATAATTGATGAGTTTGACTAGATGTAGGACCTAAACTACTTGGTTAGATCGTAGGAGTGATGGTTGGATATAATGGTGCTACGAGTCTAGTTGACCAACCTGCAGTGGGAGCACATGACATTATGTGGCATGCACCATGTGCATGAGTGGCCATAGCTGAGAGTGCATAATGCACTCATGGAATCTTTGATTGAGAGGTGGCACTGAGATGCATTGAGCTTCCACTTACCTATTAGAGAGGGCACAATAACATTACTAGATGTATGGAGGATTTTATGGGTACCTATCAGGGGAGAGATGCCTGTGTATTGGATGGAGGGGGTGGAGAGATTCTTAGAGGAGACCTTCAAGAGGTGGGTAGACTAGAATCCTATTGATTGACAGTGGATGTCATGGCAAGGGGGGATGGAGGTGAAACTACCCTGACTAGCACTATACTTAGCTAAAGTGATTGGAAGGAGGATGTGTTATCATAACTAACAATAATTTTGATGATTGATTATCTCATAGAGATGATGATGAAGACCAACCAAGATCAGAGGTATACATGATTTTAGTAGAAAGATTATATCAGTTATAATCTTGTCATTGATGTCAAGAAATTGATTTCTAATTTATATTATGTTTCCATATCATTCGGTAAATGATATAAAATGAATGAGATTAAGAAGAAGAGGAAATGAGAAGTTGAGAAGTTGTATAACTTAAATGGGCAACTAATACATATTGGACAATGATTTGATTATGTTGGTATGATTATTTCTACCTAACATATGATTATGTTAAGTTGATAAAGTATGGTATTGAATATGTGACAACTCAGTAAGTAAAGTTGTTATGGCTATTGAGATGGAAAAGTCACTCGGTAAGGTAAAGGTAAAAAGTTGATCACTTGATAAAGAAGAAAGTTTAGGCACTAAGCGATGTAACCAAAATTTTAAGTGAAGAACACCAAGCATGGAAATGGTATTAAATGTGGATGGAATCTATATTTAATGATTAGCTATGATGAGATGGATGATCATTATGATGAGTAAAGTTAGTTACAGTGATCTACGGTTATGAAAATTCAAGATGGAGATCTATGGATAGATCTAAGAAGAAAAAAGAAGTGGAACGAGTTTCAAGAAAAGTTTTAGTTCCTAGGTGAAAAGGAAACATGTTACCGAGATCCATATCTAATGAATAATGAAGTGAATGGTCAAGATTGACTAAAGGAAAACATAATAGAGGAGATTAAGAGGAAAAAATTTTCTATATAAAGGTTGATCTTATATGGAAAAGTAGCTAGAAAATTGAATAGTTGAAGGGCTATCAACTATTGTAGTGAAGAAGGAATAGAGAGATTCAAAGTGGGAAAATAGTGATTTGATGTAGTGTTGATGCCAGTAGAAGATGAAGAATTAAAGAGAATATTAAAGAGCACACAAAGATATGATTTTTTGGAAATATAGATGCAGTAACTGAGAGGGGGGGTGAATCAGTTAACCACAAAAATATTACCACTGATCCCTTAAATATCTTAACAAAATATTTACTGATGCCACTCGGTAAACATACAGAGAAATGCTGAAACTTGATCCTTGAAGTGTGTAATAATTAAACTATTCTTAAGCATTCATCACTGATTAACTTACATGAATAAAGAAAATAACATGAACACAAGAGACACCAGATTTACTGTGGAAACCTAATATGGGAAAAACCACCAATGTAACTAGTTACTATTTTTCACTCTTCTGAAGTGATGCCCAATTAGAAGACAACCCGGTAAAAGGTTACAAAACAGACTGTTAGGTGTGACCTTGTTAGAGGATTTAATCACCTTGCTAGAAGTGGCCTTGTAAGAGGTCTTGAAACAATTCAATAGAACTGTCACCTTGTTAGAGGATTTGCAAAATGGTTGTTAAACCAACTCGGTTAAGAGATTTTGATATCACTGCTACAATTGTAAGAGAGTAACAATGAAATGACCTACAACTAAATTGTTGAATATAGATCTCTGTTCTACTTCACTAGATCCTTACTGATCAAATAAATCTTTGCTACTCCTCAAGGATATCTAACCATCCTTCAAAATTCACACATGCCTTTCTTCAAAATGATTTTTGCATGATGTATTCTATCCTATTCACCACTTGACCTTCTATATATATATGCCATTCTAATTAACATTTAGATTGTCAAGTCAGCACTAATAATTATTATAGTAGTCGGCTTGGATAAACAAACTGTAATAACAAAATCCTTTGAAGGGCTAACCTTGCTTGGTAAACATTAATCCTGAAAAGATTTTCTTCGGTGACCGAGTGAACTTGGTAACCACAGTGAATTCTGCAACATCCTTTAGAGACTGAGAGAGCTCGGTAACCACTAATTTTCCTTTGATAATTGAGGAGGCTCGGTTAACACTGTTTCCTTGTCATGTTTCCTTTTGACACCTCAGAGAT
This sequence comes from Chamaecyparis obtusa, assembly GCA_027943335.1. Lineage (NCBI taxonomy): Eukaryota > Viridiplantae > Streptophyta > Pinopsida > Cupressales > Cupressaceae > Chamaecyparis > Chamaecyparis obtusa. The sequence continues at coordinate 321,851 of BSBK01001032.1, forward strand.
CTCGGTAGACACTAAAAACCTCCTAGCTGATCGACTGAGCTCGGTAGACATTGAGAACTGCTTAGCTGACCGACTGAACTCGGTAGACACTGAGAACCACTTAGCTGACTGACTGAACTCGGTAGACACTGAGAATGATAATTGATATGACATTTGTGTGACATCAAAGACAACACATAGATAATCCAATAATGTCCTTCAGATAATTGTATCCAACAATCTCCCTCTTTGGCATTGATGGCAACACAACATGTCATAGCACAATGAAATTTCACAGAGAAACCTAGAGTAAGAAACCTATCCTTAGCTTCATTCTGATTCCCATCATCTTCAAACTTCTTTCTGACTGAGAACTCTCCCTCTTAACTTCTCAAATTATTCTTCTTAGAAATTTCTTGAAATGACAACAAACTCTCCCTCTTTGACAACACATGCCAAAGACAACTTACACAGTTTCGGTAAATATCAATGTCCCTTATGTACTAATTCATATGCAATGATTCCCTGACTATGCTGCATCAACTGATTGATCTTCAACATGTTCTGGTTGATGCATCACTAAAACTTTATTTAGTGAACCTCAGATAGGGGAGTGACCCCTAACTTGCCTCTTAGATACAAGAATGCATCCTTAGGTAGTGGCTTGGTGAAGATATCTACAATTTGTTCTTTTGTATGAATATATTCCAATTTGATTTCCTTGTCCTGCACCAATTCTCTGACAAAGTGATATTTTATTGCAATGTGCTTGGTTTTGGAATGCATTACTGGAGTCTTTGAAATATTTATTACACTTGTATTATCACAAAACATAACAACTGGTTCTTTGATCTCAACCTTCATGCCTTCCAAAAGCTGTTTAAACCATACAATATTAGAGCAGTTTACTGCTGCAGCAACATATTCTGCTTCTGCTATGGATTGGGATGTGTAGTTTTTCTTTTTACTAGTCCAAGATACTAACCTCTTGCCAAGAAAGAATGCTCCACCACTTGTACTCTGTGATGCCCATATGCAGAATCATCAAAAGAACAGTCCAACGAGTCAAACATAATATAACAGTAGTCGACAGAGTCCAAGTATCTCTGAAAGAAACATAATAAAAAAGATAGGCTGATATGCATAACACAGGATCACTATGTGGGCCGAAGGTGGGCTCACATACTCTTTCTGTCATCAATGTTTCCTACCCAATCAGCATCAGTAAACACTTTTAAATCTAGATTGCCTCCAAATTTATACCACAAGCCATAATCTATTCCTTCTTCTTGAGAATATCCTTTAAATACCAATCTTGCTTTGTTTCTTGATACTTGACCATCTTCATTCAACTTATTTCTGAATACCCATTTTGTCCCAATTACATTTTTATCTTTAGGCCTAGGTACAAGAGTCCATGTCTTATTTTTCTCTATTTGCTCTATTTCTTCATTCATAGCCTCAATCCAACTTTCATTTTACAATGCATCTTTGACATTTTTAGGTTCAAAATCAGCAAATAAACATTTACCTTTTAGTTTACTTCTTGTCATAGTACCATCTGATTTGTTTCCAATAATCTGATCTAGTTTATGATGCTTTCTGACGTACTTGGCCAATACAGGTTCCTTGCTTCCTGAATGAGTTACATTGTCATCTTCTTCATCTTCAGGTTTAGGTTGCTTGGGATCAGTAGATACTTGCTTGGTAGCTTTAGACTGAGACTCGGTACTTTGTGACTCGGTCTGAACTTTTTCTTGTGACTCGATTACTGTACTGGGCTCGGTAGATGTAGTTTCCTTATTGACAGATGTGTCTAGCAATGTATCAGGTTTGATGTAAACAAATTTTTTGTAATCCTCTGGTTCCTTTTTGCTTTCTTCTTCAGTCTTTTTTGCAAACTCATCAATTCTCACATGTGCACTTTCTATGATTTTGTGAGTAGACAAATTTAGACATCTATATGCCTTACTTTTGCAAGAATATCCCAAAAATATTCCTTCATCACTTTTTACATCAAATTTTCATTTTCTATAACATTTACTACCAAATACTTTTAGGTAACTTACATTTGGTTTGTAGCCATACCATAGCTCATACGGAGTCTTGAATGTGTCTTTTCTCAACTGTACTCGGTTCAAGGTATGAACTGTAGTGCTGATAGCTTCCTTCCAGTATTTCATAGCAATGTTCTTTTCAATCATTAGAGTCCTTGCATAGTCCATGATAGATCTTTTCCTTCTTTCAGCTATTCCATTCTACTCAGGAGTTCTCGGGGCTGATACCTATCTTTTGATTCCTCTTTCAATGCAGAAATTATTGAATTCATGGGAGATGAATTCACCACCTCTGTCTGATCTCAAGAATTTTATTCTTTTTCCTGTTTCCTTTTCTACTCTTGCTAAATACCATTTCAACTTCTCAAATTCTTCTGACTTTTCTCTTAAATACATAACAGTCATCATTCTAGAGTAATCATCAACAAAGAGAATAAAGAATTTTTCTCCGGTATAGCTCTCAATTCCAATAGGTCCACATAAATCAGTATGCACAATTTCCAAAATATCTTCAGACTGATAGTTTTTACTTTTAAAACTAGACTTTCCCATTTTACCAATTTGACAATTCTAGCATAGACCAACATCAGGTTTCTTCAAAGTAGGAATACCTCTTACTTTCTTGAATTTTCTTATTTTCATCATGTTGTCAAAATTTACATGACATAACCTTTTGTGGCATAACCAACTTTCTTCAATTTGAGTAATAAAACATGAGTAATCACCAAGATCAAGATAAAACAGGTTACCTTTGGTTTGTTTGCCTAATCCTATCAGTTTTCCTTTGTCATCCAACAGTCTTGCTTTGCCATTCATGAATTTAACTTTGAATCCAATGTTAATTAGCTGTGCTACACTTAGAAGATTATGCTTTAGTCCTTCAACCCAATATGCATTATCACATATAAGTTCTTTGGTTAATGAAATTCGTCCCTTTCCTTTTATACAACAAGGTTCATTGTTTCCAAACCTTACATTACCACCATCAAAGTTTTCAAAGTGTTCAAACTTAGTCCTGTCACCAGTCATATGATGTGAACATCCACTATCTATAATCCATGTATCATTCTTGCTTATATGAGAGATAAGTGCCATCTCATCTTCATCATTATTAGATTCATCTTTTACAGCAATTAAAACAATTTCTTCTTCACTATCATCCGAATCTTAGCTAAAAAACATGTTTTCTTACCTTTATCCTTGAATGATTTGAAATTCTTCTTGCCATTGTACTTGTAAATTTTCTTCTCATCTTTGCTTTGCTTGTTTGGGCACCTAGCTGCAATATGACCAATTTCTTCACATGAAAAATAGATTAAGGGAGTTTTACCTTTGTATTTTCCTCTGCCTCTTGAATACTTCTTTGCAAGTAATGCTTCAATAACTTCAAGATCGCTATCAGAACTTTACTCTAATTCTTCTTCACTTTCTGATTGGATTTTCTTCCCTTTCTTGAGTGAAAGTTTGGCCTCAAAAGCTGATTCAATATTTTTAGAAGTTGGAACATAGTTGTCATAGTTATCCAGTTCAAAGGTTGTCAATCTTCCAACTAAGGCATCCAAAGTTATATTGTGATTTTCTTCACATCTTCTTTCTTGAATAGCAGAAACTCTTATTGCATAAATAGGAAGTAATGTTCTAAGAACCTTACTTATAATAGTTTCATCATCAATTTTTCCTCTAGAAGCTCTGATTGCACTAACACTTGTCTTGATCCTTTCAACATATTTTGCAATGTTTTCTTCTTCTCTCATTTTCATCTGATCAAACTGTCCTCTTAGGCTTTCTGCTTTGGCTCTCTTCACATTGTCATCACCGCCATAGATTTTCTTCAGCTTGTTCCACATTTCATGAGCAGTTGTGCCGTCTTTGATTTCATCAAATTCTTCATAGCTAAGAGCAGATGCAATGTCTATCATCATAGTGTTATGGTTCTTCTTCTCTGCAATGTCTTCAATAGTTAATTTTCCAGTAGGAATTGTATATTCTTGATCAATATATTTGCATCCTGAATCACCAATGGAAGCCAGATGAAGTCTCATGAGACCTTGCCATGCTAAAAAGTTATTTCTGTTAAGCCTTGGAATTTCTGTTTTGTAAGACATCTTGATCTTTAGCTTAGGTCCTTGAAACCTTTCCTGCAAGCACCAAAAGCTCTGATACCAATTGTTGGAAATATAGATGCAGTAACTGAGAGGGGGGGTGAATCAGTTAACCACAAAAATATTACCACTGATCCCTTAGATATCTTAACAAAATATTTACTGCTGCCACTCGGTAAACATATAGAGAAATGCTGAAACTTGATCCTTGAAGTGTGTAATAATTAAATTGTTCTAAGCATTCATCACTAATTAACTTACATGAATAAAGAAAATAACATGAACACAAGAGACACCAGATTTATCATGGAAACCCAATATGGGAAAAACCACCAATGTAACTAGTTACTATTTTTCACTCTTCTGAAGTGATGCCCGATTAGAAGCCAACCCGATAAAAGGTTACAAAACACACTGTTAGGTGTGACCTTGTTAGAGGATTTAATCACCCTGCTAGGAGTGGCCTTGTAAGAGGTCTTGAAACAATTCAATAGAACTGTCACCTTGTTAGAGGATTTGCAAAATGGTTGTTAAACCAACTCGGTTAAGAGATTTTGATATCACTACTACAATTGTAAGAGAGTAACAATGAAATGACCTACAATTGAATTGCTGAATATAGATCTCTGTTCTACTTCACTAGATCCTTACTGATCAAATAAATCTTTGCTGCTCCTCAAGGATATCTAACCATCCTTCAAAATTCGCACATGCCTTTCTTCAAAATGATTTTTGCATGCTGTATTCTGTCCTATTCACCACTTGACCTTATATATATATGCCATTCTAATTAACATTTAGATTGTCAAGTCAACACTAATAATTATTATAATAGTCGGCTTGGATAAACAAACTGTAATAAAAAAATCCTTTGAAGGGCCGACCTTGCTCGGTAAACATTAATCTTGAAAAGATTTCCTTCGGTGACCGAGTGAACTCGGTAACCACAATGAATTCTACAACATCCTTCGGAGACCGAGAGAGCTCGGTAACCACTAATTTTCCTTCGATAACTAAGGAGGCTCGGTTAACACTGTTTCCCTATCATGTTTCCTTTTGACACCTGAGAGATCTTGGTAGACACTAAAAACTGCCTAGCTGACCGACTGAGCTCGGTAGACACTGAGAACCGCTTAGCTAATTGACTAAACTTGGTAGACACTGAGAACCACTTAGCTAACCGACTAAACTTGGTAGACATTGAGAATGATAATTGATATGACATTTGTGTGACATCAAAGACAACACATAGCTAATGCAACAATGTCCTTCAGACAATTGTATCCAACAATGATTGAGAAAAGATAGTTACACATCTACATGTCATTTTTATTACTATTGGTTACTAGCATTTGTAATAGTCAAATCTCTTAATAAAGTATACTTAATAGTCTTATTATAAATCCTAAGAAAGGTGATATTAAAAAAAGAGTGTTTTAAGACCTCTAACAAGGCCACTCTTAACAATGTGAAGATCCTAACAAATCTAAGGTTAATTCCTTAACTAGATCACACCTATAGTGTGTTTTATAATCTTTAACCATATTGGTTCTTAACTAGGCATACTTCAGAAGAGTATATTTCTTAGTGGGTGACAATTCCCATAGTGGTTTTTTCTAAAGCTGGGTTTCTAGATTAAATACATGTGTCAAACATTGTGATTGATTATTTGAAAGTTATAGTTTATTTACTATTATTGGTAAATAGAGAAATGTGTTTCTACCAAGTAGTTATCGAGTTAATCAGAGAAATTATTTTAAGATATTTTGTGATTAGGATTACAGATTCACCCCCCTCTCCATAATCCAAGAATTGGTATCAGAGCTGTGTACTCTAAAGAGATAAGTTTAAAGATTTGAGTTAAAGACCCAAAAATGTATAGGAGAGAGGTACCTAAGTTGAACAAGGAAAGTTTCTCTACATGGAAAAGCACAATAAAGTTGTATCTATTTGGAGTTGGTGAAAATTCCTTGAAATTACTACAAAATGACTACACTCCATCGGCCACAAGAACATGGCAGTTGATGAGTTGAAAGAAAAACAAGAACACAACTCGTTTATCATAGAGATTGCTTCTTCTCTATCTGATGCTAAATTTAATGATATAAAAGGTAGTACTCATTCAAAAGAGATGTGGGATAGTCTCACACTTATCTATGGAGGAGATCAGCATGTGCAAAAAGATAAGGTTGACAGCTTGAGAGAAAAATATGATGAGATGAGAATGAAAGATGATGCGAAAATCACACAATATAGTGGTAGAATCAAAGAAGTTGTGAGTGCCATCAGAGGTGCTAGAGGATCATTGACTAATGAGGAAGTGGTAAGTAAAATCTTGAGAAATTTGTCTTCTAAGTATACTATTAGAGTATTTGCAATTTAGGAATTGAGATCTATACCGAATAATATTGTTACTCTTGAGTCCCTAATTGAAAATTTGACTTCTTTTGAGCTAAGTAACTTTGATAATAGTCTATCGACTATTGTGATAGCCTTCAAGTCATCAATGAGCATTGAAACATCAAGGAGAGAAAGAGAAAATCATAGTACTTCAAATGGAAGTGAATATGACAATATCCTAATCAAAGAGAGAGAGAGAAAGAATAATTTGAAGCACTACTAGCTAACCAACTACCTAGAGGCAAAGGAAAGTAAAAAGGTAAATTACCATTGAAATATTTCGATTATAATAAGATTGGACATATTGCATCTAGATGTCCTGACAGTGAAATAAATGATAAGAATGATAAAAGAGACAACCGATACCAAATATTCAGAGATTTTAAGGACAAGGGAAAGAAGTCTTACTACCTAGCTGAGGAAGGTATAACTGATGATGAATCTAATGATACCAAGGAGGGTTATGAAGTTGTTTTTGTTGTAGTAAAGGAATAATCAGATGAAGAAAATTTTGAAGATGAGAAAGCACTTTTCTCTCATGTAATTAAACCTTGGATTATTGATAGTGGTTGTCCACAACATATGACTGGTGATATTGATTTATTTGAGAATCTAGAAGAATATTATGGAGGATTTATCAGATTTGGAAATGATGTTCCATGCCATTTGAAAGGTAAGGGATCTATTGTTCCAAATGAGAAGATGAAATGTAATGATGCGTATTGGGTAAGATGACTGAACTATAATCTTTTGAGTGTTGCACAACTGAACAATACTGGCCACCGACTAGAATTTCAGAACACAAAAGTTAAGATCTATGGTGTTGATGGAGATCTAATTGGAACTAGAGGACAATCAAGAGGTAATTTATTTTATCTTGATATTGATGCAAAGATTTGTTTATTTTCTAAAAATGAATATTTATGGTTATGGCATAAGAGACCGTGTCATGTGAATTTTGACAACTTGATCAAAGTGAGTAAGAAAAGTAGAGTGATAAGTCTACCGAGATTAAACAAACCTGAGAAAGCTATGTGTAAAGAATGTCAAGTTAGTAAGATGACCAGGTCAAGTTTTCTAAGAAAATCTTATTCTACAAATGGTATTTTAGAATTGGTTCACATTGACCTTTGTGGTCCTATGAAAGCTCAAAGCTATTATGGATATCAATACTTTATTTTTTTTGTGGATGATTATTCAAGAATGATGTTAGTCATGTTTTTAAAATAAAAATATGATGCTTTTCAAATGTTTAAGTGGTATAAGGTTAGAATTGAGAAGGAAATAGGTAAACAACTGAAGTGTCTGAGATCTAATAGAGGAGGTGAATTCATCTCTGATGAATTTACTATCTTTTGTAATGAGCATGGAATTAAAAATAAAGTGTCTGCACCAAGGACTCCACAATAGAATGGGATAGCTGAAAGAAGAAATAGATCTATTTCTTACTATGCTAGAACTTTGTTGATTGATAAAAAGGTTGCACAAACATTTTGGAGAGAAGCCATAAGTACTCTAGATTATTCTCTTAACTGAATATAGTTGAAGAAAGGTACAAACAAGACACCTTGTGAACTATGGTTTGGAAAACCACTGAATGTAAGTTATTTCAAAAATTTTGGAAGTAGGTGTTATATCTTAAAAGATTTTAGAAATGATTCTAAAGGTGATGAAGGAATAGTTATTGGTTATTCTTCAAAGAGTAAGGCATATAAATGTTTAATCAAGGATTCTAACAAGATAGTTGATATTTCAAATGTGAGAGTTGATAAATTTTCTAAAAAAGAATGACGAGGATAGAAAAAAAGAACTTGAGGATTATGACAGATTTGTTTATGTGAAAGATGGTAATTCAGTTGACAAAACTAAGAAACAACAAGTAGGAACTAATGAACACGATGACCCTCTATTGAAAGATGATAATAATGATGACCAAGCTACCAAACCTATATTGGAAAAGTATGTGAGAAGACACCACTCACCAAGAAGAATTATTGGAGACAAGAATGTAGGAGTATTGACAAGAAGTAAGTTAAGAGATAATACTTGTTTGATTTTTGAATTTGAGCCTAGATTGGTAAAAGATGCACTAGAAAATGAAGATTGGATGAATGCTATGAAAGAAGAGATAGACCAAATTGAAAATAATAATGCATGGTCACTTGTACTGAGACCCAAGGATAAAAATGTGATAGGAACTAAATGTATTTTCAAAAATAAACTTAATGAAAAAGGAGATGTGATCAGAAACAAAGATAGACTAGTCTACAAAGGGTATGCACAAGAAGAAGGTATTGACTATGGTGAAACTTTTTCCCCTGTTGCTAGATTAGAAGGAGTTAGAATATTACTTTCTTATATAGCTTAAAAAGGATTTAAGGTTTATCAAATGGATGTTAAATTTTCATTTCTGAATGGAATACTTGAAGAAGAAGTCTACATTGAAAAAATTGAGGGATTTGTTGATAAGAACAATAAGAACATGGTTGGAAAATTGTATAACGATTTATATAGAATGAAGCAATCTCCCTAAGCATGGTATGAAAGATTGCACTCTTATTTAGTTAAGATTGGATTTGAAAGGACTAGTGATAACATAAATTTCTACTTCGAATATGATAAATCTGATGAAATTTTGATTGCTGAAATATTTTTTCATGACATTATATTTGGAGGTAATGAGATAATGTCTAATTCATTTGCTGAGGAAATGAGAAAGGAATTTAAATTTCTATGATTGGAGAGATTAAATTATTCATTAGACTTCAAATTCAACAAGTCAAAGATGGGATCTACATCATTCAATCTAAGTATATCAAGGAGATCCTGAAAACATTTAATATGCACACATGAGTTTTTGGATTCGATTGTGTGAGATTTAATGTTTCGGATCACACTCAGTGATCCATCATCAGGAATAGAGAATGAAGGAGTGAAAAGTAAAATATTTTACTTTTCACTCCTTCATTCTCTATTCCTGATGATGGATCACTGAGTGTGATCCGAAACGTTAAATCTCACACAATCGAATCCAAAAACTCATGTGTGCATCATAATGGATTGTGGAAATCTGATCTTGTTAACATTTAATATGGAAGATTCAATACCAGTTGGAACACAGATGGCTACTGGTTACAAATTTTCAAAAGAAGATGATACTAAAGAGATGAATGAAATGCTTTACTGATCTATGATTTGTATGTTACAATATGTTGTACATAGTAGACCTAACATTGCACATTCAGTTGGTATTGTTGCAAGTTTTTCTACAAACCCCAAGGAGACAGATTTGTCTGCAGTTAAAAGGATATTCAGATATTTGAAAGCGACTAAAGATTTTAGTCTATTATACAAAAGAAAAGGTGATTTTGATCTTAAAGTTTATACTGATGGTGATTGGGTGGGAAATATTGATGATAGGAAAAGATCTAGTGGCCGAGCTTTCTTTTTGGGAGAAAGACCAGTGACATGGTTAAGTAAGAAACAAAGATGTATTTCTCAATCTACTACTAAAGCTGAGTATGTGGCAAAAGCTATGAATTTTTCTAATATTGTATGGATCAAAAAACTAATGGAAGGTATCATGAAGAGATAGTTGATCCTATTATAATATATTGTGATAACACTAGTGTTATTAACATATCAAAGAATCCAGTGATGCACTCTAAGCCAAAGAATATGTTAGGAATAGTCCCAAGAGATAACTGAGAGGGGGGGGGGGGGGGGGGGGGTGAATCAGTTATCTACAAGATTCAATTCTTTATCCAATTAAGTATAGAATAACATTAATCACATACACAATAAGATAACACTTAAAGAAACACCATAATTTTGGTTACGGGGAAACCCTAATAGGTAAAAACCCCAGTGAGAATTAGCACCCACTATAAACTACACTAGAGTATAATGATCCTTGTTCGAAGATCTTACAACCCTATTATTAGTTGATCTTTACAATGCATGAATTATAGTGACCTGGTCAAGGGTTGGACCCTGTTAGGAGTCTTTTACAAGTAACCTTGTTAAAGGTGAGGACACACTATCTGGGAGCACACTTCTCAAATGGTGAAGGCTACAACCTTCTGTACAATAGATACACACTATATCTGGATCTTGGTGAGCTGTGAATTAGACCTATTGTCTTGATCAGTTCTAATGGATAGAATACAATCTCTACTTCTTTACATATAGATTTACTAGCCCAATACTTCACACTTTCTTCTTTGCTCTTTTCTTCACTTCATTTTATTTCTGCTCTCCTAAGAGATCACACCTGACTGGCTATAAGTAGTCTTCTCCAAAAGATATAATCAAGTTGGCCTATTAGAACCTTCTTGAAATCATATTAGAGAAACACTACAACTCTCCAATAATATCTGCAATGGCTAAAGCAAGAACACAACACAAAAAGGACCACACAACTCAGTATGAGTAGACACATTTCTTCACACTATCGGCTCCACCAAATTAACTAAAACTTTACTTACAAGATGAAATATGTTATGTGCTCTTAGCCAAAAATTCTTAACTCATAACCAAAGAAGAAACCAAATACACATATCAAAATGATAGGCACAACTTCTGAAACAATATAAACACTTTCAGCTCCAACAAACAATCTCAAGAAACTATAACTGGTGAATAGAAACATCATAACTAACTTCAACTACACCACTAACTTTGTGTCTATGGACATATCTTCAAAAACATGTCTACAACACAAATATAAATGTGCAATGCTCCAACATAACTATAATGAGAATTACATACAAAACTCTACTTGTAATACTATTAGGAACACTACTGTCACAATCAACTACACAATTGTCTATACTTAGAATCAATGTTTGCATCTATGATATCATGATGATAGCATGTCCATACAACATATTCTCAAGGATCTCTGCATAGAACTACAACACACACTTCTTACCATATCTTTTCATCAATGAACAACATACTACCAACATTGGCTTGCTGGCAAATCTCCAACAATCTCCCCCTTTGGCATTGATGGCAACATATTGAATGAAAAACACCACCAATCCAAACGTACAATTATTTTATAAAATTATCCATTTCCTCAACAACAACTCTCTCAAAAATGATTTCTCCATCTACTGTTGAATGCTTTGAATATCTGTTGCTACATTATCTGGCTATATACTCCCCCTTACTTCATACTCCTCAACTGTATTGATTTTCATGACTATACACTCCCCCTTTGACATCAATGGAAAAGGGTGCCAAAAATAATTAGGCATAGGTACTACTCCTAAAGTAGATTAGTCAACCATTCATTAGTCACTAAGGACTAATGCACTATAGCAAACTCTAATCAGATCTGGGGAAGGGAATTGCTCCCAACTTCTCCCTAAGATACTCAAATGTATCCTTCGGTAAAGGCTTTGTGAAAATGTCTGCTAATTGTTCTTTTGTGCTCACATAATCTAATTTTACTTCTTTCTCTACAACTTTTTCTCTTAGGAAGTCATATTTTATCTCAATGTGTTTTGTCTTTGCATGCATCACAGGGTTTTTTGACATATTGATAGTGCTAGTGTTGTCACAATGAATAAAAATAGGATAATCAATATGGATTCCAAAATCCTTTATCATCCACTTGATTCACACAATTGTAGATCAATTTAATGTTGCTGCTACATACTCTACCTCTATTGTGGACTGAGAAATACAATTCTACTTCTTGCTTGTCCAAGTAACTAGTCTATCTCCAAGAAATACAGCTCCTCTTGAGGTGCTCTTTCTATCATCAAGGCAACCTGCCCAATCTGCATTTGTATACACATGATGTTCTACATTCTCTGAATTAGGATACCATAAATGATAATCTATAGTTCCTTTCAAATATCTGAATATCCTCTTTACTGCCATAAGATGACTTTGTTTAGGTTCTGCTGCAAATCTCCCAACAATACCAACTCCATTAGAAATATCTGGTCTAGATTGATTAAGATATATGATTTTACCAATCATAGACTTATATAGGGTTTTGTCTACTATTGTAGAATCATCTTCTTTTGAAAGCTTGCTTCCTATTATCATGGGGGTGTTTACTGGCTTGCAATGATCCATCTTGAAGTTCTTTAATATTTCTTTCACATACTTAGACTGATTAATGAAAAATATCTTTGTCTGTCTGCTACACATTCAATCCCAAAAAGTACTTGATAGGTCCAATCATGCTCATTTCAAATTCGCTCTGCATCTCTTTAGAAAATTCTACACTAAGCTTGTCATTACCACAAAAAATAATGTCATCAATAAAAATAGAAACTAGTAATAATCCATCAGGTGCCTCTCTTATGAATAATTTATAATCTGCTACTCCTTTCTTGAATCCGATCTTTATTAAGTAACCATCTAGTCTTTCATACCATGCTCTAGGGGCTTGCTTAAGTTCATAGAGGGCTTTCTTTAGTTTGCATACCATATTTGGTTTGTCTGATAAACTAAATCCTTTAGGTTGCTCTATGTAGAATTCTTCCTTCAACTTTCCATTTAGGAATGCTGACTTGACATCCATCTGCTATACCTTAAAGTCTTTGAATTTTTCATAGGCTAGAAATAACTTTATGGCTTCCAATATGCTTATAGGGGAAAACATATCAGAATAATCAATTCCTTCTCTTTGCGCATATCCTTTACATACTAGTCTTTCTTTGTTTCTTACTATTGGTCCATCTTCATTCATCTTATTTCTGAATATCCACTTGGTTCCAATCACATTTTTATCACTAGGCCTGGGGACTAGTTCCCATGTATCATTCTTAACTATCTGATCTAATTCTTCTTTCATTTCTTCATGGCAATCTAAATCATTACATGCATCTTACACACTTAAGGGTTCAATTTGTGAAAGTAAACATACCACTTCATCAACTGTTGAACTTTTTTATTTTGATCTTGTCATGAATTTTCCATTATGATCTCCAATGATATCTTCTTTTGAGTGGTATCTAGATGTGAATTTTGGAATATTAGGCGTGAATATCTCATCTGTCTTCTGTGATTCTTCTTCACTTGTTTCAGGTTGATTGAACAATACATTAATGTTGTCAAACATTTCTTCAATAACTACTTCTCTAGTGGTAGGTCTAGGTTCTTCTTCAATCATAGGTGCATAATCATGATATCTCTCTTCATCACTTCTTGCATCAAACTTCCCAATAGCTTCATCTCTCTTGATATAAAACTTTCTTCCAAAGATTTTAAAGTATTTTACTGTAGGTACATTCCAAAACCATAGCTCATAAGGTGTCTTGTATGTGTCTAGCCTTAATTGAATTATGTTGATAGTATAGACTGCAATATTAATTGCATCTCTCCAATAGGTGTGTGCAACTTTTCCTTCAATTATGATAGTGCGCGCTATGTCAAGTATGATCCTATTTCTTGTTTCTGCAATTCCATTCTGCCGAGGGGTTCTAGGTGCACTTAGTCATCTCTTTATCCCATGTTCTTCACAATACTCATAAAAATATGTCAGAGGTGAATTCTCCTCCTCTATCTGATCTCTCAGACATTTTATCTTTAATCTAGATTCATTTTCAACTTTAGCTTTGAATATCTTGAACTTCTCAAATGCTTCAGATTTATCTCTTAACAATGCAACCCACATCATTCTAGAATAATCATCAACAAACAAAATAAAGTAACTTTCACCATAGTATGATCTTGTTTGATTTGTTCCACATAAGTCTGTATGCACTAGATCCAATTTTTTCTTTTCTAAATTATGCTTGCTTCTGAATGAATTCCTTACATGTTTTCCCATCACACATTCCCTGCATATTTTATCAATTGGTTTTGCAATACTAGGGAGGTCTCTTACTCCTTTTACATAGCTTATCTTTACTATATTGTCAAAGTTGATGTGACATTATCTTTTGTGCCATAACCAACTGTCATCTACTTTAGCAACAAAACAACTCGCTTCAGAATTAAGCTGAAAAAATTACCTTTTGTCTTTGAACCTGATGCAATCATTACTCCTTTGTTATTAATGATGCACTTATTGTTTTGGAATTCCAACTGATATCCTTTATCAAGAAACTGTCCAACACTTAGTAAGTTGTGTTGTAAACCATCAAAATATAGAACATCATCAGTGTTATTCTTTCCATCCAAAGTGATAGCTCCTCTACCTATGATAGGTTTAGGAGTGTTGTATCCAAATTTAACCATGCCACCTTTATACTTATCTAGATGTACAAATCTATCTTTTTCTCCTTTCATGTGATGTGAACAACCACTATCAATGATCCAATCTATCCTGATGTCTGCTTGTGAAATCAATGCTAGCTCCTGTGCTTTCTTTTCATCTTCAATATCCATTTCATCAAACATTTTTTCCATATCTTCAATTGTAATAAATCCAATCTCATCTTCTCCTGAATCTTCATCTGATACTTCATCTCCAGCATAGTAACATTCTTTTGTATACTTAGGCTTGAAATTAGTTTTGTACTTCTTGAATCTTGTAGGACACTTAGATGCAAAATGACCAATCTTGTTACATGAAAATCATTTAAATGGTAACTGACCTTCATATTTTCCCTTTCCTTTTCTTTATTTCTTAGCAATCATAAAAATGAATTCATCTAATTCTTTATCATCATCTTCATCATCAAAATTACAGAAGTGTTCAAAGATTTCTTACTATGGACTGAGGCTTTGAATGTTGTTTCACTTTTAGGATTTGTCTTCAATCTTGATATCTCAAATGCTTAAATATTGCTGATTAAGGTCTCTCTTTTTAAGTCTTTTGAAAACTACATAGTTTCATCTAGGATGTTTATCTTGATCTCATATTCTTTTGTTAGAGTAGTCATCAATTTATCCATTATGTCTTCTTCTAAAATTTCTCCACCATTATTTCTGATTCCTGCAACTGCTTCATTAATTCTTTGATTGTAGGCTTTGATGTTCTCTTCAGGTAGCATCTCCAAAGTATTGTATCTTTTCTTCCATGTCTTTCTATGCTCATTCTTGGCTTGGATATCTCCTTCAAACACATCTTCTACATACTTCCATATTTTGTAGGCTTTATCTACTTTCTTGATCTCTGAAAATTCACTATCAGATAAGGCACTGATAAGGGATTCTTTGGCAATTGCATTTTGAGTGAACATTTTATTTTGTTTAATAGTTGCATCATCTTTTGCAAGATCCTTTAGAGAGGGAATCTGAACATCTTGAGTAGCTACTTCAAAAATCTCAAAACCAATGCATTGCAAATGTGTTATCATTTTGTTCTTCCAGTCTAGATAATTCTCTCCCTCAAACTTAGGACTTTATTTTCTAAAGAATGCTACCTGATCAACCACAAGCTATTAAAATTTATCTCCGAGGCACTTGGCTCTGATACCAATTGTTAGGAATAGTCCCAAGAGATAACTGAGAGGGGAGGGGGTTAATCGGTTATCTACAAGATTCAATTCTTTATCCAATTAAGTATAGAATAACATTAAGCACATACACAATAAGATAACACTTAACACAAAACCATAATTTTGGTTATGGGGAAACCCAAATATGTAAAAACCTCGATGGGAATTAGCACCCACTATAAACTGCACTAGAGTATACTGATCCTTGTTAGAAGATCTTACAACCCTGTTAGGAGTTGATATTTACAATGCATGAAGTATAGTGATCTCGTCAAGGGTCAGAACCTGTTAGGAGTCTTTTACAAGTAACCTTGTTAAAGGTGAGGACACACTATCCAGGAGCACATTGCTCAAATGGTGAAGGCTGCAACCTTCTACACAATAGATACACACTATATCTGGATCTTGGTGAACTGTGAATTAGACCTACTATCTTGATTAGTTCCAATGGATAGCATACACTCTCTACTTCTTCACATATAGCTTTACTAGACCAATAATTTTCACTTTTTTCTCTACTCTTTTCTTCACTTCATTTTCTTTTTGCTCTCCTAAGCGATCACAACTGACCGACTATAAGTAGTCTTCTCCAAAAGATATAATAAATTCAAGCTGTTAGTACCTTCTTGAAATCATATTAGAGAAACATTACAACTCTCCAACAACATCTCCAATGGCTAAACTAGGCACACAACACAAAAAGGTCTATGTAACTCAATATGAGTAGACGCATAGCTTCACACTGTCGGCTCCACCAAATTAACTAAAAATTTACTTACAAGCTGAAATAAATTATGTGCTCTTAACCAAACATTCTTAACTCATAACCAAACACCAAACCAAACACACATATCAAAATGATAGGCACAACTTCTGAAACAATATAAATATTGTCGACTCCAATAAACAATCTCAAGAAACTATAACTGGCGAATAGAAACATCATAACTTAACTTCAACTACACCACTAACTTTGCGTCCATGGACATAGCTTCACAAACATGTCTACAACACAAATATAAATGCGCAAGGATCCAACATAACCATACTGAGAATCACATACAAAACACTTCTTGTAATATTTTCAAGAACACTACTGTTACAAATAACTACACAACTATCTGTACTTAGAATAAACCTCTACGTCTATGATATCATAATGATAAGATGTCCATACAACATATGCTCAAGGCTCTCTGCATAGAACTACAACCCACACTTCTTACCATATGTTTTCATCAATGACAAACATACAGTCAACACTGGCTTGCTAGAAAATCTCCAACATAATATATCTAACAAGTATCACTACTTGAGAGAGAAAGTACAAGATAAGCATGTGACATTGGAATATGTGAATTCAAAGGAGCATATATTTGATATCTTTACAAAACCATTACTAAAGGATTCTTTTGAGTATCTCTGAGGTAAGTTAGGGGTTCTTCCCCTATCCAATGTACATTAAGGAAAGATGCATGTTGTATCGATTCAATGACTCAATAGAATATCCATCTTGTGATTTGATTCTAGTATTTCACTCTTTAGGTGAAGCTCAAAGTTGTGAAAAAGGATGTTTATGACAGTAATGTAAAATCTATATACTTGAGGTATATCTGAGATTTTTATGTTTTTAGGCATTATTTTCAAAGAGGGAGATGATACAAAAATTCAAGTGTTTGAGGGAGAGAATAAAAAAGATTTAGGGAGATTAAAAGTACAATTTATGTAGAATATCAGTTTAATATAGAAAGAAATGAGTTATAGAAATTTAGAAGAATGAAGATGATTCAATATATATCAAAGAGGAATAAAATCATGGAGATAAATACACTAAGAGGGAGACAAATCATATGAGTATGGAATAAGGTAATATTGTTGAAAGATTGGAAAAGGAGAAGTTACTACTTAGATGGAGTAAAGAATATGAAAAACAATGAAGTATATCATCATCAATTAAACACTAAATTTGTTAGTTTTTCCATCAATGCCAAAGAGGGAGATTGATATCATAACTGATAATAATATTGATGATTGATTATCTCATGGAGCTGATGATGAAGATTGACTAAGATCAAAGGTATACATGATGTTAGTAGAAATAATAGATTAGTTATAATCTTTTCATTGAGGTCAAGTAATTTATTTCTTATTTATATCATGTTTCCATATCATTCGGTAAATGATATAAGATGAATGAGATTAAGAATAAGAGGAAATGAGAATTTGAGAAGTTATAGAACTTAAATGGGAAATTGATACAGATTGGAAAATGATTTGATTATGCTGGTATGCTTGTTTTCTACCTAACATATGATTATGTTAAGTTGGTAAAGTTTGGTATTGAAGATTTGACAACTCATTAAGTAAAGTTGTTATGGTTATCGAGATAGAAAAGTCACTCGGTAAGGTAAAGGTAAGTTGGCCACTCGGTAAAGCAGAAAGGTTTAGGTACTGAGTGATGTAACTAAAATTTTAATTGAAGAACACCGAGCAAGGAAAAGGTATTAAATGTGGATGAAATCTATATTTAATGATTATCTATGATGAGATAGATGATCATGATGATGAGGAAAGTTAGTTAAGGTGATCTATGGTTATGAAAATTCAAGATGGAGATCTATGGCTAGATCTAAGCGACAAAAAGAAGTGGAAGAAGTTTCAAGAAATTTCAAGTTCCTATGTGAAAAGGAAACATGTTATTGAGATCCAAATCTAATCAATAATGAAGTGAATGATCAAGATTGACTAAAGAAAAATTTAATAGAGGAGATTAAGAGGCAAAAATTATCTATATAAAGGATGATCTTATATGGAAAAATAGCTAGAAAAATAAATAGTTGAACGGCTATCGAATATTATAGTGAAGAAGGAAAAAAGAGATTCCAAGCGGGAAAATAGTGATTTGATGAAGTGTTGATGCCAGTGGAAGATAAAGAATTAAAGAGAATATTGATGAGTGCACAAGGATCTACTTGAGAAAAGATAGTTGCACATCTATAGGTCATTTTGATTACTGTTGCTTACTATCATTTGTAATAGTCAAATCTCTTAACAGAGTGGACTTAACCGTCTTCTTGTAAATCTTGAGAGCGGTGACATTCTAAAAAGAGTATTTTAAGACCTCTAAAAATGCCAATCCTAATAGGGTGAAGCTTCTAATAGATCTAAGGTTAATCATTTAATCAGGTCACACCTAACAATGTGTTTTTAAATATTTAACTAGATTGGCTCTTAACCGGGCATACTTTACAAGGGTATATTTCTTAGTGGGTGACAATTCACACAATGGTTTTTACCAAAGCTAGGTTTCCATGTTAAATACTTGGGTCAAAAATTGTGAATAATTTGTCTGATTGATTTACTATAAGTTATAGTTTATTTACCGTTGTCAATAAATAGAGAACTATGTTTCTATTGAGTAGTTACCAAGTTTACTAGAAAAATTATTTTAAGGTATTTTGTGATTAGGATTACTGATTCACCCCCCTCTCCGTAATTGAACAAGATGATTCCCAAACATTTAGGGTATGGGTGAGGGTACTAAGCTAGATGTTGGAGGAGGATGAGGAGGGGATAGTGTACTATTGGGGGTACATGATATTGGCACATCTATACTATGATCTTCACATGTGTACATACAACACCTAGTATACAATGGGACCTAGAGTAACACTACTACTTGTATGGGTTTGGGATCACATCGTAATGTCATGACCATTGCGAAGATAGGGGAGATGACAATGATATGATCCATTCACATGTTGTTACATACCATCATTATCATATGGAGATGTAAGGTCAGTATAGATGTGGAAGAGGATTATGGATGAGTTATTATGTTTTGAGTGGAACTCGTATAGAGGTTGTGATGCATGAAGTTACTAACATGATTAGGAAGGTAGAGAGGATGGTAGCATAGATGTAGAGTATCTAGGATATGTGCAGATAGACTATTGGCTAATTGGGAGGATGATGTTCCAAATAGTCAGGTACATGCCATCATGGGTTTATAGATAGTTTGGAATTATACATGATATTATTCTAGACATCTGTCCACATCCCATCATCTCCAAAGTGATTGGGTTAGTATGGCGGATCAAAGTGGACCTCCATAATGTGAGGATCAGTTAGAGAGGGATGAAGCTAGTGCCATGGAAAACAACATAGGAATAGGTTATAGATGCAAGAGTGAAAATTGAGTATGTAATGTGGTGGGAGAGTCATGAGAATTAATTCATTAAATAGCTTCATCTACTCTTTGGTTTGTTGCATTGATTTCTTGAGGGTCGCTTCCATAGATCATCCTTGAGTACTTCAATCTTTTATCTTAATCTATTTTGCAATTATTTTAATCTATCTTAGTGGGATCAATACTTGTATTGGGAGAGTTGACACACACCCCCTCTAAGATCTTAAATCGAGCAAGTCTTGGTTGCACTTGCTTTATGCTCATGCGATGTTATGTAGAGAGTAGTGTAGGAATTAGAATAAATATGATTTATTGTTAGTTTAGATTTAAATATGAACATGTACAACTAACATTTGAATGTTTATGCTTGTTCCACATACATTACTTTTCCTCAAATACAATAAGTTTATAAGGTAAAGGGATAAAATTTGAACTATAGATGATTATTTTATTAACATCAATAGGCTTGGAATAGTGTTAATATTTCTATGATTTAATATTCTCAAAAAGTTCTTTCTCTTGTAAAAATTTAGTTTCAAAATCTTGGTTAGATGGAAGAAATTTTGGTCAATATGTTGATTGTCATAGATATAAGAAGATATGGTCGATAGAGTCTTTATTGTTTTGCATTGGTGGCAATGAGAGAATGAGTGAATGCATTGGGTTATTGCAAGGTGGTCTTTAGTGTTTCACACTAGATGGGGATGAGAGGATGAGTGAATATAGGGGTTATTGTGAGATGGATTTTTTAAAGACATGATGGTTTAATTAATCAATAGTTTTTTCAATGAGAATAATATTAAGAATGAGTAGCTAGTTTTCCAATTTAAGCTCTTATGATGTGCACTTACACAACTCTATGTAGATGAATTGAATTCATTTAGTTTCTTAATGTTACAATGCTAATAGATGGTGGTGGTGTCAATGTAGTGTTTCATCTTTTAGATATAAATAAGTGTAAAATATGTACAAGTCTACTCATGATGAGGAAGAAGTGGGCTAGAGTTGGTCAATCCTTAAATTTGAACTTTTAAAATGTTGAGTTTAAATCCATATGCATGGGACATATCTTGCACTCATGGGATTGACCTAGAAACATGGCTAGTTTTTGAATTTGGGTGGCAATAAGGTCATTAAAATTATTAGATATATAGAAATATGTGCATATATGAGAAATGATGTCTTGTCAATGTATAACATAATATTTAATCAAGACTCCATTATTTAATTTTGAGTCATTATTTCTCATCCATATTTCAAAAGTAATGATTCACAAGAATTCACCCATCTCTTATGAGCACATGAGTGTTGTGCTTAACATTTAGTGCATGTAGGTGATGTTCACAATGGTAAAGCATCAAGATTTACTCGAAGGTTGGTCATCCCATTTTTGTTTCAACTCAAGCACACTCAGTAATGGTGTTTCTTCCAAGATCAAGCCCAATTAGATTACTATCCCATTTGTAAAACCTTCAACATATGTTGTGCTCTATGAAACATTCGATATAGAGCTCTCTAGTTGATTACTTTAAATTTAATTGTTTTATTGTAGTGCATCAAATTGTATTATGTTTAAAGGGATTCAAATATTAAATTTTTGAGTCAATATGAGTTGACAAATATTTCACGAGTAACGATTGACAAGAACTTACGAGAGAAAATACGAATGATCCATTTGGCACTTATGCATCTAAATACTAATAAAGAGTGAAGTATTAAAATTTATTGAGAACTATCTTAGATATTATGGAAGTTTCTTGAAAAATTAGTAACTCAACTCAAATATATTTAACTATAAAATTTCTCCTAATAACAAACCCACTTAATTTACTATAATCTTCAACAAACCCAAATTTAATAAGCTTGCAATTACAATGTTTAGAAGAGGGAGATGGAATCGGCCAAAACTAACTTCAATAAGCTTTGCATAGAAGAGAAAGAGTTGAAAGCCTAGAATGTTTTTTACCCTACCCCAATCCATACACTACATTTTCAAACCTCTTAATATATCTTAGAGGACACATCTTTTTAAATTCCATAAAAACACAACAGGTAAGAAAACTATCAAAACCCATCTTGATGAGAAGACCCAATTCTCTCCACATTGACCACCTCAGCAAGTTTGTTAAGTCCTCCATACAAGCCATCATACTACTTAATCAAATAATTTACATCACAAATATTAGGGAAGTAGAATCTCACAAGCCCAAAAAAGTGGTTTGCACTGAGGGGCAATGAATAGCAACTTAGACGATCAAATACCCAAAATCATAACAACCATGAAATGAAATCTAGTGAATCTTTTGATTGCATTTTATGTTACATGACGTAAGAAGATTTGCAAATATTGTGGCATCAATACCTATCTCATTTTTTTTCATAAAATCAAATCCACTTTGTTTGAGAAACTTAATGATGTCAGGGGCATGAGGGTTATGCTTTGGATCAAATTCCCTAAAATCGAATTGTCAGGTGCAGGGTTGCCTTGTGCCACAATTTGGCATGTTGTTGTTCTTATTTGCAAAGGTGAGGTCGAGTTGGATAAGAGAAAGCACATTTACATTTTCTATCATAGTTATATGTTCATACTCTTTCCTACTTCTAAAATTTCTAAACACCTTCACAACATCTATTCTAGGAAACTCTGTATCGATGGAAACATATGTAAATTTCTTTGCAACTACCTGGATCAATTCAATTTCTTTCTCCACATTTTGAGCCCACACTTTCCTAATGAAAATCCTCAGTTTTTCTACCATTGTCAATTCTAATGCATGCGTTGTTGCAAAATATTCTTCACAAGCCAGTTAGAACTTCAGGTGAATTTGGTGGATCTAATCCATCTCAAGAATGGTTTTATGTATACCATTGCTGAAAAATTGAGTATCACATTGCTTCCTAAAAGTTGGATACGCTCACTCCATAGATGTTGAATGTTAAAAATTTGGGAATGAATGTGAATTTTATAAAAAAAATTCCCTCCTATTATTTCTTTCTTCTATTTTGAGCAGCTCTACTTTTTTATTTTTAACTTTAAAAAAGAATGTTTCCTTTTTTCTTCTATTTTAAGACATGTCATTTAGTTTATTTTTAGTTTGAGTTGTACTTTAATTTTAAATCTTTTAAAATTTATAACAATATATTTAGTAAATAAATTATTTAAATTTGGTATTATATGTCTATTATATTAGTATATTTTTAGTTAAGTATTATAAAATAGAAATAATTCATATGATTTGTTAATGAAATTATCAATTTTATTATTTTCTTAAGATAAGTGTCAGTTGTATAATCATTTTACTCTTTCTAGTCATTAATGCTCTAATAAAATTATTAATCAATTTTTATTATTCTTTGATCTACTAATTTAATATTGTTATAATATTAGTTACTATTATTTTTATTCTTTATTTTATAATTTCTAATTATATTTGAATCTTTAACAATAATTAAAAATAAAAAGTATTATTACTTTTTAATTAATTTTTTGGTTTATCTTTTAGTAATGTTGATTTTTACTATTTTATTTATAAGTTTTAATAACATTTTTATATTATGATCTTTGCATGCCTTATTTTTATTTTAGATTTTTTTTAATATTTTCTATTTTATGATTTTTTTTAAATTTTTTTTTCTTTTATTTAATTGAACATTTATTTTTATATCATTTTGATGAAAATGTATATACTATATGAGTTATACTTTAACTTTAAATCTTTTAGAATTTATAATAATATATTTAGTAAATAAATTATTTAAATTTTGTAGTATATGTTTATTATATTAGTATATTTTTAGTTAAGTATTATAAAATAAAAATAATTCATATAATTTATTAATAAAACTATGAATTTTATTATTTTCTTAAGATAACTATCAATTGTATTATTATTTTAATTTTTAATTTTACTCTTTCTAGTCATTAACACTAATAAAAATGTTAATCAATTTTTATTATTCTTTGATCTACTAATTTAATATTCTTATAATATTATTTACTACTATTTTTATTCTTTATTTTATAATTTCTAATTATATTTGAATCTATAACAATAATTAAAAAATAATAAATGATATTACTTTTTAATTAATTTTTTTTTATAATCTTTTAGTAATGTTGATTTTTACTATTTTAGTTTATCATAGATAAATATATTATTTGTAAGTTTTGTTTAACTTTTCTTTCTTTGTTAAAATATTTATAAATTTTAATAACATTTTTATATTATGATCTTTGCATGTCTTATTTGTATTTTAGTTTTTTTTAACATTTTTTATTTTGTGAATTTTATTTTATTTTATTGAACAATTATTTTTATATCATTTTCATGATAAATTATATATTATATTTAGAAATATCAATACAAAAAATAAAATGTAATTATAATTGAATAAATTCTTTAATTATAACTATGAATTATTAGAAACTTCTATTAGTGGGGTTCATAGAGTTACTTTATTCTTGTGAATAGAACAAAAATAGTCTGTCAACCTTTAAGAAATGATGAACCAAATTAAATTTTGAAAAGTTGGGAAACATGTCTTATAGGTTGTGTATTCTACAAAATGTGGCATTGTGGCAAATGATTTTAGTAAAAAGCATTGTCAAGGATTAAAAGTCATTCTTGTATAGTTGTACAAGCAAAGTGAAGAGGATGGCCTCAATTTACTAAAATAATTTAACATGAAAAGTGATTCCAATTCTTGCAAAATAAAAACATAAAAAATTCTTGATAAACTCAAATAAGACAAAATGACTCAAGCACAATTTTAACCATAATAGTATCATACACCTTTCTTTGCAAATGGCTTGGTTAGATAAGAACAGTGATATCAACCACCTCCATGCATATACAACAACCCTTTCAAAAGGTCCAAGCCACAAACTCCAACAAAACTTCTATTCGAAAGAAGCATCCTTATAAAACTTATCTTCCTTTGATGATTCCCTTGTTTCTGCATCCAGGGGGAATAATAATGGATAAAATCAAGAGAAAATCTCAAATCTAAAACAAAGAGTCTTTCTAGATAGGAACAAAAAAATTATAAAAACCTTACTTCTATTTTTTGGCAACCATATTTTAGTAATAGGTGATGAGAAGCCAACTTTTGTGAACAAAAGCTTTCATGTCTTTACATTCCAAAGATGGATGGCACCATCTTCACCACTTGATTACATTAAAACAAAGTCAAAATCATTATATTATGTTAAGATATTCCTTTTTCTAGATGTAACTAGCATACCTATATTTTAATATAAAAAAATATTTGAAATAAGCCAAAGATATAAAATTGAAAAAAAGATGGCTTGCCCTTGTTATCTCTATTTGAGCATTAATGGATTGTCATTAGTATCAAGCAGTTATTCAGTCGGTAAAGGTCGGTAAAGGAGACAAACAGGCTAGTCGGTCAAGCATACAAATCCTTCACGCTGAGAAAAGACAAGGCAAATCTCTAAGATAAACAAATACAAGTTTGCCTGAGCACACTCACTAAGCAACAAGAAATTATCGAGTACCAAGATAGTGATCACTGAGAATTCATATGAACCGAGCACCAGTAATTTACCGAATGATGAATGCAGTGATTACTGAGTAAAATAGGAAATGACATAGTAATCAGGAATGACACAAACATCTATGCAAACCATTTACACTAATTAAGATTATTGTTTACCAAGATCGAGACAGTATTTAATGTGGATGTAACCTTTAAATTTGGTGATGATTCCTATGTAATGTTAGATCTAGGTTATTTTCTTACAGCATTGATCTTAGTTTTTCTAAGATATTTCAAACCCTAATTAGGTCAAGATTGTTTGATATAAATCTGTAAAGATGTCATTATGATCATGTATCATAAAGGAGTAGCCACACTTAAGGATATCAGGAGATCATACAAAGGGTTTTTGACAGAAGGTTTATGAAAGAAAGAGTCAATTTTTTAGAATACATACAAGGCTACCGAGTAGGACAGAAGGACATATACATCACACTGAGGTGATATTTGTTTGGTACTTCACAGATCTGAATCAGACAAGATTGAGTTGTTATTTACAGATACTTTTACTTTTTCCTTTTAACCATTGTAGCAGAACTTAAGTCTCTTAATAGAGTGGACTTAACAGTTCTTATGTAAATCTCTTAACTGAGTATAGACATACTTTGTGTTGTTAAAATCCTATAACTAGGTAGACCTAGTCAATCTTTTGTTACTCCTAATAGGGTAAGATCACCAGAAGTGATAAAAACTTGTAGCCATAACTGACATACTTTATTGTTGTAGTAGTGAAGATTTGTGGGTGTCATCTCCACCATAATTTTTACCTTCTTACAAGGGTTTCTGCGATACCAAAATATCTATGTCATGAGTATGAATTTTCATGGATGATTTATTGTTTAGTTTACATGCACTTTAAATTTTCAGTTACATGAATGTATGCTTCTAACAATGGATTCAGTCAGTTAATTGAGATCTACAATTGAAAATTTTTAGTGTTAAAATTTTTTGAGGGTATTGATTCACCCCTCCCCTCTTAGTACTTATCTTTCCATAATCCCAACAATTGGTATTAGAGCTAGATCTCTTGTTAAGGGATTTTATCACTAAAGAGGAAATATATAAGGATGGAAAGATATAAGTTGGACAAGACTTTTGAGCATCAAAGATTATAGATGCAGATCTTTATTGAGAAATTGAAGGAAGCCAAAGAATAAATGAAGAAGTTATTGATGAGAAGAAAGGATATGAAAATTTGGTGCAATGAGACTGATTATCATGAAGAAGAGATAGATGACCCTTTTGAGACATCTGAATCTGGATCTGGTAGCATATCTGATGCATCTAAAGGAACCATATCAGATTTATCTGAAAAGAATCTACATCTTACTAAACAAGTCAAAGCTCTGTAGATCGGTTAGGAGACACAAATGGTTAGGATAGTTGATGTTCTAAACAATGCTAGACAAGTAGAACAAGAAAGAAACTTGGCTATTAAAGATAGGAGAAAAATAACTGATAAAATACAAGAGAATAAATATGAGATACTGAGACTCACCGAGCATCACTTTGAAATATCCAATTAGATGGTTGTCATAAGTCAGGAAATCAACTAAGTAAACAGTTAGCTTACAAGGAAACTAGAAGATATCAGTGAACTAAGAGAGGAAAATGAAATATTGAATAATGAGGTCAAAATGCAACAATAACCTAATGAGATGATTAAGAAAGCTAAAGATAGTACTAACAGAATGGATGAATTTCTAATTAGCCAAAAAAGACTTGGCAACACAACTAGTTTAGGCTACACTGAGTAGGGAGAGTCATCAAGACAAGTTAAACATTAGAATGTGTACACTAATCAAAAGAAAAAGAAGCTATTATGTTATCATTATGGAAAACCAGGCCACATCAAATTTTTGTAGGAGTAAAGCAAAAGGTATTCCTAAACCCACTCCTAAGTTTAATGGTCATTTCTATAACTATAACAAGTATGGACATCATGCACATGAGTGAAAATCAACATTGAATAGGTATCCTAAGAAACCCTACATGGAGAAACATTGTCGCACTTGCAATATGCATGGACACATGTCACAGGAATGTAGGAAAAAAATGAAGCAAAGTTTGGACACCAAAAGAATAGAACAAAACATATCAACCAAGAAGGAAAGGTAATTCATATACATGGAACTACAACACATAGGTTAATTGCAAAACATGTGGAAGGTATGGACATATAGCAGAAAACAACATGAGAAAGAATTGGAGAGGAAGATATCACAATTGGATAAATACTGGCATGGATTGTTTACACTATCACAAGGTCGGTCACCTAAGAAAGGATTGCAAAGACCAAGCACCAGAGACATAAACAAGTGAAAATGGAAAAACAATTGAGGAAATCATGAGGATAATGAATCAAATGTGGAGAAAAGCATCAAGTGATAATGTTGAATCAATCACTGTAGTCAATGACACCTTGTCCATTGGATTAGGTGACATCACCACCTCCACCTAAATTATAAAAGGTATTTATGGAATTGAATTTCAAATCAGTTATATCTAATAAACAATTCCTTATATCCAATGATTGCATACCAAATCTACATTAAATAAGATGAACCATGGGATTATATGTTTAGAGCTTAAAATGTGTACAATTGATAACTACTGGAAAGGTTAACTAAGTTGTGGCATTAACCGAGTGATATCTTAGTGTTAACCAAGCTTAAGGTCTTTTGAAGTATAAACTGAGTGCAACTACTTTTACTGAGATGTGGTAGGTCAAGCATTAAATGTGAAAGTTTGAGTGAGAAATTGAATTTTTGGGTATAAATATAAATGGTGGTCTTAGCCATTTTTACATTGTGATTATGAAGATCAAGGTGATTTTGAGCGAGATTTGAGTAGAGAATTCCCATAGTAGTTTGAGAAGAGATTTGAAGGATTTCCAAGCTAGGGAATCATGATCAAAGTAAGTTTCACTTCCACCGAGCTATTTCACAATTATTTCATGAAGCCCTAATTTTAAGAATGATGGCATCCTCATCAAAAGTCATGAAATCTAAGACCAGAAGTGAGAAGAAGGTCACTTTGATCAAATACAAAACCTTTACTGAACCTAAATATAAATTACACCCCAAGGTTGCTTCACAAAGTTGGAAAACTGATACATTTTCAAGCATTCCACCTAGGGTTTTTCTAGTTTAGGAAATCCACGCATATATTCAATGCAAAATCAGTGAAATAGGATATTTTGAGCTTCAATCCACCTTTCAGGAGCTATGTGTTGATGAAAATCTCACGGATGAGAATACACACTTGAAGGTGAAGGGTTTAGTGAATGCCTTGTATTTCCTGAGGGTATTCAAGAATGAATGGATTAGGGTAGTATTGAGCTGAGTGCATGAGGGAAAGTTATGGCTGGATGAACCGGTCAAAATCACCAGGAATATCATACATGTAGTCACTAATTACCCCATAATTGATAACGTAAAAGCATTAAGGAGTGCACTGAAAGCTAAGATTGAAAAATTAATTGGAGTTGAATGGGATGATAGTGGAATGAGAATCAACACTATTGTTGACCCTGAGACAAGATTTGGTGCATATGCAGTTGGGTATAAGATATTTCAATCTAGTAGGCCAAATAGTATTCCATATGGAGCAGTGGATATTGTATACAAGCTTGTGAAAAAAGGATTTCAATTCACCCTTAGTGAGCTCTTATTCAAACAGTTGGATAAAAACATGAGAACCATCAGGTTGGAAAAGACTAATACCTGTAAGTTTGGTTCACTGCCAATTTGCATATTTTTCTATAAAAAAACTTCTTTCCCTCAGTCGGTAATGTTGACTGGGATGTTGACCGACTTGTCATTTTACAAATCAATGATTACATTCAAAGTTTGGGTCAGAACTTTGTTAGCATTCTGGATGTATACTTTGAACAATTTAAAGATAGAATGCATCAACGAAGCAAGATACTAGGTTATCTAGTTGAACAATAAAAATATGATATATGTTTCTTAGTGGATACCAACACCACTCTTATCAAGGTGGTTGAACCAAGAACTGCTTGGTTACCACCTATGGGCTATGAACTTGATATTGACTGAGCCTCCAAGTCAATAGAGGCACTATTAGTCAAGCCCAAAGATCCATAGGAAAGTAGGTTTGGTATCTATGAAGAGGCCAAAAAAAGAATAAAGATGGATCTTGTTATCATTAAAATGAATAGGAAATCAAAGAAAATGATGGACACATTGATAAAATAATTTGGTGATGATGAAGAGGAAGAGGCATATGAGGTAAATCCAGTTGATGAGGCAACTAAGGAGCAGTTATTAATTGGTAATAGTGAACATGATGGGGAGGAGACCGAGTCTAATAAAGAAATTCAATCTACACCAATCAAGGCCATAGGGAAAAGAAAGCAAGCAGTGGCACCAAAAAGAGAAAGGACAAGGTCCACAACAACTACTTCCCCACCTCCAAAGAAAGGTATAGTGAAAATTTCAAGGCCAACTCCCACCAAGACTTATCAAAAGAAAAATAGAGGTGCCCAAGCCACCTCCGAGCTACCTAAGAAGAGGAGAAAATTAATAAGATCAAAGGATGATGTTGATGATGATGATTAAGAGGAAGATCAAGATAAGTTTAAAGTTGGTGTAAATAAGAGTCAGCCAATTGATGAATTAGTTGAGTCTACAAAAGAAACTGGTGGTCTTAGTAACCCTAAATTGAGTTGGTATGTACATATGAATACCAAGGATCAGGAAAAGATTGAAGAGGCTATCATACAAATGATGATTAAATTTAAGAAGGTACCTATTGAATTTTCTAGGTATGTTGCTAAGGAATTGTATGAAAAAGTATCTGCAAGATGGACCTATGCCTTGCACACTGAAAAGAAGATGAGGGAACATTCACTGATATTGGCTATGCCTACCTTATCAGTTCCCAAAATTAAATAGTTAATGAAACAATATTCTAAGAGATTTCCAGTAAAAAGTAGAGCCTTGAACATTCTGGAAGGAAAAATTGAGGAGGTAGATGAGAATAGTAAGCTTATATGGACTTTAATTCTATAAGCTCGATCAGAAGTAGAAAAATTGGCATTGGTAGTTATTACTGAGAAGAAAAATAAGAAGAAAGGTAAAGGACTTCACTTGGATGATGTTGACCTTGCTACTAAGGATCCCACTGATCTATCAGACACTAAAATAGAAGATACTACTATTGTAATAGATTTCTACTTGGAAAGTTACAAAGAGGAATAGAAGGATGCTCTCGAGCAGTTAACAATAACAGGGACAAATGATGTACTTATTGAAGACATCACAAATGGAGATCTTGATGACATAAAAAATGATGAAGACATAAACTCTATTGTAGATACAACTGAGGAGAATGCACTCACCAAGGTAGTAATAAGTCAAATTTTGGGTGACTTACTAATATTAGTACAAGTTGTTGACATAGTAACACAGAAGGAACCCAAAGGATCTATTGAATGTTGTTTTTACATGAGACAACAACTAGGAATTTATGCAAGCAAATTCCCCTCTTGGAAGAATGATGTGAATCAATCTCAAAGTTCCTTTTAGGTTGGGTCTCAACCGCTTGGATAGCTCAACTGAAGAAAAATGTGAATCTATTAACAAGGAGGTCTTTGCTGGTTCATATCTCAAAGAAGACTGCAAAACAATCTTCAAAATACCACAATATTTCTCTTTTTTGGATTTTTAGATTTTACAATGAAATCAATGTTAATCTAATTAATCGATCATAATTGATTTGTAAAGAAAAGTAAGAAGTACGGTAACAAGAATTTGAAAGAAATTGTTGAAATGAAACTAATGGACATAAACCAACATCATACTACTTTGTGAATTAAAAGATCGAGAAGATGTGGAAACCGACAAAATAGAGATTAGAATAAATCACAATCTTCAACTAAGGAGATGCAATCATCAATGGAAATGAACGCAGATGTATGATAAGCCAAAAATCATCAAATCACAAAGCCACCACAAATGTGCACACACGTGAGACAAGTTTGTCTTTAAAACACTAAAAGAAATATCTTCTCGATGATTTGTCACAACAAAGTAATATAACACCCAGAAACACTGAACTAAGAATTGTAGATTTCAAAGCACCACACAATTAACTGGCTCTTTGAGATAAATAAATGAGCAATTCACACATTCATAAATCTCACAAAGATAGCAAAAGAATCACACTATGATTGAAGCACCAACTATATGTATTACATTAATGATAAAATATGACCCTAATTACATTGAGTTCTTACAATTTATAGAGCTGGGCTCTTATTTTCACAGCTAGGGTTTCAGCTGCATGAAACTTGAAAATAAATCTAAACTATCAATTACATAAAAGAAACTACCCCTAAAAACAAGTTAAACTACACTAGCACGGAATTAAACCTCACACATTACAAAAATTAGAGAAAATCATGCATCAAATGGCTCAAAACAAAGCTAGGACTCATGAAAGCTCTTGATGAAACTTCACAATCCTGCCCTTGATCCTTTGTTATAGATACTCCACATGGATCCAACTGAAAGAAGCCCCCAAATCATGCAAAACTAATCCCATAAAGGTGATCCAGTTGATTGAAAAATCAAGTCTGAGATAACTTGAAGTTGAATGGCGGACGTGCCTAGAAATCACAGATCCCGACGGTTGACCTGAAAAAATGCAACTCCAAAATTGACCAAGTGTCAAATGCTCTTTTTCCAAGTTTCAGACTTCGAACTTTCGGAGGCTGAAAATTCTCTAGGGCCGAAAGGCCAAAAAATAGGGTCCTCAAAATTGGCTAAGTACAAAAATTGCCTTTTCTCTGCAATAAATTTGGCTAAGTCCAAACTTGATATTTATTGACTTTGTAGTATTTATGGAAGAGCCTTGTGGAACCTATCCACAATCTCTAGCACCTCTTCAAATTCAGCCATTTTGACCGATTCAAGGAGCTCCTATTGTCTTTTTTGGAAGGTGACCAAGTCTACTATAAACCCATGTATCTACTCTTCCTGAGATAGCATTTTCTGGATCTCCTCCTTCTGATAAAACATTTGTTGGAGGTATTCTTTTGTCTTGACTCCTCTGAATATACCCAAGTATTGATTGACGATGACATTTATAAAATGCATAGTTTTATCATCATCCTCATCATATAAATCTAAGTCCAATCCATCAAATAACTTATGCATTTCTTCTACAAAAAGTAGACTGTCATCTCTCCTCTTATCCATCCTTTTGAGTACCTTTTCAAAAATGGTCAGAGCTCCTGTTATATCCTAGATCCACTTCTCAAAATTATCCAGCTCTGAGCCTTCATAAACCTTCACCAAAACTTGGAAGTGTTGCTTCTATATTATTATAAGGTCATCCAGTGCCTTTTGCCACTTCAGAATTTTTTCCTCCATTCCATTCTCTTCACTCATGATCTCTACCAAGGAGGTGATTCCTTGAAGAATACCTCGAAAAGGCCTCAAAATCTTCTTGAGGGACACCTTGGAAAACTCCTCAAAATCATCCTTCTAGTCCACACAAGCTTGTACAAAATAATGTGGAATATCTACATTTAATTCATCCCTCTTCTCTAAAATAGCCTATAATGAGGCCTCAGGGTTATTAGGGTCAATAGGACCCACTGTCTTAAGAATGAACTTTTTCATAGCCTTGTTTTATTCCATCAATTCTTTTATCTTCTCTTCATATTTATCCATGAAGCTCGGAGCATGCTTCAACCTGAGGGTGGATAGAGTTTTACTTCCCAAATATACTTCCTCCAATATGTAGTCATCTGGGGTGACTTCAGCTATACTAATATTCATTGTAGGGACAACCACCTAAGCCTTCCATCTACTTGCTTGGTCTTGTGTTACATATGATAGTGTCCTTGCTCAGGTGCTGGATCCAGCCTGATGGAATGGTCACCCTAATGTAGCCATATCTATTTCATCATCCATATATACCCTAGTCCTTGGCTGAATCTCCTTTGTGAATCATGTGGGTTTTGAAAAAGCATTTAGGGGTTGATAAGGAGCTGCTAGAGTTGAGGTAGTCATAGGGTGTTCTATCTTTGTTTCCTCGTGACTACCTTCCTCTCCTTCTCTTATTTCTCGCTCTTCCATCACATTTAGCTCCCTCTCCTAATGTGCCTGTTCCTCATCCTTTATTTGTTCTTCTTCATCAGCTTTCTTTTTTGACCCAACTTGTTCTTCTGACAACATCTCACTAGTTGCCTCTGTCTCTTTCTCAGGCTCTTGAGACTCTTGTGCTACTACTTCATTCTGGACAAGTGGTGGACTAGGGGAAACAAAGGGAGTGGGTCAAGGAATTGGTGGAGGTGGTAGAGTTGGCATGGGAATATGAGAAGGTGGAGGTTGTGGAGGTAACATAGTGGTTTGGATTGGAGGTGGAAGTGGAGTGGTAGGTGGTGTTTGATGCGGAGGAGGGAGTGGAGTTTGATGCATAGGTGGAGGAGGTAGAGGCTGTACTGGGTGTGAAGCTGGGGGAATTTGTGCAGCTACCTCCTCCTGCAAGGTGATACCTATAGAATAGTCCTTTACTACCTCTGTGTTCTCTTTTTTAACCTCAAATGCAGCTTCCTCAACTAATCTTTGAAAGTCTCATCGGACTTCCTCTCTCACTCTATCTAGGGGACTAGTGAACTGTGTAGGGAAAGACTCAAAAGAGACTGACTGTCCCACGGCTGGATCCTGTTTCTCAGATTCTTGGAAATCATGAAACCCCTCAAAATCCAAGAAGTTAAACTCATCATCACCTAGAGCATCTAGATTTATTGGCTCTCCTTTGGTTTCTCCTTTGACATCTTCTTGATCATCTTCCAGTATCCTCCTTTTCAAGGATCCCACAGAACAAGTTCTCTTGCGAAGGGGTACTTGATCTATATCCTCCTCATCTTCCTCCAATAGGGTGTTCATCTAAGTGGGTATTGATCCTTTCTTCCTTTTGTAAATGTTCCCTTTGATTACCCCGACTGGCCTAGGTCCAGTTACCTTAAATCTTGGGGCCTTCTTTGGTACATTTGGAGGCTCAGGACCACTAGAAGAAGGAACATTCGAAGGTGCTATACTCCCTATCATTATAGTTTTAGACTTCTTTGAATGAGTAGCTGAGCCATATGTTGTAGGATGCTCATGCCTATACACTGTCTTTAGCTTCTGTGGTGTAGCCTCTTTAAATTGTGGCTTCAGTACTTTCTCTCCTTTCTTCTTCTTCTCTTTCAAAGGATGCTCCAGTTGCTTCTTCATCGGTATGGGCTCCATAGGAAATGGTTGGGTGACCCATGCCTTAGTCACTTTGATGACATGCCTAGCCTTGAAATCAATATCATCATTTTCATCTCTATCAACCTCTTCATTTAGAATGGCCCTGGTATATACCTTATCCAGATTGTAAATAGGATCTAGAATATCCTCAGAGTCAGCTACCTTCACCTTTAGGGGAATCTTTAGTAGTAGAGTGGTCTATGCCAGCTCCAAACTCATCTGAAAGTAGTCATAGATATTGACTTCATAGTCATCTACACAATTCATCCAATGGTCTTCAATATGTGGCTCATGTACATAATGCCTTTCCATTATGTGACTATATGTACCAATTGGATCAAAACAGGCTCTTACAAGGTTGTAGCTCTATAGAGGGAATTCATCCCATTCGAAAGATAGAGACTTACAAATCTTCATATCTGGTACATAATGGGGCCCTATGGAAACTGGGAAGTCCCAACAATGTTTCTTCTTATGTCGGATGTGCTCATGAGCATCAAACAATTTGATGAAAGGTGCTCCCCTTAATACCTCTAACACATGATAGAAACAAAGATACAACAACAATTTGCAAGAACAAAAAATGGGCTTCTAATTATCTCCACAAATGTTGAATTACAAATTTTAGAATCACAATATGCAAAGCTACATGGGCATTTTCCCTTACAATATTTTGTAGGACAATGCCTCAAATCATTACCCAGATCTACTACCTAGAATTGCCCTAGAAAACACTACAGACCTTTCTTATATAGGCAATTTCCATCGCCCAAGAAGGTTCCATAAATTTAACCCTTAAGGCCGACTATTCTTAGAATTATTTTATTTTCACAATTATTACATTAGGGTTGGCTCCAAAAGAATTACAAAATATGTTTTTAGGTAGCCCAACTTCTGGAGGCGATAAATTTCTAACAATAGCTCTATTTTTCTAATATAACCACTTTTCAAAAATAGCAGGACCTGATCTATGGTACCTGACTCGTGCAAGCTCCAGTCATTTGGGGGTCAATCATGATCTAGAGCCTCTAAGGCCTTCAAAATAGACCTAAAATATTTCATACCCAAAAACCTCAATAACTTCACCAATACAAATGATGTGGCAATGAAACTCAGTTGGTAGGCTGATATGACTAAGATGAACCTCCACCTGTGAAATTAGAACATTTCGAGATCATATGACCAACTTACTAAAAATAGTAAGTTTCCATAAATAACAGCTCTCCACAAGATAGCCCTTATTGAAAAGAAACCAAAAATATTTTTGGGTGATGCAAGATTGCTCTTACACCCATGATGCTCCTGCATCAGACACCTGAAGTAATTTTAGAAGTGACCCTTTCATGACTCAGGTGTGAAGGGGAAAACCAAGATGGTTAACCTCCTCCTTTGTCAGCCATGATGAATCTTCAATAGGTCATCCTTTCCATTTGACCAGATATTCTTCATATGTCATGTTCCTTGTGCTTCTGCCAACATGACTATCTAGTATATCCTCAATCTCCCTGGTATCTAAACTAGTTGCTAGAATACTCCATTGTGCTTCTGTGATCTCATTTTCAACACCCCCTTCATGATACTCTGTCAAATCTAAAATGTTAAATACTGGTGAAATATTCAGCTCAATAGGCAATTCTACCTCATAGGCATTTCCTGAATCATGCTTCTTTAGTATCTTACCTGGCCCAAACTTCTTCATTTTCAACTTGTTATATGTACCCACTGAAAATCTCTCCCATAAATGAACCATGACTTCAACCCCAACTTGAAATTCCTTATGCCTCCTTTTCTCATCTACCTTAGCCTTATACTATGCATTCATCTTGGTAATGTGCTTCCTCACCTCCTCATGGATGTTCTTCAAATATTCTGCAAAATCCTCAGCTTCAACACTACTTATTTCTCCTTTATCTAACTTTCTCAACTCAAATGCATTTCTAGGACTACTTCCATATACAATTTGAAATGGTGATTTACCAGTGCTCCTAGTGAAAAAATTATTGTATGCAAATTCTGCCTGTGGTAAAATCAAATCCTATCATGTTGGCTTATCTCCAACCAAACATCTCAGCGAATTCCCCAAACTCCTATTCACCACCTCTATCTGTCCATCAGTCTATGGATGATGTGATGAACTAAACTTCAATTATGTCTTCAACTTCTTCCACAATGTGTGCCAAAAATATCCAACAAACTTAGTATCTCGATCTTAAACTATAGTCTTTAGAAAACGATGTAGTCTCACCACTTCTTTGAAAAAAATTTTCTGCTACATGAACATCATCATTAGTCTTCTTAAAGGGAATGAAATGTGTCATCTTCAAAAATCTATCAACCACCACAAAAATTGAATCATGTCCCCACCGAGTCCTTGGTAAACTAAGAACAAAGTCCATAATGATATCCTCCCACGGCTTCTCTAGTACAAGTAATGGCTGATACAACCCTGTATTATGCTTTACTCCCTTTTCCATTGGACATGCTCTACAACTCTGTACAAAATTCTTGACATCTTTCTGCAACTATGGCCAATAATAATTCTCACTAACCAAAGAAATAGTTTTATCACAACCAAAATGTCCAACCAATCCCCCGCTATGATTCTCCTTGATGAGATTCTCCCTCATAGAACTTCATGGAATGCATAACTGACTCCCTTTGAATAGCATATCATCCTGGATGATGAAATCCAACCACTTCATTCTGTCTAGAGTAACAAGTTCTTTACAAGCTTTCCAAGCTTCACCAAAATCAGGATCCTCTAGATACAAATTTTTGAGTTCCTTGAACTCAACCACCTCAATTTGCATCTTTGTCAACAATAGTTTCCTTCTACTAAGTGCATCTACAACCCTATTAGACTTCCCACTCCTGTGTTTCAAAACAAATGTATTACTTTTCAAAAACTCAACCCATTTCAAATGCCTTTGATTCAACTTTCCTTGACTATTCAAATATTGCAAAGCTTGATGATCAGTATACAAAACAAACTCCTTAGGAAGAAGATAGTGTCTCCACTTCTTAATGCTTGAACTATACCATAAAATTCTTAATCATAAACAAAATATTTTCTCTTGGCATCATTTAACTTCTCACTGAAATAAGCAACAGGTTTACCTTCTTGGCTCATAACAACCCCTATTAAAGTACCACTAGTATCACAGTCTACTTGAAACACCTTATTAAAATATGGAAGTGCTAAAATAGGTTGTTCTATAACTTTCTATTTCAATAGTTTAAAAATCTTATCTTCCCCAATAGTCCACTTAAACTCTTTTCTATCCCCTCTCATTGTTTCAATACAGGGTCCACAAATACTACTAAAACTTTTGATAAATTTTCTGTAAAAGATAGCCAAACCATGAAAAGATATTACCTCAGTAGCACTCCTTGGGGTAGGCCATTCAAGGATAGCCTAAACTTTCTCTAAGTCCATTTTTAGACCTTCTGCTGAAACTACAAATCCCAGATACACTAATTCCTTTTTCACAAAATTGGACTTCTTCAAATTAATCAACAATTTCTCTTCCCTTAACTTCTCAAAAATCATATGAAGATGCATCATATGCTCCTCCAATGTCTTACTAAAATCAAATTATCATGTAGGTAAACAATGACAAACTTACCCAAAAATTCTTTCAAAACCTCGTTCATGAGCCACATGAAAGTGCTCGGTGCATTGGTTATCCCAAAAGGCATGACTAACCACTCATATAGTCCTTCCTTTGTCTTGAAAGCTATCTTCCATTCATCTCCTTCTTTGATTCAAATCTGATGATATCCACTGTTCAGATCTATCTTTAAAAAATACACAGCTCCACTCAAACAGTCCATAATATCATCCATCTGTGGCAATGGAAACTTGTACTTGATTGTGATCTTGTTTCTTGCCCTAGAATCTATACACATCCTCCATTCTCCATTCTTCTTCAGTGCTAATACTACTGGTACAAAATATGGAGTCAGGCTCTCCCAAATCAACCCCTTCTATAACAACTCATGTACTTGTCTGTTCAACTCTTCACTTTCTATTGGTGTCATTCTATGTTCTACCTTATTTGGAAGATTGGCTCCTGGAATCAAGTGCATTTGATGACTGATTTTCCTTACCGGTGGTAATCCATCAGGTACATTATCAGATACAATATCCTGAAACTCATTCAAAAAATTTGCAACTTCTATAGGTACATCTTCTACTTCCTCCTTACCAACTTTGGAATTAAAGAAAAACACACATGCTCATGCCTCATACCCTCTAGGAATTTTCTTCCATCAACAAAAGTTATTTTTGCATTACCACATACCTTTTCTTCAGTGTCCTTCAATGGCTTTAGCTTATGTCACACTCCATCCTTTGTTAAGGAATAGGTATTCACATGACCATCATGTACAACATTCCTGTCAAATTGCCAAGGTCTACCCAACAACATATGACATGCATCCATAGGTATGATATCACATAGTACCTCATCATGGTATCCACCAATCTTGAACTTTACTAAGCACTATTCACTGACCATGACCTTGTGGTCATCTTGCACCCAAGAAATCTAATATGGATGTTGGTGTTTCTATCTCTTGAGCTTCAACTTTGTGACCATCTCTTCTGACACTAGATTGTCATTGCTTCCACTAGCGATAATCACATCACAACACTTATCCTCACACTTGCACCTGGTGCAAAACAAGCTCCTCCTTTGCTCAGGTTCATTCTCACTATCAAGCATCTTCATCTACATGTGCAACTATGGCCTAGCCTTCAGTTTTCCTATTTGTCCTTCCTTGGTGTTGAGGACATTCTAATGCCCAATGATCTTCCCCATAGTGAAAACATGTTCCACAGAAGCCCCCTCTTCCAGATCCTTGTCCTCTTCCTCTTTCTTTCTGATCTCTATTATTCTGATCATGAAAATGATTGAAACTATTTCCTCTTTGATTTTGACTTATACTAACCTCATCCTTCTTTTTCAAATCTTCATTTTTGCCTCCATATGACCATCCACTAGATCTTCCACCACAACCTCTTCCGTTTTGTCTGCTCTCAAACTTCTTGTTAAGTTTTTCCTCTACTTTTAGGGCAAACTGGTATACCTCTTCAATACTGTTCATTTGAACCAAATTCAACTCCTCTTGAATGCTCAACCTTAACCCATTATGATAATGGGCAACTTTATCCTTATCAGCTTCCGCATGGCCTATTTTGATGAGGATTCGATAGAACTCCTCTGTATACTCCTGAACAGATCTTCCCGCTTGCTTTAAACTTTGCATTTTATTTTGTAGGTCAAGCTCATAATCAAGAGATATGAACTGTCACTTCAATTTATCCACCATCTGATCCCATTTTGTGATTTTATCCTTTCCTCTTCTATTTTACTCCAATTGGATCTCTTGCCACCAGATCTTCGCATGACCCTTTAGTTTGGCCTTTGCAAACTTGACCCGATCAGGATCCTTGATGCCTTCATACTCAGAATATTCTTCTAATTCATTGATCTAGTCGATCAACTCCTCTGGGTTAAGATTTCCTAAAAATGCAGGAACCTCAATCTTAGGTCTTTTCCCAATCTTGGAAATGGCTCGAAAAATCCTTTCTTCCTCTTGGTTCATAATTTTTCCTTCTCCTTCTTGATCATAATTTCCTTCTTCATCTTCATCTTTGCTTTCATCTCTGACATTAAGATTCATTCCTCTGTGAATTTTTTCTTGCAATGCTCGTGCTTGTCTCAGGAGCACTCTAACCTCAGGTGTCACACCACTAGCTCTTCCGCCACATTCCCTTCATGGAGGCATTTTTGTGTTGCTCATTGAAACCCTAAATCATGGTCCTGATACAAACTGTCTCACAGTCAGTGATTTACACACTTAGGAACTCCTGCTCTGATACCACTTGATGAAGGGTGCTCCCCTTAATACCTCTAACACATTACATAAACAAAGAAACAAAAACAATTTGTAACAATAGAAAATGGGCTTTTTATTATCTTCACAAATGTGGAATTACAAATTTTAGAATTACAATATGCAAATCCACATGGGCATTTTCCCTTACAATATTTTGTAGGAAAAAGTCTCTAATTATTACCCAGATCTACTACCTAGAACTTCCCTAGACAACTCTATGAACCTTTCTTATATAGGCAATTTCCACCACCTAAGAAGGTTCTAGAAATTTAGCCCTTAAGGCCGACTATTCTTAGAATTATTTTATTTTCACAATTATTACATTAGGGTCGGCTCCAAAAGAATTAAAAAATATGTTTTTAGGTAGCCCAACTTCTAGAGGCCACATCCTTCTAACCGTAGCTCCATTTTTCTATTATAGCCACTTTTCAGAAATGGCAGGACCCGATCTATGGTGCCTAACTCGCGTAAGCTTTGATCAACCAGGGGTCGATTGCGATCTGGAGCCTCTAAGGCCTTCAAAAGTGACCTAAAAAATTTCATACCCAAAAACCTCAATAACTTCACCAATATAGATGATGTGACAATGAAACTCAACTGGTAGGCTGATATGACTAAGATGAACCTCCACCTATGAAATTAGAACATTCTGAAATTGTATGACCAACTTACTAAAAATAGTAAGTTTCCATAAATAGCAGCTTTGCACAAGATACCCCTTATTGAAAAGAAACCAAAAATATTTTTGGGTGATGCAAGATTTCTCTTACACCTAAGATGCTCTTGTATCACAATTGTCTAGCTATCTCCAACAAGATCACTCTATCAGATGGAAAACTTCACAACTTCTTAGGAGCCAATGTGCATCCTACCACCTAGATGTAGGTAAAGGTCTTGAATTGTATGTAAAATTCCCCTAGGGCCTTCACTTTCACAGTAGCTTCAGTTGACATCCTCTTAGCATAATCTCCCTCTATGGAACATATGATGGAAAAAACAAAGGCATCGTTAACGATGTAGAAATCAGAGCTATTGTGTGGGTAGTATTCATTCCTAACTAGCTGTGGGTACATTGTGAATGACCATGTATTAGGATCACCCATAACACCAACTTTCACCAATTCTGGGTACACTGCTCTTGCAACCAATAGGTACACGACATAGGATGTCATATAGAAATGTGGGTCACTTTTTACTCTCATAAGCTTCTCATCCAAGTTATCATTAAGGATGGTGGCCCAATCAAATCTCGCCTATCTCTCCTTAATCTTTTCAATAAGCAAGATCATCCATGGTTCTAGCTAAATAGATTTAGGCAATACATACACTCGACTGATCATGGTGATGGCTACTTGGGTATCCTCCTTGATGTATCCCCTCTGCATATCTATTTGGTCCAACTTATTCTTGGGTAGAGACTCCATAAGGTACTCTTTGTTCACAATCTCATGAGATAATGAGATATCTTTGCTATAGAACTCCATTCCCTTGTTGATGTAGAAGTTGTAAAACTTGTTGACCACTTTGGGCAAGTGAAAAAAATCCTCAATATTATCTAGCCTTAGATCTAGGACTACTTCACCCATGTTGTTCTTTACCATTCTCTCATCTGATATGTAATGGTTCGCCAAAGTTTTAATCGGGTCTGAAGAAAAGATGGAGACTGGGTGTGCCGCTACATTTACCAGAGAATAGTACACTAATGAAGTGTAGTCCTTAGATCTTCCTAGTGGTTGTGCACATTTGACCAAATAATCATTCCAACTAACATTGCCAATGTTAGTGTCTGTAATTTTAGCATGTAGGTTACGCACTTTGGAAGGTGGATGATAACCCTTAAATTGGTACTTCATAGCTGGTGACATAATCCTCTCTGCCATTCTTGCAAAGAGAAAATGACATGAATTAGTAAACATGCAATCACATGAAAGAGAGAAAAAATCTAAAAAAACAAAGTTCTCTGAAAGAACTAAGCTTGAAAAAGGCTTTGAGAAGTCAATTTTAGACTTTTGGACTTTCAGGGGTAGAAGACCTCCAAAAGGACAAAAAGGCCGTAATGCCGAAAAGGAATCTAGTTAATTTGAAATCAAAGGTTTCAAAGATAGTCTTTTGGACTCTCGGCGAATCAGGGATACAAGTTTTTCGGACTACAAGATAATCTTTCGGACTCTGAATTTTTGGCAAATTAGATGTTGGATATTATTGGGGTGCAAAAGTACCAAAATGCTGAAGACCTGGTACTTGGTGAAATTCATTGGAAAAAATGTCCTAAGAGTTTCAAACTA
The DNA here is from genome assembly GCA_027943335.1 of Chamaecyparis obtusa. NCBI lineage: Eukaryota > Viridiplantae > Streptophyta > Pinopsida > Cupressales > Cupressaceae > Chamaecyparis > Chamaecyparis obtusa. The sequence goes on from BSBK01001032.1 coordinate 365,011, forward strand.
TGAAAGTCCAAAAACTCAAATGTCTGAAACCGTTGAAAGTGATGGTTTCATGTTAGGACTCAAAAATGAGTCTGACGACGAGTTTGACCATGAACTCTATGCTAGGGGATTGAAGGGGATGACCTTGTGATCCCCAAGGCAGGACCAGACCCACTGACTCAACTAACCCTAGCGACAAACAAAACCTTAGCTAAAATAAGTAAAACAAAACCCTACCTATGTGACCAAAAGAGGAAAAAAAAAAAAACCAAGGAAAGAAATAAAGAAAAATTGAAGGTACCAACCTTTAACAAGCTGGAAGATGACAACCACGAGGCAAAAGCTAAGGTCAGAAGAAAATGTGCAAGAAAGCTCCAAAAATTGATGATCTGCATAGAGAACAAGGGTAAAATACCCACTCAACGCTATATATAGGCAACTAGTGGGGGTGACGTCAGCTTCCCTGACCGATCAGCCTTTCAGGCTTTCGGGGATCCTAGACCTCTGAAAGTCTGAAACACCGAAAGGTCGACTCTTTTCAAAGAGTTGGACCTTTCAGTGCATAGATGTCTAAAAGCCTAAAACCCAAGGGTTTCAGAAATGCCTGACTTTTTTGTCTTTTCTCCTTTTTAGACCTTTTGCACTTTCGGACCTCCAAAAGTGGGACACTACGACACCACGAAAAAACTTAAAAAAAACAACTAGACCAAAAAACAAAATTGATAGACAAAAAAAAAACTAAGGAAAAGCTAGAAAAAGGGGGGCTCCTAAAGCCGAGAGGCTTAAAAAAAGGGGAGTGTGGTTGTGGAACAACAACAAATAGCCCCGACAAAAGAAAGGGAAATAACCTGAGTATCCTAGAGTCATTCCACCTTGAAATAATCCCATCTCACGGTGAGCCAGACATGTCAGCCTTTAGCCATAGTGATTATCCTATCATCATCAAGACTGGGAACATCGTCACATTTGCATCTAGTGTGTGTTTATGTGTGTAAAAATTTTCCAGAAATCCTCATCGTAAGTTTCCACCAATTATCAACCAATCATAGCCAGATCACTTCCCACTGATCTGAATTCATCTCAGAGTCAATTTAACCTTCCCCTACTACAGATGAGCTTTATTCAAAGTTTTAAACTTCTTTGGAGGGGTCTTAGACTTGATATATGTTAGCTTGAAACTGAGTTTCTTGAACCATTGTGTTCTTAATGATTTGCTTCTTTTTTCATTTAAACTACTATTTTTTATATTTCCTTTCGCTTTTATCAGATATTGTTTCTTTTCTCTTTTTCTATATATTTTTAAAAATCGGGGCAGTGCTTAGACTGTGCTACCCTAGCTTTGAGCTTTCTTCGTTGTTGATCTTGTCTTTATGCATTCCTCCTTTTTTCTTTCTTGCTCTTTTATTTTAGTCCGTATTCTAGTTAGGATAGGGTGCTAACTCCTGACCTCTTCTGCGACCATGGGCATTTCCTGAGTCTGACCAGAATCCTATCTAAGAGGCTCGTGGTCTAGGATCCCTTTTAAATGTGCATTAGTGTTGAGGATGTTTGGTTTTGATGGACCCTTCCAAGAAGTCTAAGAGGAAAATACCTTACCTCTGACTTCTATATCTAGCTCACTGCAAGACATTACTATATCAAAGGGTTTGACAAAGGAAGACCTTTATCTCTTGCCCAGACTACTTGATGTAGATCATTAAGCTCAAGAAACACCTACCCCTCTAGAAGATGTAAACAAAAGACCCAATAGAAAAGACACAAATGACAAGACCCAAAAGAAAACAAAAGAAAAGACTCTAAAATACAAGAATGTACAAGGAAAAAACCAAAGTTCCATCGAGACCCAAAGTAGTATTTTGAGAAATTGGTCATTGATGGGCAATGAGACCATTTCTCTATCAAGAGAACTAATCCTGAAAGTATTCTCCCCCATAATTTCTACAATCTGGAAAGGGCCTATCCACATACATTGAAATTTGGTGTGGTTGCCTGGTTTTTCTTTTGCCTTGTCCAACATTAGAACCAGATCCAAAATCCTAAAGGCCTTTATTGTTGCCCTTTTGTCAAACCAATGCTTGATGAAAACTTGATGTTTGGCCACCTACTCCAAAGCTTTGCTTCTCTTCTCTTCCAATTCCAAAAAATGCATGAGGTGAATCTGCACCCGATCCTCACCTTCAACGTATTGATCCATGAATCTTAGAATTGTTATTTTCAAGTTCATTGGAAAAATGGGTTGCAGTCTGTAGACCAATTGGTAGGGAGAAGTTCGTAAGGCATTTTTTATTCTCATGCAATCAATCTACAAGGCATAATTCAATTGAGTGTGCCAATCCTGAGGGTTATCATCCAAAAGGAGTTTGATTACTATTTTTAAGTTCTTATTTGTCAATTCAGCAATCCCATTCCCTTGCAGATACTAATTAGATTAGAATTTAAGGATTACCTGATTCTAGAAGACCCATTGAATGAGAGTCACAGATGAAAAATAGGGAGCATTGTCACATACCAAAAATAATAGCATACCAAACCATGTAATGATGAATTCTTCTAGGAACTTGGTTACCACCTCTGTAGTATAGTTTCTCAGGACTTGGGCCTCCATCCATCACATGCAGTAATTAGTTGTAGTCAAAATGTATCTATGTCCTATAGAAGATGGATGCTTAATCATTCCCACAAAATCCAGCCCCCATTGAGCGAATGGATGTACCTCATAAACTGGTTGTAGGGGCATTTCCAGATGTCTCTCACGCATGGTGATGATTTGAAAAACATGACATGAACACACATTTTCATGAGTGTCTTTGAACAATGTTGGCCAATAATAGCTAAATCTCAATATGTGATGGGTCGTGGCTTTAGCTGATCCATGCCCAGTGCCATACTTGTCATGAAATTTTGTGAGAACCTGCTCCACTTCTATTTGATCTAAACAACATAGGTAGAGGCCATTGTAATTGCATTTGTAGAGCTTCCCATTCTTCAGCATATATGAACTGCTTTTATTATTTAGTGCTCTCCTCTAGGAACCATTCAATCCTTCCAGGCAATGGTTTTGCAGCAAATAGTAGACTATGTCTTGATACCAGACATCAGTGACCACTCCTTTATTGGTGTACACATGGCACACCAAACCCTGCTCTATTTCTGCCATCATCTTGGTAAGACCTTGACCTCTTACTAACTTCATTGGTTGGATTTTGATGTCAAACTCTTGTAGTATAGCCATCCACTTCCCTCTCAATTCTCCTAGCTCATTTTGCATCAGTAAGGATTTGACTACTGGATCGGGAACAATAGCAATTACCTTACTCCAGAGGATGTAGTGTCTGAATTTATTGATAGCCTTGACCAAGGCAAAAGATTATTTGTCAAGATTTGGGTACTTGAGTTCAGCATTTTTTAGAGGATAGATCATGAAAGATATCGGCCTCTCATCTTCCCCTTCTTTCTTCTGGGTGAGGATACCTGCACACGAATGTTTTGACGCAAAAGAGTGAATCTTGAATGGTAGGAGATAATCAGGGCTAACTTAAATTGGAGTAGTGGCGATGAATGTCTTAATCTCTTCAAAGGCTTCTTTAGTCAAAGCATTCCACTCAATCTTAGCATCCTTTTTAAGCATATCATTCAATAGATGTACTATCTCTGCAATCCCAGTGATGAACTTTTAGATGAAGTTAATCTTACCGAAGATAGATTTCAACTCCTTCCGGCTAGTCAGAGGAACCAACTTGAGAATAGCTTCAACCCTTTCAAGATCAATTGAGATGCCTATTTGAGATATGATATGCCCAAGGAGTCTACCTTGGGTCACCCCAAAAACACACTTCTTAGGATTTAGAGAGATCCCATAATGTCGACACCTTTTCAATACCTTTCGTAGATCTTCAATGTGGTACATGCAGTCCCGAGAGAAAACTATGAGGTCATCCATATAGATAACAATACATTTGTTTACCAGGCCTCTAAACGCTTCATCCATAGCTCTTTGGAAAGTGGCTCTTGCATTGATTAAACCAAATGACATATGAATATAATAAAATGTTCCCCATTTTGTTGTGAAATCTATTTTTAAGTGATCTTCTTCTTTTACCATGAACTGGTTGTATCCAGAGAAGCCATCGAGGAACGACATCATCTAGGAACCATTGACTACTTACAATAATTCATCAAGGGATGGAAATGGGTAGTTGTCCTTTTGGGAAGATCCATTCAAATTCTATAAATCTACACAGAGCCAAACCTCTCCACTTTTCTTTCTCACTAGGACAAGGTTTTCTACCCAAGTCAAGTGTCGGATAGGGAAAATAATTTTGGTGTCGAGCAACTTTTGTACTTCCTTTTGGATCATGGGTTTGATCACAGGGTTTACCAGCCTCTATCTTTGGTGAAAAGGTTTAGCATATGGATTCAAAGGTATGTTATGCATGATAACATTGGGATCATAGGTCTTCAAGTCTTCATAACTCCAGGCTATGACATCTTTGTACTCTGTGAGTAGTTCTACCATCTGCTTCTTTTCTTCAACTATGTCAACCTTTCCAATATGGACTTCCCTAGGTTCAAGTTGTGTACCCAAGTTGTAGAGCTCACAATCATTGCCTCCTACCATGGGTATTTTTCCCCTTTTTGGAGCATGTTCATCTTTATCGATAATCCTTTCCAGGGCTACCATTCCTTTTGGGATAGAGTTAGTCTTCAAATTTAAGATCCCTAGGTCATCTGATTCTTCCATTTCATCTTCTTCTTCGTCAATGATTTGTTTGTCAAAGATTCTGGCATTCATGATAAACTCTAGTATCTGTTGATCATCTTGGAGTACCTAGAAGTTCTTAATATTATTTGAGATAGCTGGCATGACCACCAGCTCAATGGAGAATTTCTTCAATTTAGATTTTTCTAGTGGTTGTAAAGAGCTTGCCAACACCACCAAAACATCATCAACAATATTCCTTCTTCTTGGGACACTTCAGAAGTTAAAATCTTCAAAATATTTGATTAGATCCCAAATGAAATTATGGTATGATGCCAATCACTTGTCAGTGCATGAATACTACCTCCGAATCTACTGGAATATCAACTATTAGTCACCCTCTACAACTAATGCTTTCACCTTCTTCTCATGTGCCATGAGAAGACCCCGAACTGGAGCCTCGTACTCGGCAACATTGTTGGTGCAGTAGAATTGTAGATGATAAGTAGCATAGTATGAACCCCCATGGGGATTGACCAATTTGATCCCAGCCCTTGCTCCTTGTTTACACTTGGAGCCATCGAACCAAAGTTTCCAAACAGGGTGATTCTTATGGGAAGATGATTTGGCTTGGACTCTTGAAGTCACCTTGGGTAGATGTGCATCAATCTAGGGTTCAACGGGGGTTTCAGGTGGTGACATGCTCTCTATACTTGGGACCTTCAAGTTATATCATCTGAGTGTTCTCTTTTGGAAAGGGGAACCCATTTCATCCTTTTTTTTTCTTTCACATCACACCAAACTTTGTGGCATGGGGGCAGGCATCCAGCATCAGAAGAGCTCCATTCCTCTTGTATAGGGCCTTCAGTTGTGGGAACCTGAGGTTTCTCATAGAGAGGAGGTCTATCCTCACTTGAGTGTGTCATTATAACCTTTGTAAGCTCAAGTGTGTAAGACATTTGGCTCATTACTTGGAACACCACGTCTTGGAAATCTTGGCATGTAAACTCTAAGTGATTTGTCTGGTGGAGGCAAAAATACCTTGGTAGCATCAGTATGTTAGGGTCAATGTCTTGGCCAAGATGTCTCATATTTTTCATCATACCACCTATGAATTCTATGAGAATCTCCTTAGGAATTTGAGTACTCACCAATACTTTCACGAGGCTATCGTTTGAGTTCTCTTCTTCTTTGAGATGGAATGTGAAAGCCTTCTCAAACTAATACAACTCTAGGTCAGCTTGTGAGAACAAGACTTCATTTGGGACATTGTACTCAGTTATCTATTTGAGATTGGGTTCCGCATCAATCTTGATTTGGTTATTGAGCCCCTTCCATGGTAGCCAAAGTTGAGTGAAGTTTGTGGAGAACCAACCTCTTAAAGATCAGTTCCACTCTCTGCTGAGTAACATGCCATATGTTTCTGAGATGTCCACCACATGTATGTCAATGCAATCCTGAATTTTGGGGTCAATGGTTAATTGTATGCGCATATCCTTCAAGACCCCTATGACTTTGACCTCTATTTTTTCAAGTTGAATCACAACCCTATTGGTCGGTTGAGGGCTCATCCCTAGCCTATGGCATATGGATAACAACATGATGTTACATGAAGCCCTTGAGTCAATCAAGAAATTGTGTAGGTTCTTTCCAAAAATCTTAAGGCTGAGAAAGAATGGGGGTACCTTTACCCTATCCTTGAACATGGTAGGCATTGCCTCAGCTGCATTCACATTGGATGCACTCCTAGCGTTACTACTAGATGAAGCTAATTTGGAATGATCTAGTGATCTCAAGAGGGATCTTCTCTGTGAAGGAAAACTCTGTAGCATGTCATACATTGACATATTAGTCCTAACTTTATTTAGTTCCTCAACTGTGCTATACTTTTTAGTGGCCCAGACTGGATTTTTTAGTAGAGTGGGTTGATGTTGTATTACCGGGGCGATAGTGGCACTAGGGCCTCTAGGAGGTGTGGGATTATTTCTAGCCTATGGATTAGGTGGATTGGGATGCATTCTAGGGGGAATACCATCAGATAGAGGTTCTCTTATACTCCTCAAATTATAATGGTTTCTATTGTTGTTCTGAAAATCATGGACCTCAGAATATTCAGGGTGACTTTCTTGATTAAAAGGGAAGATGAATTCTTCTTCCATTTTATTATCGGTAGAATTCCCTTAGGCACCTGGGTCATATGAATCAAAGATCATGGCACTGAAGTGGATCTAAGAGTTATCAGGACCTTGGATCTCCTAGTTGTCAAAATCCCCCTTGTACTCATTATTTGATTGGTGCATATTGGGAGCTTGAGTGAAATTGACCTCGAATGAGTTGAAGGCATTGGCATTGTCAGAGGGTATGCTACCATTATTTGGACGTGTGTTCCATGTTCAGTTTGTTCATTGTTGATCAAACTTTTTATGTTGAGAAACATTCCCATAACCTCCACCATTATTTTTATTATTTTTGTTGTAATTGCCATAATTACGATTTTGATTTTGGGAGTAGGTGTTTGGGGTAGGAACCGGGCATTGGTAGTTCCCCTAGTTCTAAGGTGGATTAAGCTTCATCCTAGTGATCTCTCTTGTCAAATGAGACAATGTATTTTTCATGGCATCCAACTCATTCACTAAAGCATGGTCTGGCTCATTTAGGACAGCAGCCTTCTATTCACACAAACCTACCTTGTGTGCATCATATCCTAGGTATGTGATGGTGAGTGGTGGGGTAGCAATGTATGGGCGAGCACTAGGTTGAGCCTTGGGGTGTGCTGCATTGGGAGTTGATTATTTTCTATTAATGGACCAGTCATAGAAGTGTTCCATAATGTTGGTGAGACACCATAGTTTCCACCTACTTGTGGATCCATTTGTTGGGTAAACATGATAGCTTCATCACATACTTTCTCTAGAGTGTCTATGTCACCTAGGGGTAGCCTCTTCAAGAATATGGACATTAATGGATCCAAGGCATGTAGGTACACTTTTATAGCAGCCCCAACTAGTACAATATAAGGAGCTTCTAGATTTTGGTACATTTTATGAAAACGGTGATTGAACATGGAAATTGGTTCATTGAGGTCTTTTCTCACTGAGATGAACTGGTGGTGAAGATTGGCCAGATCCACATATAACTTGAATTGATTAAGGAATTTTGTTTCAAATTCCCCCCATGTGGAGATGGATCCCTATGGTAAGTTCAGATACCAGTTGTATGCAAATTCCCCCAATGTGTAAGGGAAAAGGTGGCACACAATGTCTTGATGAGCAATCTCCTTATGATTGCATAATTTTTTGAATGCACGCACGTGTTCTTCTACTGTCCTGGATTCTCCATAGATGAAACATGGATAGAATTTCTCAGGATTCTTGGGTAGCTCATGGAGTTGTCCTTGTATGTCCAATGGAGAGCTTTGAGCATTTGCAAAAAAAGCCATTGGAGCTGGTGGTAGACTGGCAGCAGGCGGGGAAACAATGTATGGAAATGGAGGAAGATTAGGATGACGTGAAGTATCCTCTCTAAGTCTTGTTCTATTGCTACAAGGTCTACAAACTTCTTTGAGTTATAGGAATTCCCCCTTATTTAGTGAGGATCTAAGGACTCATTCAAACCTCTTGGGAGAGGAGGATCCAATATTCTAGAGTCTTCCTTTTGAGGACCCTCCTTCTAGCACCACTTCTGTTGAGCATCATTTTTACATGAGACAACGACTAGGAATTTACGCAAGCAAATTCCCCTTTTGGAAGAATGATGTGAATCAATCTCAAGGTTCCTTCTAGGTTGGGTCCCAACCACTTGGATAGCTCAATTGAAGACAAATATGAATTTTTTAATAAGGAGGCCTTTGCTGGTTCGTATCTCAAAGAAGGCTGCAAAACAATCTTCAAAATACCACAATATTTCTCTTTTTTGGATTTTCAAATTTTAGAACGAAAGCAATGTTAATCTAATTAATCGATTGTAATTGATTTGCAAAGAAAAGTAAGAAGTAGGGTAACAAGAATTTGAAAGAAATTTTTGAAATGAAACTAATGGACATAAACCAACATCACACTACTTTGCGAATTAAAAGATCGAGAAGATGAGGAAACCCACAAAATAGAGATCAAAATAAATCACAATCTTTAGCTAAGGAGATGCAATCATTGATGGAAATGAACACAGATGTATGATAAGCCAAAACTCATCAAATCACAAAGCCACCACAAATGTGTGCACATGTGAGACAAGTTTATAAAGAAAGATCTTCTCAAGGATTCATCACAACAAAGTAATATAACACCTACAAACACTGAACTAAGATTCGAAGATTTAAAACCACCACACAATCAACTGGCTCTTTGAGATAAATAAATGAGCAATTCACACATTCATAAATCTCACAAAAATAGCAGAAGAATCACACTATGATTGAAGCACCAACTGTATGTATTGCATTAATGAAAAAATCTGACCCTAATTACATTAAGTTCTTACAATTTATAGAGCTGGGCTCTTATTTTCGCAGCTAGGGTTTTGGCTCCATGAAACTTGAAAATAAATCTAAACTGTAAATTACATAAAATAAACTACCCCTAAAAAAAAATTAAACTACCCTAGCATGGAATTAAACCTCGTGCATTACAAAAATTAGAGAAAATCATGCATCAAATGGCTCAAAATGTAGCTGGGACTCATGCAAGCTCTTGATGAAACTTTGTGATCCTTCCCTTGATCCTTTGTTATAGATACTCCACGTGGATCCAACTGAAAGAGGCCCCCAAATCATGAAAAACCAATCCCATAAAGGTGATCTAGTTGACTAAAAAATCAAGTCTGAGATAACTTGAAGTTGAATGGTGGACGTTCCCAGAAATCACAGATCCTGATAGTTTCCTTGAGAAAATGAAACTCCAAAATTAACCAAGTGTCAAATGCTCTTTTTCCAAGTTTTGGACTTTGGACTTTTGGAGGCCAAAAATTCTCTAGGGCCGAAAGGCCAAAAAATAGGGTCCTCAAAATTGGCTAAGTACAAAAACTGCCTTTTCTCTGCATGAAATTTGGCTAAGTCCAAACTTGATGTTTATTGAATTGGCAGTATTTCTGGGTGAGCCTTGCAGAACCTATCCACAATCTCTAGCACCTCTTCAATGTTGGCCATTTTGACCCCATCAAGGAGCTCTTGTTGTCTTTTTCAGAAGGTGACCAAGTCTACTATAAACCCATGTATCTCCTCTTCCCGAGATAACATTTTCTGGATCTCCTCCTGATAAAAAATTTGTTGGAGGTCTTCTTTTGTCTTGACTCCTCTGAATATACCCAAGTACTGATTGATGATGACATTTAAAAAATGCATAGTTTTATCATCATCCTCAGCATATAAATCTAAGTCCAATCCATTAAAGAAATTATGCATTTCTTCTACAAAAGTAGACTGTCATCTCTCTTCTTATCCATCCTTTTGAGAACCTTTTAAAAAATGGTCAGAGCTCCCATTATATCCAGGATCCACTTCTCAAAATTATCCATCTTAGAGCCTTCATACACCTTCACCAAAACTTGGAAGCATTTCTTCCGTATTATTATAAGGTCATCCAGTGCCTTTTGCCACTTTAGAATCTTTTCCTCCATTCCATCCTCTTCACTCATGATCTCTACCAAGGAGGTGATTCCTTCAAGAATACCTCAGAAAGAACTCAAAATATTCTTGAGGGACACCTTGGAAAAATCCTCAAAATTGGCCTTCTAGTCCACACAAGCTTGTACAAAATAATGTGGAATATTTGTATTTACTTCACCCCTCTTCTCCAAAATGGTCTATAATGAGGCCTCAGGGTTATTAGGGTCAATGGGACCCGATGTCTTAAGAATGAAATTTTTCAGAGCCTCATTCTATTCCATAAATTCTTTTATCTTCTCTTCATCTTTATCCATGATGCCCAGAGCATGCTTCAACCTGAGGGTGGCCAAAGTTTTACTCCCCTCTCTTGTAGGCTCTCCCAAATCTACTTCCTCCAATACATAGTCATCTGGGGTGACTTCATCTGTACTAATATTCATTGTAGGGATAGCCACTTGAGCCATCCATCTACCCACCCGGTCTTGTGTTACATATGATAGTGTCCTTTCTTGGGTGCTAGATCTAGCCTGATGGAATGCTTGCCCTAATGCAGCCATATCCATTTCATCATCCATATATACCTTGGTCCTTTGTTGAATCTCCTTTGTGAACCACATGGGTTTTGAAAAGGCATTTAGGGGTTGATAAGGAGCTACTAGAGTCAAGGTATTTGTAGGGCATTTTATCTCTATTTCCTCATGACTCCCTTCCTCTCCTTCTCTTGTTTCTTGCTCTTCCATCACATTTAGCTCCCCCTCCTCATGCACCTATTCATCATCATTTGTTTTTTCTTCCTCATCAACTTGCTTTTCTGACCCAACCTATTCTTCTGACAGAATCTCACCAGTTGCCTCTGTCTCTTTCTCAAGCTCTTGAGACTCTTATGCTACTACTTCATTCTACACAAGTGGTGGAGTAGGGGAAACAAGGGGAGTGGGTGAAGGCATTGGTGGAGGTAGCGGAGTTGGCATGGGAATATGAGAAGGTGAAGGTTGTGGAGGCAATGGAGTGGTTTGGACTAGAGGCAGAAGTGGAGTGGTAGGTGGTGTTTGATGTGGAGGAGGGAGTGGAGTTTGATGCATAGGTGGAGGAGGTGGAGGATGTATTGGGTGTGAAGTTGAGGGAATTTTTGCAGCTACATCCTCCTATGAGGTGATACCTATAGAAAATTCCTTTCCTGACTCTATGTTCTCTTTCTAAACCTCAACTGCAACTTCCTCAACTAATCTTTGAAAGTCTCATGGGACTTCCTCTCTCACTTTGTCTAGGGGACTAGTGAACTATGTATTGAAAGACTCAAAAGAGACTAACTATCATTTGACTAGAGCCTACTGCTCAAATTCTTGGAAACCATGAAGCCCCTCAAAATCTAAGATGTTAAACGCATCATCATCCAAAGAATCTAGATTTATTGGCTCTCCTTGGGTTGCTCCTTTAGCATTTTCTTGATCATCTTCTAGTATCCTCCTTCTTTTCAAGGATCTCATAGAGTGGGTTCTCCTAATGAGGGGTACTTGATCTATATCCTGCTCATCTTCCTCCAACAGGGTGTTCATCTAAGTGGGCATTGATCCTTTCTTCCTTTTGTAAATATTCCCTTTGATTACCCCAGCTGGCCTAGGTCTAGTTACCTTAAATCTTGGGGCCTTCTTTGGTACATTTGGAGGCTCAGGACCATTGGAAGAAGGAACATCTAGAGGTGCTATAATACCTATCATTCTAGTTTTAGACTTCTTTGAATGAGTAGTTGTGCCATATGATGTAGAACTCTCATAACTATACACTGTCTCTGGCTTCTATGGTGAAACCTCTTTAAATTGTGGCTTCAACACTTTCTCTCATTTCTTCTTCTTCTCTTTTGAAGGCTTCTCTAGTTGCTTCTTCTTTGGTATGGGATCCATAGGAAATGGTTGGGAGACCCATGCCTTAGTCACTTTAATGACATGCCTGGCCTTGAAATCAATATCATCAGTTTCATCTCTATCAACCTTTTCATTCAAAATGGCCCTAGTATATACCTTATCCAGATTGTAAATAGGATCTAGAATATCCTTAGAGTCATCTACCTTCACCTTTAGGGGAATCTTTACTAGTAGAGCGGTCTATGCCAGCTCCAAACTCATCTAAAAGTAGTCACAGATATTGACTTCATAGTCATCTACACAATTCATCCAATGGTCTTCAATATGTGGCTCATGTACATAATGCCTTTCCATTATGTGACTATATGTACCAATTGGATCAAAATGGGCCCTTACAAGGTTGTAGCTCTATAGAGGGAATTCATCCCATTCAAAGGATAGAGACTTACAAATCTTCATATCTTGTAGACAATGGGGCCCTATGGAAATTGGGAAGTCCCAACAATGTTTCCTCTTATGTTGGATGTGCTCATGAGCATCAAAAAATTGTCTGGCTATCTCCAACAGGATCACTCTATCAAATGGATACCTTGGCAGCTTCTTAGGAGCCAATATGTATCCTACTACCCAAATGTAGGTAAGGTTCTTGAACTATATGTAAAATGCCCCGAGGGCCTTCACTTTCACAGAAGCTTCAGTTGACATGCTCTTAGCATAATCTCTCTCTATGGAATGTATGATTGCAAACACAAAGGCATCATTAACAATGCAAAAATCAAAGTTGTTGTGTAGGTAGTATTCTTTCCTGACCAGCTATGGGTACATTCTGAATGGCCATGTATTAGGATCACCCATAACACCAACTTTCACCAATCTTGGGTACACTGCTCTTGTAGCCAATAGGTACATGACATAGGATATCATATAGAAATGTGGGTCACTTTTAACTTTGGTAAGCTGCTCATCCAAGTTGTCACTAAGGATGGTGGTCCAATCAAATCTCACCTGTCTCTCCTTAATCTTTTCAATAAGTAAGATCATCCATGGTTCTAGCTAAATAGATTTAGGAAATCCATACACCTGACTAATCATGTTGATGGCTGATATCCTCCTTCATGTATCCCCTCCACATATCTATTTAGTCCAACATATTCTTGGGTAGAGACTCCATAAGGTACTCTCTGTTCACAATCTCATGAGATAATGAGATGTCTTTGCTATAGAACTCCATTCCCTTGTTGATGTAGAAGTTGTAGAACTTGTCAACCCATTTGGGCAAGTGAAAGACATCTTCAATATTATATGGCCTTAGATCTAGGACCACTTCACTCATGCTATTCTTTACCATTCTCTCATCCAGTATGTAATGGTTCACCAAAGTCTTGATCAGGTTTGAAGACAAGATGGAGATTGGGTGTGCTGCTACATTCACCAGAGAATAGTGCACTAATGAAGTGCAATCCTTAGATCTTCCTGTTGGTTGTGCACATTTGGCCAAATAATCATTCCAACTAATATTTCCAATGTCAGTGTTTGTAATTTTAGCATGTAGGTAACTCACTTTGGAGGGTGGATGATAACCCTTAAACTAGAAATTCATAGCTGGTGACATAATCCTCTCTACGATTCCTACAAAGAGAAAAGGACATGAATTAGTAAACATGAAATCTCATGAAAGAGAGAAAAAATCTAAAAAACAAAGTTCTCTAAAAGAACTAAGCCTGAAAAAGCCTCTGAGAAGTCAATTTCAAACTTTCAGACTTTCAGGGGTAGGAGACCTCTGAAAGGCTAAAAAGGCTGTAATGCCGAAAAGGAAGCCAGTCAAGTTGAAATTAGAGGTTTCAGAGATAGTCTTTTAGACTCTCGGTGAATCAGGGATACAAGTTTTTCAGAGTGCGACACCTCTGAAATGCTGAAAAGGGGCATGGCTTGACAACTTTGGAGATAATCTTTCAAACTTTGATTTTTTGGCCAATCGAATGTTGGATATTATTGAGGTGCAAAAGCATTGAAACACTGAAGACCTGGCACTTGGTGAAATTCCTTAGAAAAAATGTCCCAAGAGTTTCAGACTATGAAAGTCTGAAAAATCAGACGTTTGAAACTGTCAAAAGTGAGGGTTTCATGTCAGGACTTGAAAATGAGTCCGATGGCAAGTTCAACCATGAAATCAAGGCTAGGGGATTGAAGGGGATGACTTTGCAATCTCCAAGGTGGGACCAGACTGACTGAATCAACTAACCCTGGTGACAAACAAAACCCTACCTAAGCAACTGAAAGAGGAAAAAAAAAAACTAAGGAAAGAAACAAAGGAAAATAAAGGCACCAACCTTTAACAAGCTGGAAGACGACAATCACAAGATGAAAGCCAAGACTAGAAGAAAATGCATGAGAAAGCTCTGAAAACCAACGATCTGCACCAAGAACAAGTGAGGGTAAAAGACCCACTCACTACCATATATAGGCAATCGGTGGGGGTGACATCAGCCGCCCCCACCAATCAGCCTTTCAAGATTTCAGGGGTCCCGCACCTCTAAAAGTCCAAAATGCCAAAAGGCTGACTCTTTCCAGAGAGCCAGACCTTTCGGTGTATGGACATCTAAAATTCTAAAACCCAAGGGTTTTGGAAATGCCTGACTTTGTCATCTTTTCACCTTTTTGAACCTTTCACACTTTTGGACCTTCAAAAGTGCGACACTATGACACCATGAAAAAACTTTAAAAAAACAACTATACTAAAAACAAAACTGACAGACAAACTAACAACTAAGGACAAGCTAGAAAAATGGGGGCTCCTGAAGCTAAGAGGCTTAAAAAAAGGTGCGCATGGTTGTGGAACCACAATAGGATCAATCCTCAAGAAACCTAAAGATACACCCGAGGAACAGGGGACAATAGAACATAATACTTCTAATGAGCCTAAGAAAACATAAGCAGTATCACAAGTACTGAAAGAGGCTAAACCAGTAGAATCTAAAACTAAAGACACCATAATCAATGCCCAAGGATGAGAAGCCAAGACATAGGTCACCATGCAACCTAAGGAAGAAAGTGTGTCTACCAAGCCCAAGAAGACAAATTTGGAGACTAAATCTCTTATTCCTTATACCAAATCACCAACACCGGAGAAGAAGAAGAAAAATAAATATGGAAAGGGTCTAGTCACATTGGGTGAGGTTATTGAGATACTTTCATGTGACCCGAGGACATTAGACCTGAAGGAACTAAGAAGATATGGGGAATTGTGCACTAGGAAGGCTGCATAAGAAAAGCTAAAAAAGGAGAGCAAAAGAAAGAAAATTCTAGAGGATGTTAGAGATATCTTACTGCAAGTAGTTCCTAAGATCAATGTTGATGAGGATACTCCCATCCTTGATCAACTTGCAACTCTAACCAGCCACATAAATGCCCCAGATATTGATGCTAAGAAGACAATAGAGGAAATGGCAGAAGGAAAGATTCAATTGAAAATAGCTGAGAGAATAAGCCAAGAAGTGGCAATAAATAAGCTTAAGCTCTTAGAGTTTATTATCGAGTTGGAAACTATTATTCAATTGATTATTCAAATTTTATTCAAGTTATCCACTATTGACCAGTTCACTACCAAGGTTAGTGACAAGATTAAAAACTTGGATGAAGAAATCAAGGTTAGTGAAAACACTTCTCTCATTGAGCCAAATGCTTTTCATAAGCATATATCAAAAGTTCAAGAACTTAGGCGGTTGAGATTAGATTTGAGGAAGTAAGAAGATGCCATAAGTGATCAAGTCACCAAGCTACAATCTAAGTTTCTTCCACATCTGAAGATCATGGAGTGACATGTAGATAAGGCAAAGAATTTAGTTGCCACCCCCAAGATTTATGTCCTTGAAAATATTTTTGATATGCATGCACAAGTATGTCTAGAGCACATTTCTCTTGAGAACCTGAAGGAGGAATGGGAAAACCTCTTGGCATCACATAAGAAAACCCACTAGCACATTTTTGATAACTTGTAAGTACATTCTTTCTATTGGCATTAATTTCAAAAAGGGGGAAAGTTATGTATATATATGCCACTATGTACTTCACATTGAGAGCATGCACACAGGGGGAGTCAGTAAAGAAAGGAGTTAGTGAATAGTATATTTTTGAGTTTGTATATATTTTTGGCAATTGGTAAATATAAATAAGGTTTTGATACTAATGCAAAAGGGGGATATTGTTATCTCTATTTAAGCATTAATGGATTGTCATTAGTATCAAGCAATTACTCTGTCGGTAAAAGGTTGGTAAAGGAGACAAATAGGTCAGTTGATCAAGCATACAAATCCTTCACACTAAGAAGACAAGGAAATTCTCTAAGATGACCAAATACAAGTTTGACCGAGCACACTCAATGAGCAACAAGAAATTATTGAGTACCGAGATAGTGATCACCACGAATTCATATGAACTGAGAACCAATAATCTACCAAATGGTGAATGCAGTGATTATTGAGTAAAATGGGAAATGATATAGTATTCAAGAATGGCACAAACATCTATGCAATCGATTTACACTTATTAGGAAAATGGTTTACCAAGATTGAGACAATATTTAATGTGGATTTAATCATTAAATTTGGTGATGATTCCTATGTAATATTAGATCTAGGTTATTTTTTTACACCGTTGGTCTTAGGTTTTCTAAGATATTATAAACCCTAATTAGGTCAAGATTGTTTGATATAAATTTTTAAAGATGTCATTATGATCATGTATCATGAATGAGTAGTCTCACCTAAGGACATCAAGAGATCATACAAAGGGTTTTTTGACAGAAGGTTTATGAAAGAAAGAGTCAGTTTTTCAGAATACATACAAGGCTACCAAGTAGGACAGAAGGACATATACATCACATTGAGGTGATATTTGTTTGGTACTTCACAAATCTGAATCAGACAAGATTAAGTTGTTATTTACATATACTTTTAATATTTCTTTTTAACCATTGCAGCAGAATTTAAATATCTTAAAAGAGTGGAATTAATAGTTCTTATGTAAATATCTTAACCGAGTACACGCGTACTTTGTGTTGTTAAAATCCTTTAACTGGGTAGATCTAGATTATATTTTTTTACTCCTAAAAGGGTAAGATCACTAGAAGTGATCAAAACTTGTATCCTTAACTGACATAATTTATTGTTGCAGTAGTGAAGATTTGTGGGTGTAAACCCCACCGTAGTTTTTACCTTCTTACAAGGGTTTCTACGATACTAATATATATGTGTCATGAGTCTAAATTTTCATGGATGATTTATTTTTTAGTTTACATGCACTTTACATTTTTAGTTACATGAATGTATGTTTCTAACAATGGATTCATTCGGTTAATTGAGATCTACAATTGAAAAGTTTTATTGTTAAAAATTTTTGAAGGTACTGATTCACCCCTCCCCTCTCAGTACTTATCTTTCCATAATCCCAACATCCCTTGCAACTTTGGTTATATTGCCTTGAAAAATATTGGAAAATAAAATAAAGCAAGTGACATTCTTCTCAAAAATGAAATATGGGCTAGACCTTACACTCAAAAACTCATTTGATGCCCTATATGAAATTGAAATTTTTTCTCCTCCAAAATATTTGAAACAAATCCCTTAGCTGGAGAAGGCTAAATATTCAATCTCTACATCGCATAAGGAAATAAGCAATTTTGGATTCTTCTAGTGGAATGAAAATGAGAAAATCACAAACATAAAAGTTCCTTATGCAAAAAATAAGGAATCCTCAAATGGATGACATGTGGTGCGGGGTCCCATGAACATTAGGATAAAAAATGGATAAAGAGATGAATCATAAAATAAGGGGAAGATATGGGCTATTCCCATAACAATATCAAATCCCAATTTTGCAATAGGAGAAAATAAAATGCCATTAGGTTCCTCCAATAAACAACCCAAGGCCAGGGTTGACTCAATGGCTCCCCACAATGCACATCCATCCCTGAAGGAATTCAATAGAAGTAGGCTCCCTTAAAACCCTGCAACTATTAAAGAAAATCCTAAAAAGATCTTAGGGCCATTGGGAAGGAAGGGTTCTAAAAAGTGCCCTAGTTCTAATCCTAAACACGACACCATGGTAATAAGAAATAAATATTTGAATGGTCTTTGGGACTATTGTAGCAAGCACAATGTCTATGCAACATGGGGAAGACATGGTATTTCTGGCATCGATTTCCTCAAATGGTTCCAAGATTCTTTCAAACATTAGGTAAGTATCACCTCCTTAAACAACAACTTTCTTTTTATTGATTGTAAGAAGGTCTCTTTGAAAGAGAATTTTTAAAGGGTTAAACAAAATTTGCAAGGGTTTTCCTGTTAATTTATTTAATTGGATTCCTAATTTTGTTCGCTTTGCAATCAAACTACCTACACTTTTCAAATGGATAAGAATCCCTATTTTTCTGATTGAATTGTTGCATAGCCACATTCTTGCAATAATTGGGTATTTTTTAGGTGGTTTTGAAAGAATAGAAGAAAAATTTATGGTCTCTAGTGATATTAAGATTTTGGTTGATTAATGCACAAATAGAGATTAAACCGCATAAAAATCATTTTGAATAATTCTATATATAATTTAATACCTGAATTCTATACAAAAGATATCAATAGTAAAATAAAATTTAGAAACCCTAGGGTTTCAGATGGATTTAATAATAACAATTCACAGGCATTCATCATCAAATAATCAGATATTCCTAATAACATAACTATTAAATTTAATCCAAATAAAGGAGGTTCCATATTCTTGATGGGAAATATAGATATTCCTAGCAATTATCATAATAAAGATACTAAGGAAGGAGAGATAGTTGAATGTAATAATATTGCTAACAAAAGTAATGAAACTAATTATTTAATTCATGTTAATCTGAATTACCCCAATCTATCTAGAGATTACTATGGTTCAAATCCTAATGTCTTGAAAACTATTCCCAACAAGACTATAAATCCTCTTATAGATATGGATGAGGTCAATAGAAGACCACAAGCACAGTCTTAAATATCTCTCAAATGGAGGGAGACCAAATCAATATAATCTATCCCTTCTAGACATAAACATTAAAAAAATTATAGTAATCTCTGAACCACTTGTAGATATGAAAATTATTAATCAGGTAGAACATTTACCAGAGCCTTCTTTGAACATGAGCACCCCAATAGAAGGTCCTCTAATAAGTCCAAATAGCAATTCTCATCCTCTCCCCATATATGCATAAAATGTCTTTCCATAGATTATATAGTAAATCAACCCTATAATTTTAATTATCATGAGACTAACAACTTTAATCAAGAAGAATGGATCAAGAAAATGGAAGATAATATGAAAACTTTAAGAGAAAATTATGGGAGAAATAATGATTATCCATGATGAAGTTAAAGAAGAATTAATGAATTGGCATCTACTATAGGAAGAAATTAAATCCAATAATACTAGTCACTCAAATCAAGATAACAACAAAATGAAAATGCTCCTCAATCTATACCCAGTAAGGATATTTTTGTATCCTCACCTAAAAACAATACTAATATCCCTCTAGAACTAGAAGAAATATATGAAATGGTGGAAATTAATTAGGAATTTGATGAAAAAGAGATCAAATTAAAAATGATGGATAATGATAAGTTCATATCATTAGACATTATGCGATGATTTTATATGATTATATGGATGATGATGTTAGACGTATCTTTATATGCTTATGTTAGATTCATCTTGATTATATGATATAGAAGGATAACTAATTTTGAATTCTGCATTTCGATTTACACTATCTTATTAAATAGAAATTTAGATGGATAGGAAGTTGATCTCCTAATGAATTGGTTTTGCATTTGATTTAGTGTTACTTGATAAAGTGAAACTGAACTTACATGTGATGCTTATGGAAATTGGATACAATATGGTTTATGTATATGTTGAAATTGTGAAATGCAGTTTATCAATGTATTCATATTTGAATGTTATTATGGATCCTGCTTTTCTTTCTATATGATTATATATGTGATAATTTCATATGATACTGATATCTGATAGAGTGTGCAGGATTATGACCATGGTTTTAAATGCGGGAAAACAAGGATGGATCAATGTGAAAATAGTAAAAGGTCAAGGTCAACTCTATGAAGAGAATGACCTCATTGTTATATGTTTTAAATTCGTAAATGTGATGTATGAGTGAATGTTAATTTGTAAGTGTATATATGTGCATAATTGGATGTAATTATATGTGTAAAGTAATTGTGTTTAATCCATTTGGCATGCCATGTGTGAATTTAAGTGGAGTGATGTGTACCTTTTATGTTGTGTCTCTTGACACTTGTGCTTATGTGTTGGCATGCCTAAGTGGAATGGTTAGACTTAACAGTACCCTTAGGTCACCTTGTGATTCCCTAGGTGTATTTAATTGATTAGGAAACCAAGGCATGAGTCACATCATTTTCCATTTTCGTGAGTTAACTTCACATGGGTTTTAGAGAGGTTAAAATGAGCCCTAGGGAGTGGCTAAGGTTATTTTTAGCATATCCCAATGCATGTACATAGGTATGGGGGTCAAATTTTTCCTTTATAATCACCCAAAGCTTCCAAATTTTCATCTTAAAGAGAGCCTTCTTTGAAAGATAAAAATTGGGTATGATTTCAAGATTGTCCTTCTCCCCATTTCTTGGTTTTCCTCTCATTCCCTAGTTAGGGACAAGTGGAAAGGATACATGAAACCAATAAATCTACTTCACTTTGGGATGGGGGTAGAGATGAAAGGAATGTTTGGCTATTAACAAAAATGTGAGGAAAAAGAAGAACAATTTTACTTCTTGCATTTTGGGTTTAGTAAAATCATCTTGGTAGTGATTTAAAAGCTTAGAGGAAGATTGGAAGATGGAATTGGGAAGAGAAGAAGAAAGCTAGGAAGGTTAGAGTTCTCCATCAAATCCATCTTTCCATATTGTGCATCTATCATGTTGGTGCATCTATCATGAAAGACTATGCTTTGTGTAATTGTGTTATTTTTGTGAAATCATGTTGTAAGAGTGTTGTATTG